>VXAB01001685.1:14459-36484 GCA_013399175.1 Odontophorus gujanensis
CTCCCACCGGACCGGAGCGGGGTCCGTGGGGGTCCCCGCAGCAATGCGCCCGGAACGCGGCGCCGCCCCCCGAGCCACGCGTGTCTGCAGCGCTCCGGCCGCCTTCCCCATCCCTGGGAGCACCCCAGCATCCTTCCGCTGCTATTGCATGCAGCAGGGAGAGAAACTTCCCTAGAAACAGAGATTAAAGCGATGCTTCTGCCCCTGGACGCGTCTGGTCTTTCACTGTATGTACTTCTGCTCTTAGAAAAGATCCCAGTACAGGAGCTGTAGTGGATATGTAACTTTGCAGCTGCTGCAGGTTAACGTACAGGTTTTACAAGCTGTCGTTGTTACTGCAGGATTTCTGTAGATACAAAATGCTGCACAGAAACTGTTTAACTGGAAGTTAGATTCTGGTTATGATCACACTAATGATTACCAGTCTCAGCCAAGACAGGAGATGACGTTTTGGAAGACCTCAGTGTTTCATTGCTTTAGAGCAGACTGCTCAGCAGGATGTGTGCTGCTTTAAAGTGATGTAAGGACATGTGAAAAACTTGTGCACTGGCTTTATCAGCCCCTCCAGGCTGGTTCAGGAGAAACTTTTAGTTGTGGATTGTTGGTAATGTGATTGCATTGTTGAATGCCCAGCTGCTAGAGACTGCTCAGAGACAGGGCTGGCACATTGCAATGGGCATTTTCAGTAGTCTGAAGAAAAGGGAAAAATAGGTACTTTGAATTATCATGTGCAGTTAATCAGAACTGGAAATCCAATTTCCCTTCTGAGTTTCTTTGTTAAACTAGTCTGGAAAACAAATTTAGACAGAACATGACTGCCAGCTTTTGTATTTTTGCAGTGAAGCAAAACTGCTAAGCTCTGCTTTTCTGTTCACTTATGCAAGCTTGGTTTGTGGGAGTACTGCAAGACATCTGCCAGCATTATTGAGCTGCAGCAGTTATAGCTGAGTGCAGATACTTAAGAAAAATGCTGTCTGAAGCATGAAGTCACAGATAAACTTTTTACAGGCAAAGGAATCCAGATTCTCAAAGAAAAGCTGATCTGTGTATAATTTTAAGATGAAATAATTTTTCCCAGAACCCTTTAACTCTGCCTGCTTCATTTCTGTACACACTCAACAGGATGAGACAGGAGCATATCTCATTGATAGAGATCCCACATATTTTGGTCCAATACTGAACTACCTCCGACACGGGAAGCTCATCATAAACAAGGAGCTCGCAGAAGAAGGTGAGAACTGCAAGCACTGTTTGTACATTTAGAACAGCATCTCTTCTCCCTGAACAGACAGCAGTTTTGAGCAAATAGAGCTTTGGTGACCTTCCCCCAGTGAGACTGTGTGAATGGTACTAGAGATTGTACCACAGGGTTTCTTACAATCCCAGGGAAAGGGGAATCATCTTTCTTAAATGTTCTGCTAACCACAAAAGGAGGCAGCAGTTCATTGGACATTTTCTTCCAGCCTGGGAGCATGAGGTCGGTGGCACAGTGTGGGAAAGATTTGGAGTCAGTGTCAGGTATTACACTCTTGTATATGAATCATCTGCGTTCTGCTCTTTGTAAGGTAACAGTTTGTCTCTGCTCTTGGTTCCTTCCTTAGGGGTGCTGGAAGAAGCTGAGTTTTACAATATTGCATCACTTGTGCGGCTGGTGAAGGAGCGGATACGGGATAATGAGAACAGAACCTCTCAAGTAATGCACATGAAAATTTGTGTACTGAATTGAGTCATGTTCTGTACATAGCAGAAGGACATGTGGCTGTAGGTGCTTCCAGTAGAAGTTCTTCGGTTTGTTTGTTTTTAACAGTGACAGTCAGTGTTTTTAGTTAGAGATAAGGCACAGCTACAAAGGATGATCCATTTTGGTTTCATCAGTAGAGACCACTAAGGTGTTTGTTAATACTGTAGGGAAAGACAGTGAACAGTTTTAAGTGCTAACAAAGACAGGGAAACAAAACATACTGCTTTGGGAGCTAAGGAGTAGTTCAGCTCTTCCTTCTCTGCCTCTTATATTAGCCTCTGCTGCTGAGCTGATATCATCATCCTGGTAAGTACAATTTCAGGAGAGTTATCATTTTTAAAAAGCAGTAAATGGCTTTGAAAGCCAATGAAGTGCCACTTTCACTGGCACGTAAACACCTTGAAGGCTTTTAAAAGAAGTGTGCTAACTCCACGTAGCAGTTTCAGAGTCAGTTGGATGGTCACAAGAATGAAACTTCAGAAAGTCCATGTGGCTCAAACTTCCTCAGATAGCAAGCAGACAGAGCAGGAGGCCCTGTAAAAGGCTGATTAGTTTCCCAGCTTGATACCAGTACAACAATTGGTCAGCTCCTGCTTGTTTTTCTTCCCCATTCTTTAGGGACCTGTGAAGCATGTGTACAGAGTCCTGCAGTGCCAAGAGGAAGAGCTCACACAGATGGTGTCCACTATGTCTGATGGGTGGAAATTTGAACAGGTACCAGTAAAATGTCTCAATTGAGCAGCTGCCTCTTCTTACAGAATTAACTGGGAGGGAAATGCAGTTCTATCCAGCAGAGCTAATAGAACCATGGAAAAACATTGCATGACTGAAAGACAGCTGCATTTGCTAGAGAGGTGCTGAGTGGCATGAGAAGTACACTTCCCCCAGCTGCCTTTGTACTGCAGCTATTTTCAGGGCTAGGTGTCACTGAAGTGCATGTAGCATTAGATCCAGATTTGGTTTCTGGAATCAAATACAGTCCTGTTCAGGAGGACTGAAAACTAAACACAGTGATGGGGAGTGTGGGAACAAAAGCAAAAAAATCTCATGTCTATCTTTCGCTGCTAGCACAGTGACATCAAAACCTGTTAACATTACTGGAAGTCTTCCTGCAGCTGCACTGTAGCTATGTAGATAGTAACCTGTCTAAGAAAAGCTGTTGAGTGCATCTATCTCAAATACAAAGTTGTTTCTTAAAATCCATCACAACTCGAAAGTCAGGCTACACACTGCGTATTAACATTCCCTAGAATCCTGCTTGATAAGATTCACACTGCTTTCTTCAGATTACTTAGGTTTACTGTTTGGAAAGCAGAGCAGTTGTAAATGATAAATCAGCTCTATGCTCCAGGATGTCCTTATAATGTAGTAATGATAACTAAGAGACAGTATTTCTTGGACCAAGACCAGACCCCTCATAACAGTGATATCTTTATAAACTGAATTATGTTTTATCAAATTCCATCCTGACAGCACCTATGCAAAGGGTAGAACCAGTTTGCTACACGTCCCCTAGCTAATTTAGTATCTGTCTGTGGTAAATAACTGTTTTATTTCTTTTATACATCAAAGTCAGAAGGCCAGCTTAGAGCAGAGTTCAGTGTAGACATTTAGTCTGGATCAAAGAGTGCACATTGCCTGTCCCTTATTTGAATTACTTTGCTATTACATGTTGCAAAGTCTAATGTGCTTTTCCTCTTTCTGCCCTCAATGACTGGAAAATGCTTTTTTGTGTTGCGCTTTACAGTTTCAGACTAAGATTTCTTGGTGGAGCTCCACGTGCTACTAGAGGGCTCTGGTGCTTGTCTAAATAACTGCCATACAAACACACTTCAGGAAAGCCTGTGGCATGGGGATACAGGAAGGGATTTGACCTAGTGGCACTTCAGGCCAGAGCAGGTCTCCCTGAACAAAGCACGCAAAGCATTGCAGAATTAAAGCAGAAATCAAGATTTACCAATAGAATCATCCTTACCCTGGTTGTCTTCTATCACACAGCTAATCAGCATTGGATCTTCATATAACTATGGAAACGAAGACCAGGCAGAATTCCTCTGTGTTGTGTCTAGGGAACTCAACAATTCTACCAATGGCATTGTCAAAGAGCCCAGTGAGAAGGCAAAGGTAAAGCATCTCCTCAGATGTATTGTCTTGAACTCCCCTATTCAAGGGAAAAAAAAATCTTACACTAGAAGATCCATAATTTGCAGTAGCAGTTTTGTGTACCAGCTTTCATATTTCTTCTTGTATGCATGACCTTCCCCTCCTTCAAAGATTTCCTGGTTTACTGTACACTCAAATTAAGGAGAGGGAAAAAAAAAAAAAAAGGAAAGTTTTGAAAAAAGAAGGATTTTGTGATTCAAGGACACTGTGGGAAAAAGACTGACGTCATTTTTTCTCCTTCAATCCATGCATTTTTGCCAGGATAGCAACAAAGGAAGACATTTCTAACTGCTGGCAGACAGCTAGGAAACATTCCTAGGGAGGAGAGACTGTTTTAACCAGCCTGTCATTTATTCTGGTAGCATAAAAGCCAAATGGCTGCTCTCTCATTCCTTTTCTTGTTAGTCCATCTTTCCTTCTCCTGCAAAAGCCAAAGACTTGGAGCATGAACTTCAGCTTCTAAACTTGCTCTCTTCTTTTTTAGATTCTTCAAGAGCGAGGATCCCGGATGTAACTCAAACATCCACTCCTCTAGAACTCCCAGATGTCAAAAAGGCAGTCTGGCTGGGCAGAGCATCTCTCCACAGTGCAAACTTCCCCTGTACAGTAACCAAGCTAATGCAAAGCAAAGCTGAGCCTGCCCTGCCAATTATAAATAATTCTGGTCATAACCAAAGGTTTTCCTCCTATTCTGGAGACGAGAAAAGGAGAAAACTCTTCCAGCTGGATAGTCCTTTCCACAAGTATTTGTTTTATGGTTTTGGCCAGTGCTCTATTGAATTTTTCCAACAGTGGCTGTGCTGAATTCCCAGTTGGATCCTTTGCAAAGGTTGCTCAGGTCTGTGTACCCTTGTGGTCAGTCCTACCTTACACAGACTGCCGTGGGTGGGAAGATCTGTTTGACCTGTGCCACTTTTTGCAGCCAGGTCTGCAACCACCAGAATAGTGCAGAGACCTTGCAGTGCTCCCTCCTGACCAGGCAGTCCCCCACAGATCAGAACAGGGCTTTGAAAGGAGGAACAAAGGAACTACTTGTAAAAACCAAACATTTTTCTTTCTTGCTTTGTGTTTGTTCCTTGTACAATTCCTAAAAGCTGAGCTTAGATATAGGGGGAGGGGAGTTATATGTGCATCTAACACTGGTCTTGCTGTTAACACTATTACATATGGGCTCCTGCTGTTTTTCAAAGCCCGTTGCTTCTCAGTGCATAAAGAGACCTGTGTTCACCCAGAGCAGTAACAGAGTAATGGTTCTGTCCTGTACACTTCTCTACTGAGGAAGAATGGTGACATCTTCCCCTTCAGTACCTTGCCATGACCATATATCTTAGCCTGGTGTAAAGTCACCAGGTTAGGGACTTGTTCCTGCCAAGTTCAGCTTTGCCTTGTCTCCAGCAGCATGAGCTCTGTCACCTGCCTTCTCACCAAGGGAGGACTGTGAGCTGAGTTCTTTTTGTAATGTAGCCAGCAGGTAGGTTTGATTTAACCCACGGGGCTCTTTCCAGAGGAGATCCCCAATGTACATGCAGTGATTTAACTGCATCCTCCCTCATGTCCTCAACCTTTAAGAGATCACCTCAAACTGCGCAGGGGCATCACAGAGTTGGGGGCAGGGGGAGGTTGGTGAAAAGTTGCCAAACTGTTGTAATATATTTTGTCCTGTGTGTCAACTTCTGTGACTTTTTTTGGAATGCCTTGGATGGATGTGCAAAATGTTCGTTTGTGCCTCTCTTGAACACTAATCTTAGCCAAACTGCAGTCAGTTTCCTGTTAAGCTGTGCCATCCCTTACCAAGGGCATGTCCCTGCTAGTCTGGTACATGGGATTTCTTAGGAATTTGCTGCTGTGTGTTTTTCTCCTTTCATCCCAGCTTTGTTCTTTGTAGCCCAAGTGTCCTGGCACTTTTTTTTGTTTGTTTTGAGTCAAATCCCAAACTGATGCTACATGCAAAGCTTCAGAGATGCTGGAATTTGCAGACATGGACAAGCTCAGAGCAGATGATTCACAGTAAGGTATCAGAAAATCCCCTGCCTGGTTCACGGAGTTGGGTTCTTTTATGGAAAAATTCAGCTACCTGTAGCATCCTTACAGTGTTAAGATACAAGCAGGCAGGTTTCCTGTCTCATCACTTACTGCTGGCAGGCCCTAAGGGTAGCAGCTGAAACAGCTGGCCTGCCATCATGGAGAACCCAACTCTCCTCTCCATCTTCCCCATTTGTAATGTAGTGAGATGGTATTGGTGTGATAGACCTTGGCAGGGCCTAAATAACACTGTGATGTGTATAGATCTCTCTCCTCTGTCAGTATCTTGTAGTCTCAGTCACTGTGCTCTCAGCTGAGAAATCAAGAAGTAATGTGTGCAAGTTGACAGCCTGAAAAGCCCTCTAATTCTCAACGTATGCGTTCTCTCCCTTTCTTGGAGGAGGGAGTTTCTGGAGACCAGTCAAGAGATATCAAACTGAAGGTGACAGTGACTGGTTGAGCTGCATCTGTCGCATCAGTGCCAGCTGAACACCGTGCTACTCAAACTCACAGCAACACTAGGGATCTCACCTGAAGGGAGACATTCTGTCCAGTACAGTTCAAGTAGGTAAAAGCAATACCTTGTTCCAAAATGCCATACATGGTGAAGCCCACAGGAGATTGCCTCATGCAATCAGGTGATACCACTCCCTACTGAGCCACAGAGAGCTGAATAAAACACCATCCATCTCTGAGCAAAGCAGCTGTTTAACTCATATACATGAAAGATTATCAAAGCTGCACCTTGGCTCTCCCCTCCACACTGCTCTCTGCAGGGAGGGCTTGTCAGTGCATTTGAGTCATTGTGGCTTCAGTGGCCTAGTCCTATATAGATAAAGAGTTGACAGAAAAACAGTCTGTTCCTGAATAGTCCTAGTTCTTGGGTGACATTTAGGACCAGGCACAAAGACCATGAGGATACAATCCCAGTGGAGGATTTCTCCTTCCCTGGTAGTGCTGGATGACCTGTAGCCCCAGAGCAGGGGCTGCTCTCAGCATGGTACCCCAGTTGCATCTCTCTTTGCTCAAGACAGGGCTTCTCCTGTTGCCTTTCACTCAGTCACAACTACACCAAAACTAACAACAAAGATGAAATTTGCCCCATTCACTCAAAGGAAAAAGTAGTGCACTGTGGGTAGGGGGAGAGGTACTGGATATCCAAGAGTGTCCACTTCAAAGCATTCATCCTGGGAATGGAGAGTGTGACATTTTGTTTTTAAGCTTTTCCAGTGGCCTAAGTTGTTCCATTATGGCAAGACTGGAAATAACCTCTTATAGTGTCTTTGTTTCTGTACATTTTTAAAATAGATTTTCTCAGGGGTGACTGAGTGGGCTGAGGCAAAGGGGGCAGTGGGACAGAGCAGCTCCCAGCCCTGCAGCTGGGCTGTGGGCTTCTCTCCACAGGTTTGCCTGCAAACCCAGAGGTTTTGTACAGTTTGTCACCTGTCAGTGCCCTTTGCTACTGTTTCTCTTTGTTTATTAAATGTGTTTGAATAACAGTTGAGATGCTGCAATTAATTTTTTTCCAATAAAGATTCTGAAATGGGTTTGAAGCATATGGAGATTGACTGCAGACTGCTTTCTGTGCATCCATTTGCAGCCTTTCTAAAACAGATTCTGCTTTTTAGGGGAAGAACCATACAAATTAAGTACCCATGTATGGTTCTCATTCATTTGTGATGACTTGCCTAGAGAAGTCTGGTTAGATTTTGGAGTCCTTGCTTACTTTCAGAGAACAAAGGCAAATTGAAGCATTTCTCTGATTTTCTCTTACATAGAGCAATGTGAGCTACACACATCTTTACCATTTCCACTGGTGAATAAGAGGAATGTGAATAGTAAGCACTAAACATTCATGAGTCGTTTAAGGACAAGGGTTCTTTGGGACAATTTTCATTTGCTAAGTACCCATTTGGTGCAACACACGTGGCACAAATGTCCGACATTTCCAGCAGCTTTGCCCCTTCCTATATTACAGAAGCCCCTCCAACATCTGCAGAAGTTTGCAAACACTTCTCTGCTTTCCCACTGAAGGAAAAAGATGCAGCATTTCTTGCTATCAGCAGGACAAATGCAGAGCAAACGTGAGAACAAAAAACAGCACCATTTCTTAAGAGCTTCCCAGGTGTTCTGAGCAGGAAACTGCCAGCTGGGAGAGATTGCTCTGGGCATGCAGAGTTGGCTCTGAAACCTCAGGGGAGCATTTAAAATAGTTCACCTGTTACCTCCACTCTGAACTCTGCAGTCTTCCCTGTGTTAGCAAACCAGGGGATTAGTGGAGGTTTAGTTCTTTTCCTGTTTGCAGAGCTCTGCAGCTCATAAACGTGTGAAACAGAGGTGCCGTGCGATGGGCAAACAGCAGAGAGGCAAAGAGACAACGTACTGCGAAGCTTTGGAGGTGCCAGAATTTGGATAATGGTGATGATTGGGGCCTAACACAGAGAGGGGAAAGGAGGAGGAGGAAAGATGAGGACAGAATGGGAAAACTTGGATGAACTTAATCCTTCTATCAGAACTTGCTGCTGCCCATTGCAGCTGCTCTGAGGCTGCCACATCCCCAGCACGGGGCTTGGCACTGCAGTGCAAGGGGGGACACTCACCACATGGTGTCATGCAAAGGGAGCTCATGGGCCTGGCAGCTGAAGGCAGAAACCACAGCTGAGCCAACCACAGCTGAGCCACTGGAGTTGGTTCAGGACAACACCTTCAAACCTTCTTGTCCCACCCCTGTATCTCCATGCCAGACAGGACTGCAGCTTACTTGAGGCATCTATCAGCATCCAAATTCGTGGCCTAGGGCTCCAGCAAAGGGAAGTGGAAACCACAGCTGCATTTCTCCTCTCTATAAGGCTGGGAGGTGTCTGAGCTCTGCCCACAGCCATGAATACATCACAGTGCCCACGCACTGTCTTGGTTTTCACATGACAGTGTGGCTCAGCCTGCTGCTCATGTTCTCCTGCACCCTGGGCAAAGTCACATCTATATGCAGGTTGGAAGCTCATAAATATTTGTAACCCAGCATGGTGACTTGTTTGGGAAATAAGGACCTTAGTCACATCCTTCCACCTAGATCCAGTTTTGAAATGGTCACTGAAGATTTAACCCAACTTTCATCCTGGCAAATAACCCCTGCAATACCTATTCCCTCCAGGGCTGGAGAAACACATTGGTTTCTCCAAACCACAGCAAAGAAGGGTGCAATCCTCTGCAGTCACCTTCAGGCAGTAGAATAGTGCCAACCTACTGTGTGCATGACCAGAGAGCCAGGCTCTAAATGAGAAAAGCAGCCAAATGGGTCTATAAAGGTCTGGGAAATACCCCATGAACAGCACCTCCATCCTAATATTTCCATGAGTTTTCATCTTAAATTCAAATGCAAAGAAGCACATGGCAAGTAAGAACAGCACTGTCATTTTTGCCAAAGCAAGGGCTTTTGCCCATAAAATAAAGGCTGGAGATCACATGTTGTAGTTTCTGTCCCCACATCCAAAAACACGACCCTAGGCACACACAGAGTGGCCTGCATTTCACAGCAGGATGAAGAGCTCCAGTCCCTTTCCAGGAATCACAGTGGCAAGCACTGCATTGTCTCTGAGTGTGAGCAGGACCCGGTGGGGGAGGAGAGGAGGGGAGGGGAAGCATCTGCCAAAAGCAGCACTGCCAAAGCTTCATCCTTGCACCCCAGACAGAATACTGTGCCATAATGAAAAGCTCTTAACAGGAAAAAAAGATAAAAGCAGCTAGTAATAAAGATTCAAATCATCCCTACGCTGCTGCTGAGGACAAGAAGAAAAGCTGTTGGGCCTGAGCTACACATAACCCAACACGAAGGAAAATAGGGTCAGTGCTGGGAGGGCTGCAGGGTACCCAGGACAAGGAGGCATCCCAAAACAAGAGCAATGCCTGTCCACCATCGTCCCAGGACATCATCCAAGCAGTCAGTCCTTAACTCCCCATCAATAAGAGTGAGAACCACTTCCAGCATAAAGGTGCCCAAACACATCTCTCTCAGACTGGGCTCTGGAACCATCCAAATTGGACACCAAACACCCCCAGTGCACACAAGGCAGCCAAAAGCTACGTGGGGAGGAAGGCAGCGGTCAGGAGAACAAGGGCCAACTTGCAAGAGAACCACATACAGTCACCCACCAGGACAAGCTGTATCTTGCCAGATTCCTCCAAGCTGATGGAAGCTGTCAGCACTTGCACCACTGACAGCTGTCACTTCAATTCTCATCTCCTACTTCCATGCCAGCATCTTCAGTACTGGTTGAGAGTCATTTTTGGCCCTGCCAATACAGATATCCTACCTGGTACTCCAGCTGCATTCTTGGTAATTGGTGAGCTCAGGGCAGTCAGGCAGAGCTGAGATCGAGCCAAGAGAACAGGAACAGTACCGGGACATCTGACCATAGGCTGTGCTAGGTGAGGAGCCAGGCTTAAATGCAACTGGGAATCAAAACAGGTGGGGAGAATGTGGGGAAGGGGAGACAGATGAGTCTGTTCAGCTGGGAGTGATGCTGGGGGAACTTGAGAAAGTGATAAACCAGCAGATCTCAGGAGGTTGCTTTCAGGTGCTTGGAGAGCTCTGTTTTCATCAGGCTTGTCTGAGTCTGAGGGGGCAATCAAAGCAAAAGTTAATTTGGGTGCTTCCCCCAGTCCCTGTGAGGAGCAGACTGGAGGCATTGTGTCTGTGTATAGTAGGGCTGCCCTGTTTCCAGCTCCTGCTCAAGCCCCTCTGAAGCCCAGCAGCAAACACGTCACTTGGTTCCCATTGCTGTAAAAGAAAGAAAGAGGTTACACCTCTTTGATATTCAGTCTGTTGGTTTTGCTAATCTGGATATCTGGCACAAATTCAATTCATTTTTCTCAGAAGCAATCTCCAAGTTCTGAGGCATTGACAGTTTGGTATCCAAGGACATGGTCTGCCTCAAAACTGCTGCTGAGGCTCCTGAGTTCAGAGCTGCCTCCCAGAGACAGGACAAATCATCACAGAACGGGGACCTGCAGTCACCTGCGTGTCCCTTAGGGGCTGATCCCACAGACACAAGCATGGGGCAGTACCCTGAGCACAGCTCAGCCAGGTTCTCTGCTTTCAGACATCCCAGTGACCTTCAGAAAATCACCCAGCACAAGACACAGGATGAAAAGGAATTTAAAAAGTCATTTATAGAGGTGTTTACCAAGATAAGTGCTTGGCTTTCCTACCCCCAACAGACACAGAGTGACCCCAAAAAAGTTTAATATCCAGCTCTGTTTACAGTAAACGTCTTGCCTCTGTGCACACAGCCTATTTACATTCATAAACACATGCCCAGCTCACACCAGGTGAGGTGGGGCAGCAAGAGGATGCTGCATGCTATGCAGCAGGAGGCGGAGAGTTAATGTGCTGTGAACTAGGATGTTCCCTCCTGCTGCCCTCCCTGCTCCCAGCCATAAGCATCCTCTGGGCTTGGAGCCTTCCCCAGCCACACTCCTGGTTTCCTCACTGAATCCTGCTGCTGTGACCCTATGAGCAATTTTGGACAAGAATTGGGCTGCTCCTCTTCCCACAGGGTTGCCCACCAGCTGCCAGCTCTAACTGAGGCTGACGTATAGATACCATCATCATCTGCAGGATGAATATAAAGCTCTTCTGAGGAAGAGAGCTGTGTAAATCCCCTGTGTGAACACACAAATTGCTGCCAGCAGCCCTGCTGTGTGCTCTCATTACAGGAGCAGCAGGTCCCCCATCACAGCTGAGGGAAACTGAGGCATGGGATTGGGGAACAAGCACTGTTTGAGCCCTTCTGATGTTCTGCCATAAGGAACAGCTCCAAGGCTGCTGCATTGCCCAGAGGAAATCCAGCAAGGCTTGAACTCAGTATCTTGAGCGTCACTGAAGGAAAAACAACATTCAGAGCTGAAAGAGAGAAACTGAAGAGAGTGGCTGGAGCGGAGACTGAATCCACCTGGACACACAACCATCCCCAGCAACGTCATGAGCTGCAGCAGGCAGCACTGCTGTACCAGTTCAGCTCCGAGCAGTTCACAGTTTGCAGTAAGGACACACGTATGTCTTCTTGATGCAAGCCTCAGTCCAAACCCCAATGCAATCAGCATGCAACAAGCATTCAAGTTTGTGAGAATCCACCTCTGCTTTCTGCTGGTCCTGGACTTGACATGACTGAGAAGGCTGCAGACACCACGGCAGCGCCAGAGCACGCAGCAGCCTGACACGCTCACACTTGGGAAGGGTGAAAGGCCATTTCTGCAGAGCCATTCAGCAGGCACGGCCAGCTGAGTGCTAGAACAAACCCGCTCCCTTCACTCCATGCAGGCAGAAAGCGGCGAGGGGCCCGGCCAGCAGCCAGCTGCACATCCCAAAGGCCTGGGCGATGCTGAAGGTTTGAAGGCAGAGGGGATACGCTGCCCTGCAGCCAGCAGCAGGTAACGTGTGACCCCCAGCTCTGCCCTCCCCAGTGAACCTGAGCTGCAGAAATCTGCTGCTGGACACGCTCAGATGTTGGTCAGGGCAGCTTGGAACAGAGGAGCTGTGCTTCTGCCTTTTTTTTTGGGGGGTTGCTGTTGCTGGGGAGAGGTTTTAGGCTGTCATCCAGCAAATTCACACCAGAGAGACAAGCACTTGAATTAGTTGCATTATCTGCACCCAGCTAAAGTGGACAAAGGATTAAAGTGTGCTGAGCACCACCACCATGATTTGCATGTGAGAGCCCTTCCCACGGGCCCCCTCTGCTTGCGGCCCTTTTTTCCCTGGCCACGAGCCAGCCGGCACAGGAGCCCTGTTTGCAGAATGATGCCGAGCTTAACGTTGCAAAAGACTTCATCAGAGCTTTTGGGCACTGCTGAAGCCGACGCTCCCAGCACGCCGTGATGAGCCGCCCGCGCTGCGCTTCAACCCCTCGCTTCGCCAGGCCTGGTCCAGCCCCAGGTACGGAACTGATACTGAGCGTGTTGCCATGGCAAGCTTGAAATAATGAGCAAGAACGAGGCATTATTCATTTTTAAAGCTGTACACAACACTCAGTTGTGGCTATTGTTGTAGGGAAGGACTTTAGTCGAGTGCTAAATAAATACTGTGCGGTGAAAACCTTACGGGCACTTTTCTTGAGCTTATCCAGCTGCCAAAGGTTTGTTTTGTGCCTTGATTTGTGTGAAATGCTATCCTTGGTTCATGCTGCTGATCTCACAGAAAGCAAACCTGGGATCTCTCAGACCTAAACACAGGTAAAGCAAAAGCATATCTGAGATCACTGGATCCTAATTAATCAATGATTTCTAAAATGTTTTTTCAGCACTTGCAATTTAAACAGTATGCACAGTACAACTGTATGCTGCCACATGCAAGCTTTATATGTTTCTATTTTTCTTGGCAATTGCAGAGCTTTTTGCTCACTCCTCTCAGCGTGAGGACTTGGTGACCTTAGCAATTGCCAGCAAGGGGACTCTGTATGATGAAAGCAGGTGAAAGGGAAAATAAGGGTGGAACTGGGTAAGGCCAGTTCATACCTCAGGGGAGGTGTGGTCCCATTCTGTACCTGGCTGCGCTCACTGTCTTGTGCAATATAAAAGGGAAAGGCAGTCATTTCTCCTGTGGAGAGGAGGAAGGGAGGTGCTGGAAGAAAAGCAGAGCAAGAAGTCCAGAGTGTCCACTGCCAAGGGCTTGGGACACGCTGGTACCTCCGAGCCCAGGGAATACTTGCAGCCCTTGTCTCCATAGGTCCATCCCCTGGGCTGAGGGCTGCATGGTAGCTGCACTCCCTGCCCCAGCAGACCGGCTGCGAGCAGAAAGAGACCATGGCCCAGGGAGGAGCGGCAGCACGGGGAGTTGCCAAGGTCCAAGACCAGGGATGGGCATGGATGGTCCTGATAGCCGCAGTGGTGCTGCAGGGGCTGACGCTGGGCTTCCCCTCCTGCATCGGCGTCTTCTTCACTGACCTTCAGCATGAGTTCCAGGCCACCAACAGCGAGACGTCGTGGTTCCCCTCCATCATGGTCGCTGTGCTGCACGCAGGCGGTAAGTAGAGGCCATAGGGATGCCCTCCGCTGCCTCCTGTGGCTCCAGCTTGGACACGGGGCCATTGTGAGGGTACTCAGCATTTCCTTGAGGAGGAAGGGACAGGGATGTCTGGGCAGGCTGCTCAGCAGTACAAGGCACTTCCCAGCGACTTCCCTGCCCACAGAGCCAACACCAAGTATCCTCAGATACCAAGTTCCCATCTGCCACTCTTAAGACAGAACCAAAACAAGGAAGGTGAATCTCTTTCTCAGCCCAGCTTCTCTGGAACAATGATAACTTAATGATTTCCTACAGTTATTTTTAAATAACCTGACAGGTAGCACAGGATCTTGAACATTTCTTCCATGCCAGCTCTCCTCTTTGTGGCTACAGTGATGCCCAGAGCTCCCGCAGGCCACTAGCTGAGGCACAGGGCTAAGAGCAGCTCCTTGGGCAGTGGCACAGCATGCAACAAGCAGGCATTGCACAACTGGTTTAATGCAGAGCTGGGGCAAGGCAGCACCCTGCAGCTGAAGGGGGTGGATGGAGGGTGCTGCTTTACAGACAACGTGTGAATCACTCCTGGAACACTAAACACTGTCTCTTCCCCAAAGAAAGCGTGGGAGGTGCACAGGACAGGGCACCTAGAGCTCCATCCAGAATGATATTTCTGCATAGGAGAGTAAAACATACCCAGCAGCTCGAGGGCTTCCCAGTAAATGGTCCATGTTGCTGGTAGCCCTTCCTCATGCAGCTCCCACGCTTGTGGGATAAACAGTGCACGTGAACTGCATCTAGCAAATCGTATAGCAACACCCATGTACTTGAGATGCACCCTTAGCTCATACTTGCTCTCTTCCAATATTGGTGAAAGGTGACACCGTAATATGGGGGAGAAAAAAACAGCCCTGAGTCATACTGATGTGGTGGTTGCAGCAGGTTAGGTCTCACTGTGCAGTACTCTGCTGAGAGCTGGACATGGGCAAAAGAGAGTTTTGCACCTTAGCAGAAGCAGCTGGGCCCAGAGTCACAAGGCAAAGGAGAGAGACCTCAGGCGGAGCAGCTGCAGAAGGAATCAGCACTGAAGTTCAACAGAAATAGAGCCGTCCTTGGCTGATTGATTTGGGAAGCTGCTGGGCATGACCTGTGGTCCGGTTCTTAAAGGTCGGAAGGAAATGAACAGGAGCCAGTGGCTCTGGGAATGGTCTGAAAAGCAGCTCAGTCCCAACATGCCTAGGAAAGACAAGTCTGGCAGCATCTGTAAGGAAATACCAATTCTATCTTCAATAATGAAGTAATTGTTTTCTGGGAGGCTGGGACCGCAGTGAAAGTTAATATAAAGACAGCCAATATAGATTCAAAAGGGATTAATTACACAAGGAAAGAATAGCCTCATGGTGATCACATGCACTAATAGCATTTAAAAGGGCATTGCTACTGCACTTGACAGTTACATCTCCTATTGCAAGCTGTTACAGCAGGAGTGTTTGTTCTTGTGACACAACGGCGTAAATTGGGAAAAGCACAGCTGTAAGTCAGGAAAAACAATGAAGAAAAATCAGAGAGAAAGGACTCGCTCTGAGGCCAAGCACATACAGCCTGTGCTCCAACTTCTGACTGTCGTGGTGGGCCTTGTTTAATTCTGGTTCTCAGGTTGCATCCATCATCTTGGAATTTAAACCCTTTCCAAAAAAGCTACGCTGACAGCGTCTCTTTAAAGTTTGTCTCTCTCTTATTTTTAATTTAGAG
The DNA here is from genome assembly GCA_013399175.1 of Odontophorus gujanensis. NCBI lineage: Eukaryota > Metazoa > Chordata > Aves > Galliformes > Odontophoridae > Odontophorus > Odontophorus gujanensis. The sequence continues at coordinate 30,134 of VXAB01001685.1, forward strand.
GAAGCAAAGAGAAAGATCAGTATTTATTGCAAATCAGTAAACAGGAATGGAAAGGACGGAGTGCTCCATTCTCAGTGCTCAGCTGAGTGAGCAGCTCTCATGCAGGAGAGCTAACCTCAGCCCAGCAGAGATGTGCTGAAAACATGGAAGGGCACCACGTGAAGAACAGCTGATAAACATCTCGTCAGCCATGCAATGATCCTGGGTAAAAGTGATCAATTATTTTGTTGTAAGAATAACTTGAGACATCAGAATCCTACGGCTGGCTCCACACGGGAAACACAGGACATGCAGAGCATGCAGGCTTCTCCTTCTGGATATTCATGCAAATATGACAATTAGACTCAAACACAAGTACAAATGCAGCAGTTCTGTTGGAAATATTTTTTGCACAAGAAAGCACAGAAGCCCCAAACAAGCGAGCACAGTATGTGAAACCTAGAGAGAGAGAGGTAACGAAAAAATAATGAAAAACATTTTTATTTTCAGAGCCAGTCCCATGATTTTGGAGTGTTTGATCCATGATTTCTGGCTAGGCTGATTAAAAAGCAGGACCATCCTCAACAGGTGGAAAAATAATGCCTGAAATGAGCCTGATGAATACTTTTTCAAAGGGCAGTCGAAGTCGAGGTGAAAATCTCCCAAGCAGATCAAAATACACACAGCTGCAGTCCTCATGTTAATAACCTTCAACTGCTTGCTTGGTTATGCAGATTTTATTTCAAACCAACTCTTGTTTTAGGACACAAATAGGCCACAGGTTATTTTCCCCACACTGACTGATTCCTAATTCTGAAGCTTGCAGTCATTTTGAATTTGCTTACATAATTGCAAGCGTTAAGAGCAGGAAAAAAGTTAGTAATAAAGCCTGGAAAACAATGAGGATCCTGGCAGAAACACAAAATGAAGCTACCATCAAAGCCTCCTCTACCAGAGCATGCAGAGAGAAACATGTTTCCACTGACAGCCTGCAGGTCTGTACTATCCTCATCCTCTCCCAAAATCCATGATATTAGCAACCTTGTAATGTACCCCACTCCCTCAGAACTCACCAACAAACAGCCCACAGAAGTTAAAAAAGCAACTAACCTTAAGCACATACCTCCAAGTGTATTTGTTCATTGGTTTTGTGGATGAAATAGCATAACTCCTACTTAGAAAAGCCTGCAAGCAACACATGCGCACGAGACCCACATTTCTGCTCCACCAGGAACACCCAGGTCTTGTGGGGTTGGAGCAAGAACAGGGATGTGCTCTTGTGTTCTCGTGGAAGTGGACACAGCCATGCCTACCCACACAGGCCAGGTATGCCAATGCAGGCATCTGGGAGGAGCTGTACTGACAACGACATTGGACTGTTGTCATGGAGAGATGACTTTCAGGACAGCTGGAGCTTGGATGCCACAACCTGAAGCTTAGGTTGATTCCAACGCAAACACAAATATACCTCTCTAGCCATCTTCAAATTATCTTCCTCAAGGACAATCCTTTTTTTCCTCCGGTTCTTGATCTGTTCCAGAGTCAATCTACCCTCTCTTGCAGGGAATTTCACCTATGTAGCAGGACACCATGGACAATTTACAATCTTTTGTGTCTGAATATTTGAAAAACAGTGAAATGAGAGTGGAAATATGCAAGTAGAAATAACACCTTGTTCAGCATCTCTTACTCAGGGGCATGGAATGCAAGTCCTATCCTTTTCCAAATGATTTGCAGAACTGATACAGAGTGAGAACAAAATTACACTTCCATTTTCTACCTACTATCAATCTCAGGGAAGCTTAGGAATCCTACTTCATGGCCAAAATCCAAGCAGATCACAAGCGCACTCCCTCCAGCTGACCAAGCTCCTTGGAGGATTCAGGGAACGCATTTTCTTCTTCTAGTTCCTTCATTGAATTAAGGGACAATCCAGAGGCTCTCTAGCATGAATTGTTTGATAACTGCAGCAGTCTAGCAGCCACAAAATAATTCTTTCCTCCTAACTGCTTCCTTTTTATTTTATTCCTCTGCCTGTTCCCAGGGCCCCTGTGCAGCATCCTCGTGAAGCGCTTTGGCTGCAGGTTTGCTGTCATGGCGGGAGGGCTGCTCAGCAGCGTGGGCATGGTGTCCAGCTCCTTCTGCAAGTCCCTCAGCCAGCTTTACCTAACAGCTGGCCTCATCACTGGTAAGTGCGAGGAACAGCGGCAAAATCCAGCTGCTCTGCTTTATTTGAGAGTTTGAAAGTGATGTGTCCGTACTAAGCGCTCACACTTTTCACTTAGCTGTGAAACAGAATAAATCTAAGCCCCACAGCTCAGCAGGAATCGCACACTGGGATAGGTTTGCCCTTCACACCCCTTTAACACACACCTCACCCAGCCAGCTCACATCAAAGTGCTGCTCCCTGGAAAAGGCTGCAGGTCTGTAAGGGTGACACAGAGAGCAAACAGCTGTTTTCCTCCGGAGCTTCACAGCCTTTTGCCTTTGAAGAGGGGACATTTTTTCCATCTTGAAATGCAATATTGAGATAATATCCTTCACAAATTCCCTGGGAATGGACTTCACCACTCCCTATCTGGGGAGATGTGAGTTATCTTTCTCTAACCAAATAATATTTTGGTTTTGAACTGAAGTAACAGATGGGAACTTTTCAAATATTTATCCTATGTAATTGTATTTCAACCCCTGCTTTTTTTCTAACAAAGATAAATTAATTTGTGAAGTCAGATCGCTTTGGTACCAAATCTGTTGGCTCTCACAAGCTAAGCTGTGTGTGCAGTCAAGAGAAAAACTAAAATTAACGCCCTGATACCTGATGAAAGTGTCAGAAAAGCAACTCTGCCTGCTGAATGCAGTATAAAACCAAGTCCAGGTAATTTTTCTCAAGAACAACTCCAGAGTGCTCTTGGGCATGGCAGTGCAGCCTGGACAACACTGGATTACATCATTGTATTTAGTACTCCTGAGAGCACGGGGAATTTAAAGTATACCCAACATTCTTCTTCACTTCTCATTTAGGGTTACTGGTCACTTATCACTGGGAGCGGTACTGAAGTCATCTGTGGGCACACCATGGGTTTGGGCTCTTTTCACCTTGTGAGACACTGCAGAGAGATCACATGCTGTTGCTTTCTCCTTCATTCTTATCTTCAGGTCTGGGGTCATGCTTCAGCTTCCAGGCAGGAGTGACTGTACTGGGCTACTACTTCGTGCGGTGGCGAACTCTGGCCAATGCCATGGCATCCACTGGTGTCTCCATTGGTTTGACATTGTGGCCACTTCTTTCCCAATACCTGCTGGATGAGATGGGCTGGAGAAATACTTTTCTTATCTTTGGAGGAATCCTGTTGAACTGTTGTGTTTGTGGAGCCATTATGAGACCAGTGAAGTTTGCATTGGGATCACTAACACAGCTTCCCAGTCCAGGAGAGGAGCCAGAGAGAGCTGAAGAGGCTCAACTGTCCAATGGAGCATCTTCTCCTCACCTAAAGCTCCAGGAACAAACCAGGATGATCACATGCTTCCAGGTGCTGCAGAAGTACCTGGCTTTTGATATTTTTTGTCAAAACAAAGGGTACCAGATTTACACAATTGGAGTGACATGGATGATGATGGGGTTTGTGTTACCCCATGTCTACCTTGTACCTTACGCCATCCAGAATGGGGTGGAGGAACGTAGGGCCGCCCTCCTCATCTCCATTATTGGATTCATCAACATCTTCATACGCCCTCTGACAGGGCTGCTCTCAGGACAAACAATCTTCACAGGGAGACGCATCTATCTGTACAGCCTGGCCGTGCTCCTCTGCGGGCTGAGCAATTTCATTTGTGTCATCTCAGCTGAATTCAGCATGCTCATCTTCTACTGCGTCATCCTCAGTATAGCCATGAGTGGCATTGGGGCCCTCACATTCCAGGTGCTGATGGATGTGGTAGAGATGGACAGGTTCTCAAGTGCTCTGGGGCTCTTCACCATCCTGGAGAGCATCACTCTCCTCATTGGACCCCCTCTGACAGGTAAGAAAAGCTATTGAAGCAGACTAGAGACAAAGCAAGGTTTTTAGACACTGATGACAAGTGATGGGAATTCCTTTCCCTTTCAGTGACAGAGCACAGAGAGGAATTGCAATAGTAGCATCGTTGCTTTTCTCAAAGTGCAGACATCTCTGATAGGAGTGGCAGATGGGCAAAACTGAGAGCTGGGGATCTCCAGCCTGGAGAAGAGAATACTCAGAGGAGACCTCACAGCAGCTTTCCAGTACCTGCAGGGGGCCTACAGGAAAGCTGGGGAGGGACATTTTATAAGGGCATGTAGCGAGGGGAAATGGTTTTAAACTGGATGAGGGTTGATTTAGACTAGATATCAAGAAGAAATTCTTTATGTGAGGGTGGTGAGACACTGGAACAGGCTGCCCAGTGAGGTTGTGGATGCCCCCTCCCTGGAAACATTAAAGGCCAGGCTGGGTGGGTCTGTGAGCACCCTAGGCTGGAGAGAGGTGTCCCTGACTACACCAGGGGGGTTGAAAGTAGATGATCTTAAAGGTCCCTTCCCACCCAAACCATTCTATGATTCTATGAAAACAAAGTACAGCAAAAGAAGCTCAATTTCTACTTGGAAGTCAAAAAACTGTTGAAGAGTTACTCAAATATTTCCATATAAATAAGCAACCTGTTGAGGAGGCATCATATATTTTACCTTAATATCTTTTGCCCTTACATCTGTAGTGTTAGTGTTAAATTACCCACTTGAAATAACATTCTTCTAAATGTTTTGCACTGAGGCATTCAGTCAGTTATAATGCCCACTGTGCTGGGAAATTTTCTCACAGTATTACAAGTTTTCAGTATAGAGACTCAAACGTCAGTCTTGGAAAGATATCCTTATTTATTTGTTCTGTTTTCTGACGTGGGCTGTACCAAGGTCACTCATTCCAAAATCCAGAAAGTGGCAGTGACACAGAGGTCCTCTGATGTGTAAAAATCATTCAGTGTGTGGGGAAAATGTTAGAATTTCCTTTCTTCCCTGATTTCTCTGTATATTGGAAAACACTTTTTTCACAGAAATTGAAACACCACCTGAGAACTGACTACATACAAGCTCTAGAATCTGGAGAACAGATCTTAACTCATTTATGAATGCTTATCTTTTGTATAGGGCATTTTGCTGGATTGATTAGATTTCACATTTCTGTGAATGTCATTCCAGTTGTCTTCACCCTCTATCTTCTCTTTAGCTAAGCAGTGGTTTCCATTTCAGGTCTCCTGGTGGATATAAGCAGCGATTTCCGCTATGTCTTCTACACCTCGAGTTTCTTCCTGATATCAGCTTCATTATTCATGGTGATCAGCTTCTGTGCTCTGGAAAAAAAAAACAAATTGAAAGACACCTCAAAAGTACCTCCAGACAAGTCTGCCATATACAATGAAACACCAAATGAATCACAGTCTGAAAGTCAACCCACTCTAGCAGTTGTGCACATCACAAGCATATGAAAATAAATAAACAAATAAATAAAGAGGAACAGAGACAACTATGTGGCTGTACAAAGCCATACAAGGCACAGCACTGATGGCAGATGAGAAAACAAGCGTCTGCATGCCACAGCTGTCACCCTTCCTCCCTGCACATCCACTCGATGGGGCTGTGTCGGACTCCATGAGAGCAGAGCAGACCACAGGCTGAGCCCAACTCCCAGTGCCAGCTACAGGACAGACAGAACTGTGCGTTCCTGAAGCAGGCCATGGGATAACAACAGCCACGGCAACCAGCTCTGAGAAATAAAAGTAATGTTGATTCAACTGATTTAAGTTGGTGCCTTTCTGAAATCACTGGAATTTCATATACACATTTCTCTTGTTAGCACTGGTAAATAATTATTGATGGCTATGCACAATGGCAGTTATTGCATAAGTATTTCTCACCTAGTCTGAACGTGCAGTTTTTGTGCAGACTTGTACGAATTTTCCTGGTAGCCTTCCACACTGAGAAAGGGAGAATAATACTGACACTTTTGACTGGAAGCGTGTTATTATTTCTCACATCTCTAAGCACAATACAGAGGCTGCCACATGGGTCACAGAACTCAGGCAGGATTCGAGAAAGATCAAATATTTTAAATGTTTTTTCCTACGAGGTATATATATGTTCTTCATGCCAAGTACATCTTCAGAGCTTCAAAAGTTCCATACCAGAGCAACAAAATCAAAGAGACTGAAACCTTAGAGTGTCTACTTTGTTTCTCAAGCGCTTCCTGATGTATCATAAAAAGAGATTAATGGCTTCTATAAATACGTTTCTTTACAACATTAACTGGAACCCATACTTTTTTTTTTTTTTTTTGTGGGGGGGGGGGGTGAAAAACAATTTAT
>VXAB01001685.1:66882-124773 GCA_013399175.1 Odontophorus gujanensis
GAGCGCGCGCGCGCCCCGGCCGTTACATAACGCGGCGGCGGAAGGCGGAGCGTGCGCGCTCCCTGCCGGCTGCCCGCGCGCGCCCCGCCCGCCCGCCGGGCGCAGCGGGCCGTGCCGTGCGGCGGGTATTGTCCTCCTCAAAATGGCCGCCGGGCCGCGCCGCCCATCCCCCTCCCGGCCGGGCAGCGCCCCGCGCCCCGCGCGGCTCCTTCAGCCGCATCTCCGCACGGCTCCCCGGCTTCCCCTCCGCTGACCCCTTAACAGCGGCCGCCTCGCTCCCCTTCCACCCCAGCTGCAGCGCCGGATGCTTTGGAGCTGGCACGGCTGCGGGATTGGGCGCGGCGCAGGTGGCACCAGCGATGGCTTTCCCCGAGGAATGAGTTCGCCACGAGATGCGCGTGGTCTCTGACCCACGAGGTCAGCGCTCCCAACACAAAAGGCGAAATTTGTCATAAGTGAAACTAATGAAGTCTAGGCCTAGTTGCTGTCTTCAAGCGTCTGAGAATGTGAAACGGCATTTCAAAAAATTCAATAGAGTATCTTCTTATGTATTTTACTACGATTCCTCCATGATCGCTTCAGTGGAGCAGTACCTCCAGGCAGTACGCAGTGCCTCACCTCTGCACGCGCTGCCTCGAAGGAGCTCCTCGTCCTTCTGGTACCAGCACAATGTCTGCCACCATCGTGTCAAGTTCTTCCACAGCACGCGTGGAAAAGAGCCACCAAACGTGGCCCTGCTGAAGGCCTGCAGCAGAGCCCGGGGCTGTGCTGACACAAGGTGGGATTTGTCCAGAACAAGCAACTCAAGTGGTGAAATATCGGCTGAACAAAAAATGAACTCACTGAGCTAAGACTTCAGATTGTTCTCCCAGCAGATTCAGCTCTGCCTTTTGTCACACTGATGCACATCCTCGTGCCTCCCCTTGGAGGGCGGACGCACAGGAGGTGTTTTGTTTTACTGCAGTTGCCTGGAAATGGAAGATTAATGCCCACTAGGAACAGGAAGCCGAACATCTACCTGAGTCCACAGTTAGGAAAATAACACAGCCGCATCCATACCTGACATGGTAGTGATGGTGGTGTGACTGCCAAGCTCCCATAAATGGGTGGGACCCTTCCTGTTCCTTATCTTTCCCTCCACCACTAAGAAGCAGGACCAGATGTGAGAACAAGGAAGTAATGCATCTTAAAACCCACTCAGTTTTTCTACCTCATACACAGTACGCTGCTTTTTCAAGCAAGACTAAAATTATAATGGGTACACTGCAGAACAAAAGACATGAATCTTAAATTCTATTTATAGAAATTATGCAACACCACAGAGGAGAGACTGCTGTGTCACAAGACTGATGCTGTTTGATGATCTTGTTTATCTTTGTTCTTGCCATCCCTTTCCACTCCCTCTTTTAAGATCATTGTGTTGCAGGCCATGAGGAAGATTACTTTGGGAGTGGCTTTGGAGATGTGGGAATAAACTGGTCAAGGCCGAGAGCACCATGAAAGAGCTAAATGCCAGGATGAAGTTGAGTTGGACATACATTAAGGCCAGCATCACAAATAGAACAAGTCTGCTTAAAAGGGGACATGAAAATAAGCTGGATTTTATGAAAACATATGGGATTTCTCTACTGCTGCAGGAGTTTTATCTGCTCAGAAAAGATGAAAACTGTTTTAAGCTGTACCACCATTGGTCTTGCTACCAATTGCTGATTCCCTAATTGCAGAGCAGGTTTCTACATCCCCTGTATTTATATGGCTTTTCTTCTTACAGAACAAGAGGAAACTCACATTATGCAGGAGATCCAGTTGAGCTAACAATAAACAGTGCTAAAAAAATGCAAAGATAACTGGCTACACAGCAGCACTCAGAGCAAGCGGTGGGGGGGATGCCACACTGGGAACTACAAAAGACCCGGTCCTGCAGAGTCCCAGCTGCAGCAGAGGGGGGCAAAGGCAAAGCTTTATTTGTCTCTGAGCTCCTCCTTTTTAATGCACGAGAGCTGAAGAGGTGTGAATGGGGAAGTGCCACAGTTAGAATTCCATAGAGATTCCATCTCTGGGGAAAAAAAATCCCATGTTTCTCAAGTATTTCTGTGCCTTGTTTTATTCCTGTACAGTAGTTTTTTAAAGAAGAAATCTGACTTACATAGATCTTCCAGAGCCCTTAAGCTTAATTCTCCCCTGTTTTCTGAAGAGGGCAGGGAACACGGGCATTCAACCCATGTTCTCTTCCACACCAAGACTTCAAGAGATTAAGATTTTTAAGATAATAAGACAGCTGCAGGCAGAATGTATGTGCCTGTATACATCAGCAAGCATAAGCTTACAAAAGCAACTCCAGACCCTTCACAATTTTATTGTTTTACAATTAGTTCAATGCAAAAAATAACAAGATAATAGTTACTAGAGATATAAGCAAGAGAGTAAGGCCAAGGCTGCCTCTGTCTTCCAAATTGTCACCCAAAATCCGGGAAGAAAACTCTGTGAACTACAATGTGGTGTTAGAAAGCGGTGTTCCTTTATTTCTCAGACTACATACTGGGTGACTTGATGAACAAGCACACTCCCTCAAAGTTGAGGTTCTACATTTAAACAGTTAAGATATACATATGCAGTACATTGGTATACATATTCATTCTTTTCCAAGAACTCACTAAAATGTGCTAATGTTCCTCTGTGCATGCGCAGTTGCATTTAGTGGTCATCTGCTCACTTACTTTATCCTCATTTTTCCACCATGAGCTTCGTCGCGGAGACTTCTGTCTGACCTTCAGCTGTTTTTCCCCAGTCTGACAAACTTCCATTGCTTCTTAGACCATGATGAGCAACGTCCAAAACAACAGACATGAAACTCCAAGGAAAAAGTCCTTGCAAAGGGTGAAATGCAAAGACGAGTCTAGTTGTAGTACTCTATTATGACCCCAGTGCTTCTTGTGAAGCAGAAGCACTCGATTCATTTTGCTAAACTCATATACTGGTCCTTAAACTAATATACCGGATCCCCACTGCTAAACAAACCAGCCTATATCACCTTCTCAGCCAGAGTTCTGAAGGTCCAAGTGGCCTATTCAGATTTTGCTCTTCATTAATACTAGTGTAGCACTGGGAACAGAAAAATACTGCCTGGGTCACTGCCTGTTCCATGCCTTCCCTTTCTTGGTGCTTATCCTTCTCACCTTTTCCCAAACTATGAAATTATTTTCAAACCTTCTATTTTGCAACTTTTCATTCCCTTCCACATCAGACCGTGACATTTTTCTGTTTTCCCCCATCCCCAGAAAACAGTCACATTCTCTTCTGGCCTTTGCCTCCGGTGGCTGAACCCAAAGGCCAAACTCTAAAGTCTTTTTGAGCAATATGGACTCCTGTGCTGACATTCTGGCTGTCAATTCAATTTAATTGCACAGACTGGACAGGCACAGGAGCCTTTCTGAGAAGGAGTGCGGGCACATCTCTATTCTAGACACATGCAGCCCTCCAGCCAACCTTCCAAGAAGGACTAAGATATTTCAAACTAAAGTTCACCTTTGCCAAGGTGATTTCCCCAGGAAAGAGCCACTTTCAAGAGCCCTAGAAGCTGCAAGCATGAACAGCTACTGGCATTTTTAGTTTGGGAGCAAAGGGGACTGTATCTGTCAACAGAAAGCAGGAAAGGATCAAAGAGCATTAGCTTCTGTATCAGTTTTTAGTTTTTCAGTCTTCAAGTGGTTGGGATCCTGAGGCAGGAGAGAATGCTATCCTGCTTCTGTATCCTTACCTCAGCCATCAACACATCTTTCTCCACACTAATGAAAAGGTGGGTGAGACTGATGGGCGTTCCCCAGGGATCAGGCCTTGCACCAGCTGCCTTCTGACTCCACAGTGCACTTCACAGAAACAAGAGTTAGGTTTGGTAAAAGAAAGCAAGAGAAATGCACAGGATAACTTCTTGGAAGAACACAGTGATGCTCCAGGCACCCAAGTGTCCTAGAAAAGCCCCCGGTGGCAAGTTCTGCTGTCACACTTGGTGCTCAAATGAACTCACATGGAGAGAACTCCTTTGCTTCACTACTGGGAAAACAAATAGCAACTCCCATCCTTCTAACAAGGATCTCACTTGGCAGCAAGCCTCAGGTTTCCATTAAAAGAGTTAGCCAACTCTCTGGGAACTTTGCATTAGCTTTGTAGTACCTTTTACTTGTAAAAGGTGGGCTCTGTATTTTCTCTTGATGCGCTAATTGATAACATCATCCATAAGAAGTCTCCTGAAAAACAAGAAATGATAGAAGCCTCACCTTACCCTCAAAGAACGAGGGTAGAAGAGTTCTTACTGCTGGGTTAACATTTGGTTTTGGTTTACATCTACAGTAATGTTACGGCTGAAGAATGATTCAGATCTAAAACTCAGCATTAATGTCCCCCAGAGTCATAACCATAGGGCAGCACCATCTTCTAAAGGAGCGGAAGAATGTGATTCTGTGAAAGAGATTCAGAAGCATCCACATCCCCCAATACGGGACTCCTGCCTACCACAAAGGATGAACTCTCTTAAAACAGATTTGTTTTGAAAGGTTTCTGAAGATTTATTTCAAATTCTCCCCCCCTGCAGCAGCCATTCCTCCTGCCTCTAACAGACATCGCTTCCTGTTCTCAGATCACTGCAACACCACGTTCTTAACGGAGAAAAGCACTAGCTTTGTCTGTACAGAAAATGATGGATGCAGTAGCCAATAAAGAGGCAGTCTGGCAGCAAAGGGATGCAGCATTCATTTCATGACATCAGCAAATGATATAACTGATCCTGAAAAATCAACCCTACCCATGGCAGGGGAGTTGGAACTGGAGATCCTCGAGGCCCCTCCCAACCCAGGCCATTCTGCGAATGCAGGATTCTGTTCCAGAAAGCACCAGCGAGAGAGGGACTGACATTTTCTGGATAAGAATTCAGCAAGACAGCACTGTTACTTTTCTTACCACGCGTGCCACCGAGCAGCTTCAGTACTCACAGGAGCGGGGAGCACAGCGAGGTGCGTGCAGGAAGGAAGGACAGAAGGAAGGAAAGGAGCAACGAGCGGACGGGGCTGCTCCACACCGCCCGGCCCGCTGCGCTCAGCCTAACTGCAGGAAGAGCCATCCTCGAGCCGCAGGAGCCTGCGGGACGCGGCGCGGGGCTCCTCAGCCCGAGAGCGCAGCTCCGCGGAACGCGTCCTGGGGGCTCATCCACCTGCGAGGGCGGACAGACTCCGATCGCGAGAGAGCGAGCACCGCGAGGCGGGGGACACGGCCCGGCCCGGCCCCGCTCCGCTCCGGCTGCCGCTTCCCCACCGCCCCCGTTCCGGGATTGGAGCGGCCCGACCCCTCGCGCCGCCGCCCCGCCCCGCCGGGGCCTTCAGTGTCGGCGTTGTTTCCGGGGGTGATCGGCCGCGCCTGCCCCAAATTCGCGGAGCTCCGGCGGTGCCGGGGAGAAGAAGGGGAAAAGGACGGAGTTGGGCGGCCGCCGGCTGAGGGGAAGCGCAGCGGAGCTCGGCGGGCGGCGGCGGCGGGCGGCGCGGCGGGCAGCCACGGCCGGGCCTTCCCCTCGGGCGGGAGAGCGGCGCGGCCATGGAGGAGCCCGACACGGAGCCGCCAATGACGGTCAGGGCCGGGGCTGCGGGGCGGCTCGGACGGACCGTTCCTCCCTTGCCTTACCTCGCCGTGCCGTGCCTTGCCTTACCTCGCCGTGCCTTCTCTTCCCCTCCCTTCCCGCAGGTGGTGCCGGGCGCCGACCCGGCCCGGACGCAGCTGTGCTTCGAGTGGGGCCCGGCCGAGATGCTGCTGTGCGAGACGCTCTTCGGCCGCAGAGGTGCGGAGCGCCCCGGGACGCCGGGAGGCAGCGCGGGCCCGGCCCTGACGGGGCGCGTCGTTGCTGGCGGCGGGGACGGAGGGCCGGGCCCCTCCTGCGTCTTCGTGGTCCGCAAGGACCAGGACGTTTACATGGAGACGCTGCGGAAGCTCTTCAATGAGTCCCACGGCATCTTCGTCGGGCTGCAGCGCTGCGAGGAGGAGCAGAGCGCGAGGGCGAGGAACGCGCAGTGAGCGGGGCCGGGAGCGCGGGGCGGGCTCGTAGGCATTGCACGGACAGAGCCGGAGCACTGAGCGCTGCCCTGACTCGGCAGACGGCCCGAACCGCTGCTGGGGGGTAATCGTGGAATCGTTAAGGGTGGAGATGATGTTAAGGCCATCCAGGCCGACCCCAGCCCGTCCCACCGTGCCTGCTGGCCACGGCCCTCGAGTGCCGCGTCTCCACAGTTCTGAATAGTTCCAGGGCAGCTCTGCAGCTCGCTGGGCAGCCTGTGCCACTGCATCACTGCTGTTTCTGGGAAGAAATTTTTTCTAATACCCAACCTGATCCTCTCCCGGCGCATCTCCTGGCCATCACCCCCAGTCGTGTCTCTGTGATGTGAGGAGTCACCTGACTGCAATCCCTGAGCCCCCCAGCAGTGGTGCTGAGCAGCACCTGGAGGGGCCCTGTGTACCCAGAGCCAACACAGCCACTGTGTGCAGTACCCACTAGGCTCATCTTAGTGCCAGAAGCTTCCACAGATGCACAGAAAAGGGACTGTAACTCCCGTAACTCTCTGTAAATGATCCCTTTTTGTGTTTGGCAGGTTAGTCCAAGTGAGTAAAAACTACCGCTCCGTCATCAGAGCCTGCATGGAGGACATGCACCAGGCAGCGAGTAAGTCTGCTGTACTGCAATAAAAGGAGATGCTGTTTGTGATGATAAAAATAAGATTTCATTTGGAAGTTGTTTCAGCTACTGAAAAACGGCACATGTAAACAATAATCAGTAATTAACAAGATTTCATTTCCATTACTGAGATTTCCAGTTTGGTTCATCATCTCAGTTTTTTTCTGTTTTTTTTTTTGCAGTGTGTTGTAACTGATTTTGGGAAGACTTGCAATATTCTCATGTCATGGGTTGTGCTTTTGTGGAAAAATGAGTCAAAATTAACATCTTGCTTCCCTTATAAAGTGAGATCTTACTTTGCCTTAACATCCTCGTCCTGTAAACGTAGCGGAGTTATAAAGAGTTATGAAGAGTTAGCTTAGCTTTATCAGTTGTGTACATATTTGTGTCTGTGCCCAGTGAGTGGTCAGGTATTGTGTTTATGAGCCCAGAAGGTATTGTGAAGTAAGGTGAACATACTGCTTTTTGACTTGGCTTATTTTTTGCGCAGTTTCAGCCCGAGACCCTGCCCTGCACAGCCAGTACAGCATTCAGGTAATCTGCAGTCACATCCGCATATGTCACGTGAGCACTGGTTAGTAAAGTCACCAAGACCAACACTGTGGCAGTAGTTTTGTTGTATAAACTGCACTGATGTTGCTTCGTTGGCCTCTTGTTCTTTCTGTGCCCTTTGTAACTTTAAGTCTCAGGAGAGCAAAAAGGCTTAAAATAACACTTTCTGTACTGTTTGGTACTTCCCTGAAATTACTGTCGCATTTCATTACACAAACAGCATTGATATTTTCTTGAACTGAATGTGTGTAGAGAGATTATGGCCTGTTTCTATCTTTTAATTTGTATTTCTGAAATATCAGTATGACATTTCTCCCACCTATAAAAACTCATTGTTAAAAATAAATAACTGGAACAATTACTGACCCTGAAACAGCTCTGCTTTTTTTTTTCAGGTTTCTATTCTCTCTGCCATGGAGCTGATCTGGAATCTGTGTGAGATTCTGTTTGTTGAAGCAGCTCCAGGTGAGCAGTGTAGTTTGAGTGTGGCAGATGGAAATCCAATTAGTGAATCTCATCTAATGATTATCAGACCATTAAGGTTAGAAGCATAAATTAACAGTCTCAGGCAAACAGTTTGGGAACTGACAATGATATCTTCTCTGCATAAAGCTGGTCCCCTCCTGCTTTGCCTTCTTGATTGGGTTCAGCTTCATATCTGTGATGTAGACAACATGGTCCGTGAAGTTTTGAGCAGTGAAAATCCATCAAAACACAAGCTCTTCTGGAACGTGGTGAGTAAATCACCTGTAAACTTTTAGATGAAGAGAAGTCATGTCTGTATGTCTTGCTTTCCTCTTCTGTACTCAGCACTGGAATACTTCTTAGATACCTGAGATGCTGCTGCTGTCTGCACAGTTTTAAGATGAAGCTGTTGTCAAGATCATCGTGCCCCCTCATTCCTAACTTGGGCTTTTCAATTTCATGATCCACAGAGATTGTATATTTGAATTAGCAGGGCCTAAAGTTGAAATCTTTTAACTGTGCTTAACTTTCTTGAATATACCCTGATATTCCACCTGGGTGTGTGGTAGCCTTGCACAGCTTGGTGCTCAGGGGTGTGGTTTCTGCAGGTGGATATCTTTGTGCTGCAAGGCCGAATGGATGAAGCACGCCACTTGCTCTCCAAGGAAGCCAGTGCAAATCCCACATCAATGAACATGTACAAAGTCCTGGATGACTTAATGAAGAAGATGCCTGTGCCCAGTGTATGTACAAAGCAGATTTTTTTTTTTCCACACAGTTCCATTAAGAAAGAAGATAACAGCTAGTCCAGTATATTTAATCTCTCTTGGGGCTGCTGTAACATCACAGCCTGTTGACCATTAAAACATCTGTCTTAATCCTTTACAGTAAAAATACTTCTCTCAATTACCCAAGAGACCCAAGTGTACAGTTAGCTGATAAACCAACATAGTCAGAAATGATATTTTTGTAGCAAGATGCATTACTGGGTTATCTGAAACAGTTCCTGTTGGGAACTTACAAAGAAGTCTTTGAAGACCTTACCAGCGGAGTGCTGTTATTAGTTGCAGTGATCTCCTTGTGGAGGAAAAATTGCAGCTGCATCTTTCACTGGTTGTCTTGGGATTCTTTTCCTTTATTTAAATGTGCAATTGGAGAACAAGGAAAAAAATGACAGCAGCCTCCTGTTTACCTTTTTAGCATGAATGTGAGTTCAGACCAAATGCCTGATGTGGCTTGATATTTCTTTTTATTTTATGCCTCTTATCCCATTCAGCTTGGTAACACCCAAACACTGACTGAGATGGAGCTGAAATGGCAGCACTGGCATGAAGAATGTCAGCGTTACCTACAGGATGGAACCTTCGCTTCCAGTTCCCACATGGAATCCATCTGCAAGGTGAAAGGGAACTGGACAAGTATTGGATTGTTGTGTACTTCAGAAGCCATGTGTAGTCATAAGTAACTTGAATATGTTAAATCTTCTGTTCATTAGATCACTTGTGCAGATTGTTTTCCTGTCCTAGGCTCTTCATTCAGTTGTAAACTTTCCAGAATAGTAGTGCCTTTAAAAAGTTAACAATGCAGCTGTGTACATAGCTGAATTTGGAGAATTACTCCTTTGTTTTTCTGCCTCTTAGATCCTGCTGGGAGATGAGAATGCCATACTAGAAAAAAAGGAACTCATGACTACTTGGTACCACTTTCTGGTTACTCGACTCCTGTATTCACATCCAACTGTGAAGCCCATGGAGCTGCGGTTCTATGCACAGGCAAGAAATATAATCATGTTGATATCCTCCAGTTTAATGCATAGAAAGATTTTGGTACTTAAGAAAGCTGTGGGAGGGTTGATGTCTTACAGAAGCTACGTACCCACAAGACTTTCCCTAGAATTTTTAAATGGACTGGGAGACTGATACAGTAAAATAATTGTTGAAGACCAAGTCTCCTTAGTGTCTGATGTTACTGGTTTTGGTCTTCAAATTGTAATGCTAAAATACTGCTTCTTTTCTGTGTTCAGTCTCTGTGATGTACTCTCCCATAAAATAATGTAAATGAGGCTACTACATCAAAACATAGTTTTCCTTCTACCCTCTCACAACTATTCTTTATCATGTCTTGTAATCTTATTCCACAGTCTAGTATGGACATGTTCCTGGGTGAAGAAAGCAGCCCCGAGCCTCTAGACACAATTTTAATGGCAGCCTTTGAATTTGAGCTTCACCAAGTGATCAAGGAGTGCAGGTTGAGTTTGTAAAGCTTTTGTTTCTCTAGCCGTATCATATTGCTTCCAGTAGTATTTGAGGTAGAGGACATGGGTCCAGGCCTCCTGGTCATCCTTTCAAAGGACTTACCAAGCATAGGCGAAGCGGGTAGCAATGAAAAGTATTCCATCAGGTCTGAGACACCACACTGTAACAGAACTTAGCTATGTGCAAAACCTCACACATTCCTTGACAACGATAGGTTAAGTGTTTGCTTTGTTTCAAATACAGCATTGCTTTGAGCAACTGGTGGTTTGTGGCCCATCTGACTGACCTTCTGGATCACTGTAAACTCCTGCAATCTCACAATCTCTAGTAAGTATTTACTTGTCCTGATTGTTCAGTCTCTCAGAAGTAAGAATGACCAAAACAGCATACTGATTTTGGTGGAAAAGGAGCATCTTAGGCATTTACAGAAGGTGGAAAATAATGGTGCTGCATCAGGCCAGACACTCTTACAAAGCAGACACCGTCATGAATTTGACATGCCAGCAGAACGTTAGGGTTTGTGGTTTGTTTTTTAAATATATTTTTAGCTGAAATATTATTAAGGGCTCAAATGTTTGTGATTTTTTGGAATAGCGAGAAACTCATCTAAAAAGAGTTTCCATGCATAAGTTTTCAACTTAAGTATGAGCAGTTCTGCTATTTGAATTCTCCTGATGTTGCAGTTTCTTAAAGCAGTCATTACTACTTCTAAGTTACATCTGCTAAACGCTGTCAGTACGCAGGTCTCCCCCAGAGGAGAAAGCTGCCCTGCAAGTTTGGGCTTGGTTATGAAGATAACCCATGAGAAGATATACTGCAGGTTTTTCTGAAATCAAGTCAGCAGGCTTTTCTGATGAGGTGCAAATAGTAATGCCTGTTTCTTTTCTTTCTTCATTTCCTCCCCAGTTTTGGTTCAAACATGCGTGAATTCCTTTTGCTAGAGTATGCCTCAGGACTCTTCTCCCATCACAGGTAGCAATCTTTATTTCCTTTTTCAGAGGCCGAACTTAATATCAGGACAGCAAAAATAAATAAAAATTGAATAATAATAAAATGAAAAGGCAAAACCTGAAGAAGCCATTGTTAGAATTTCTGCAATCAATTAGAACCTATCAGTTGTATTAATCAGGATAGGATGGTGACTGCCTCGGTGACATTTTTGGTGCAGTGTATTTTTGAGATGTGGTTATTCCTGTTATGTAATAGGCAGCTGCTAGTTGGTGGGAAGTAAAAACAATCTTAGTTATGAATACTGTGTTAATCAGAACCAAGTACTATTAATGCAGACTCAAATTCTACTTGTTTCTTTACTGTTAACGCTTATTTAAGACTTATAAGATTGACATGCTTGACTTTTTCTCCCCCCCTCCTCTCAGTCTGTGGCAGCTGGGGGTAGATTACTTTGACCACTGTCCAGAATATGGCAGGGTCTATCTGGAGCTTCATATTGAGCGGATACCCCTTACCACAGAACAGAAGGCCCTCAAAGTGCTGAGGATCTGTGAGCAGAGGCAGATGCACGAACAAGGTGACTGACAGTTAAAATTTCACCGTTTTATAGTGATAAAAGTGAAACTACTGAAATTGATTTTGCTCTTTTCTCCTGTGTTTCCTTCTAAGTTCGAAGCATCTGTAAAATCATGGCCATGAAAGCTCTGCGGAATAATCGCTTGGGCTCTGCCTTGTCTTGGAGCATCAGAGCAAAGGATGCAGCTTTTGCTACACTGATATCAGATCGGTGAGTCTGAGTCAGAAGCTCTAAGGTGGCTGTTGCTGTCATGGGCTGATAGCAATGGGAAGAAGGCAGCCATCCTGGAAAGGACCCACTGCAGGCAGAGTGGGGTTATATCTTTCCATCAGAGCAGGTGTCCGTTTCTGGACTAGAAAACGGCATCCTTGGGTTCTTGTCATCTGCAATAGCCTCACTGTTCTTTTTTTTTTCTACACCATCATACTCCAAGAAATCTATAGAGATTAAACAGATTTGCTTTACCAAACAGTCCATTAATAGAATTGAGAATGCTGCTGACACTTAGCTTAGACCTAGACAAAGGCTTGGGGTGTTACTCACAACTCTGTGCTTTTGAATCTCTAGCAACCCAGAAGTCTCGCACTTTTTTTCTTAATTGAAATTAGGCAGGTACCAATCTCTTTGCATAGTTATAGTTCTGTAATTATGCTCTGGATAGATGGCAGATAATACTACATCTTCAACAGTGTTAAAAGGGAGAGGTAAGAGACTGCTGGCTTCCCCCCTCAGTTTGTTCTTAGAGGGAGCAGGGGCTATCATATTTATTTCAAGTACAATGAGCTTCCTGTGCTCATTCCTTTACTTACTCTTTTTAAGGAATAGATCTCAACTACTACAAAATCTGGAAGAAAAATAGAAGTTTCAGTTAAACGCATGCTGTGCTGATTCACTCTCCACTCCCTTAGATGTCTTCTGAAGCCCTCAGTCACAGGATATTAAGATGAAATTCACTTGTATACTAAGCTTTTCCTGTGAAGGGATGAGTATATACAAAAGAAACATGGAAAATAACCTCCCTTCTAAGTCTTTATTGCATTTTACTTTCTCCACAGATTCCTTAAGGACTACTGTGAAAGGGGATGCTTTTCTGACTTAGACCTCATTGATAATTTGGGACCATCCATGCTGCTTAGTGACCGGCTGACATTTCTTGGTGAGAAGGGCCTGATTTTTCAGGCTGTTCTGTTATTTATAACACAGCTACCTGTATACAGGCTTTTAATCTTCTGGCAATTGGACTGACTCCCTTCTGGCTGATGGCAGCATAATATTAAGGGTGATCCTGAATTTGACCTCTTCCTATTTGGTTCACGCTTACAAAACTAGAATGGTTTCCTTAGTTTAGGATAAGGTTTAAATAAAGCTTAGAAGTGAACTGCCTTACCAGATGGGTAATCCTCCAGACAGTGTGCATAATGTCACCCAGTGATCGCTGCATCTGCCCCAGAGAGTTGTAGTTTAATTGTGGAATTTTGGCTATAGGGGCTGTGACCTCCCTTACTGCATTGTGTAAATTCCTTAAAAGCAAAAAATATTTCTGCTTCGTTTTCCTTTAGAAGTTTTAGGAACATCAGGTGTGCTTTTACTGAAGAACTCCCATGTCTCTATCTTGAGTTCAGATGTTAATCAGAGTTGGATTGGAATGGGAATCATAACTTGCTATAATTTTGCAGTTGAGCAGATATAAATAAGAGTCGCAGAATAAAAGTCTCATTTGTTCTCAGCCAGTTATTACCTGCTGGCTACCCGTTCAACTAATTCTTAGCAAAAGCAGAACATTCTACATTAACAAAATAAAAATCTCACTTTCCATTTGAACAGTGAAGCCTTTCACATCTCTCAATCTCTTGAGGTACAAGAAAAAGAAAAACATAGAATGTCCTGAGTTGGAAGGGATCCGTAAGGATCATAGAGTCCAACTCCTGGCCCAACACAGGGCCACTCAAAGGTCAGACCATATGTCTGAGGGCATTGTCTAAACACTTGTTGAACTCCAGCAGCTTGGGGCTGAGCATTCCTCCTCCTCTTCTGTTTGTTCTTTACAGACACTGCCAATCTCTAAGCCACTTGTGTTGCTCAACACTGCAGATGCTCAGCACCAGGGACTATCAGTTAGGCAACAGGCTGACTGAAACAGTAACTCTTAACCAGGACAGTGGCAGGTTTTTAACTGTCTTTCAGGCCAGCCTGTATTTTAACTTCCTGCACAATGTTCCCATTCCCTCCAGACTCAGCTGTTTTGAGGACTCATAGCTATTGCTTCATAAGAGCAAACTGACTTAACATCCATTAACCCCAGCTTGTGCTGCTCTGACAAATGCTAATACTTGTGACCCTTCCAACACCCACGTGTAGGGAAGTACCGTGAATTCCACCGTCTGTACGGAGAGAAGCGGTTCTCTGAAGCTGCCAGGCTGCTCCTGATGCTGATGACTGCTCATATTGCCCCTTGCTCCTTCTGGATGACCCTGCTGACAGATGCCCTTCCCCTGCTGGAGCAGAAAGAGGTGAGGATGCTGGTCAGACATGACAGACACCCACACCCTTTCTTTTCTTCCCGATAAGTTGTCTCAAAGCAGTCACTCTCCACACTTAAATGTCCCTAGGCTAGGACTGTCCATAGCAGTTCAAGAATTGCATAGCACTCCCAGTGTCTTATTGAGGCCAGGGGGATCAAATAACTTTGAACAGGATAATCATTGCTTTTGGAAAGCAGCAGTAGAATAATAGAATAGAATAACCATGCTGATGGTTTAAGTGCAGAAGGTGTCCAGTTCCTTCTGCTACTTTATTTTAGTGTGCTTTCTTCTGCACAGAGGCATGCGCTTTGACCCTGCTTTGCACAAGAGGTTACAGACCTTCCAAAGTCATTTAGAGGCCTTTTTCAACCTTAATGATTCTAAGATCATCTGATCCAACTGCCCATCTACCACCAATTTGAGGACTTGCTCAAATGCAACACCCGTGGACACAAAAACAAAGGGAAGAAGCTGCTTACCTTCAGAAAGCCTCAGATACGCAGTGTTCTCCAGAGATACCCTTACCTCCTCTGCCAACCCCTCAAGGAGGGCTGGGAAAGGGTGGATCCTGGCTACACCCCTTCACTCAGATACACTGCATGCACCTGAGCTCCCCTGGGCTGGCCCTGCCTTCCCACCAGGTGCTCCATCACTGCTTCAAGCTGTGACTTAACATTTCCACTACAGGTCCTAATACTGATCCCTTCCACCCTGAGTTGTCTTGTGGTCCCGTGAATGAAAGAGTCAGAATCAATCTGTGGGAGTATGAATGCACTCTTTTATCTCAGTTCATGTTCTCAGACTGTATGATGTCCTTCAGCATGACTATTTTCAGTAAATTCTTTCATTTCTACAGGTCATATTTTCAGCAGAGCAGACTTATGAATTGATGCGATGCCTGGAAGATCTAACAGCGGGAAAATTGGATAAGCAGAAGTTGCAGGTACCTCCTGTTCTGAGGACAACTGGATAATGGATCAGTGGGGTTGTGGGCAGTCAAGGAAAGCGCTAAACTTGTGTTCATAGATGGGGACAGAATCAAGGGAGAGCCTGGGTGTGTGAGGCTGGTACGTCAGTAGTGGCCAGCAAAGTGAGGCATCAGCAGAAGGTACTTAAGCACACAGAGAAATAGTGCAGTACTGCTGTTCCTGAGTGCTCTGTTGAGTTGAATTGGACTGCGATGCTTTTCCAAGAGAAATAATTAGAAATTACATGGACTGTGAAAAGCTGAGATGCTGCCACCTAACAGCTCAGGCTATTAAGTGTTCTAAGCACAGACCAGGGAGGCATTTGCTACACGTGCAAAACTGCCAGAAATACAAAAGGTTTGGTAATTCTGTCTTTGGTCAATTTAGAAACTAAGAAATGTAGCTTTTGTGGAGGACTCACCAGCTCCTTATTGCATGCACTGATCTAACCCAAACTCTGCCTTTAGGATGATGATGTTGAGACCGTGAAGGTGGAAATGCTGAGACTTGCTCTTGCACGAAATCTTGCACGAGTCATTGTCAAAGAAGGCACACTGGAAGGATCCTGAAGACATTAATGTGTGTTTTTACTCTGTGGCGTACTGTACATAAACCTGACTGGTTTTCTACGAATAAAGATCATGTTTTGCATATTTGTTGGTGACTTGGTCTTGCCTTTCATAAAAAAGAACTTCAAAAATTGTACAGCAGCCTCCCAGGGTTGTTTGATCCCGGGTCCTCCCCATCTAATGTTAAGCCTTCTTACACCTGTGTTTGCAGTTGCTATGCCACTAATTACCCAGAACTGAAATTGAACCTAACTTCTCCCTTCTTGGTTAAAATGTTAGTGCATTAAAAGGTAATGTTTTCTAGTTTTGATGGGCTTCAGAGGATGAGTTGAGCCTTAGCAGTTATAGAACCAGCATTATATTCCACAACCATCAGTAAGAGCTATCCCCAGAGCAAAGTAGGGAAACCAATTTATTTAACATGCAGCAAAACAAATCCATTTGAGATGTATTTACAGTAATGGCTGTTGGGTATGAAGCAGGAACCTCAACCTACAGACAAGGGAACACTCATTCATAGCTTAATTTTCAAAGCTCGTAACAGTGCATTTCCATGCAGCAAGACTATGGCATCTGTCCATTTGGCTGTACAGCACAGGCAGTGCACTGCCAGTAACAGTGAGAACGACACTATTCTGCAGAAAGCACTTGTGCTCTTCTGACTTCCTCAGAGTCACAGTGAGATTCACGTATAGGCATCTAAAGCAGTGCAATCTGCTTCCTCAGGATGCACTTACAGTGCCTGGGCAGACTCAAGTGACCTAAATATATCCCTATGCCTACCGTGCCTTCAGTGGCAACAACATTTCTGAGGCAGAAAGAATTCTTTCCTTGTCCTCATCCATTGGTTTAAAATTGCTGCTTTCTGTAGGAATCTAAAAGATGTAACCCCTTTTTCCCTGCCTTCCATGTCAGGGAGCCAACAAGGCTGCAGTCTTTGGCCAAAGCTTTCCTTCTCCCTCCAGGTTTCCACAATTGCCTGATGCCTCTGATAAGAGCTTCAGGCCTTTAAATCCATGGTTTTTCACCTCTAGTAATTTTTAATTCTCATCACAGTAAAGACAACTTAAGTAACTCCAAGCTGTATTTGAGTCATGGTTTTACAGCCTGTATTAATTCCAGTAGCACTTTGTCCAAGGATCCATCCTACCTGTGCTTTTGTCAACTGATGTTAAAAAAAAAGACACATTAAAACAGTGTCTCAAAGCTATTTGAGGCACTGCTTGAGATTGTACATCGAGAGAAGGGACTTCTGTGATCAACTTTCAGCCATTTAAACCTAGTTTCTGTATGACTGCCAAGAGGGGTCAATTCGTCTGCCCCCTGCTAGCACAGAATACTCATGTCCAGTAAAACCACTCTCCCTGTCCTGGAGATGATTGCACTTAGCCACTTAACACAGAGAACTATTAAAACAGAGCACCTGCATCACCACAGCCCAGCAGAGCCTCCTTTCCTTTCCCTGCTTGTTTCTGTTCAGCCATCCTATAGCTCTACTATTTACATCTTGTATTTCGCTGTACTCAGCTCAGTACTCAACTACATAATAACTGCCTGCAGGAGGGGGACCTGAGAGGCACACTCTGCCTGTCCCTGGATGAGTGGCTAAAAAGACACTTCTGTAAGCCAGGTGCTGTCCTCCACCAACACTGAAAACAACTTTTCAGCTCCACTGGCTAGTTTTGCCTCCTCACCACACTGCAGAATGCAATGAAGGTTGGCATTCTTGGCAAAACAACCAGCTTAGCCTTTCACATACTGATCAGCCCCAGCTGCCCCAATGGATACAACAAGGAGGCAGCTGGCAGTATAAAATAAATACATTAACTAAAGATACAGCAGTGTTGCACAACATGGAGTTAGGGTCTGCTTACATTGAGCACTGGGAATGAAGCAGATGGAGGGAGCTAAGGGAGCTAAGTGCCGTTTCAGTGTAAAAAATAAAATAAAATAAAACATTCCCTCATGGAGTCAGCATTATTGCTTAACATGCTTAGCAGGTCCAGTCTGGCACTGAGGAGGTAAAGGTCCAAGGGAGGACACATCTAAGGGCTCTGCACCAAGGAAGCTCGGGGTAGCGTTGCCAGCCTGTAGGTATCTCTGGACAGCAGTACAGGAACACACTAACTTAAATTTCCTTCTGTGGACAGGTCTCCCCTCAAAATACAGTAACTTCAAGTTTAATATAGAGTGGAAGATAGAACCAGAATCACCCAGAGGCCAAGATAAAAGCAGTCAGCACTACATGCTTCTGCCTGTCATTCAGTTCACACTTGTCATAGATATCCCAGGACCCCTTCTTACGTGGGGTAAAACATCCTGGACTAAAGCTACAAGCAGAGTGGTCAGGACATATAAACAAAGCTGAACGTCACCAGTGAACAGCATGTGCACCCCTCTCCACACCACATTCATTTCAGTCCTGTGGGGTCCTTTCCTGGTCCTGTCACAGAGTCTCTGCCAGAGTCCCAAGGTCATAGATTCCCCCACAGCTCTACTGGGGGAAACTGATCCACTTCACCAACCTCTGTGGCAAGCTGGTCTCCCAGTGTGAAGGTCAGTCTGTATCGCAGCCTCACCTTCTCCTGTGGGAAACACAAAACCCAAGAGCAACACATGAGAATAGCCCCAGTTGTTCTGGAACAAAAAAGTTCACTATCACAGCTCTACAGAAATCCCAACACTGTTGCATACTGCAGAGGGAAGAGGGGTCAAGGTAACCTGAGTTATTTACCATACACACTTAAAAATAAAAAAATTTTATTGCTTAGCATGAAACAGCAGGAGAAAAGCATTAATGAGCTGCAGTAATAGTTTGCTACACACATAGCCAGCATCCACTGCTCAGCTGCTCTCCAAAGAGCCTGAAGAATGATGCTGGGATAGATCAACATCTTCAAAATTCTATCATGCATCACGTGCAGGAAGACAACGCAGCTTCTTCTCTGCGAAATTCCCAGTAAGCAGCAGATGGAACCCATCTTTCAATAGGAGATTTCCATATGCTTCAAAAAGTGAAACTTCCAGCAATCTGCTAACATTTACCCCTTTTAGGTATAAATTTCAGCTGATACTTCAAGGCCACTTTTGCTGTAATTCTCAACTCCTTTAGCATACAGCTGTAATTCTCAACTCCTTTAGCATACGGCTTTGAGGTTTATGCATCAGGCTACATAAATGACTAACTGCAGTAAGGGTTTCCACAGCTATTCACACACTCCTAGCACGATAAGCAGAAAGGAAAGTATTAACCACATTGTTTCACTGATCACAAGCACAACTCATACCATGCCAAAGGGAATGGACAGGACTCAACATCACTCTGTTCAAGTCTGTCAGGCTCCATATAGTCTCAACACAGCAGAGCTCTTTCTAGAGAAACTGTTAATTTCACACCACACTAAGTGTCACTACAGCAGGGTACTTCCAGGGCACAGGGGATTTAAGACAAGCTCCTGACACAGCTCTGATTGTTCTCCTTTAAAGCTAAGGCCTCTTAGATTGTTGTTTCATCGATGGGAAAAAACATACACTGTTTTCTCATGCTTTTCCTTGCTGAAAACATCTACTGGGGAAGAAATTATGTATAGCACCTCTCAAGCCCTGAACTGAAACACCACTGATGTGCTGCTGCAGTAATCGCTTCTGGAGGGCAACCTAGGAATTAAGAGTTGTGTTTCCTCATGCTTTTGGTCTAAACTCCCTGAAGAATTCATCTTACATCATATTAATCTAAAACATGACAGGATAAATCCCACTCTGTTACAGTCTACCTTCTCACCTTTGCAGGATTTGCCAAAAGCATGATTTGGGTGATGGCAGCAGGTGGCTGGATGGGATTGAATGGAGACAGCTCTGTGCCTGAGGGTGGCTGCAACTTCACTTTCATGGACTGCAAACAAACAAACAAAAAGAATGGAATATCTCCTACCTCTGGGGACAATGGAAGATGTATGCAGACAATAACAGACCTCCAAGGTGAAGAGAATCAATCACCAGGTGTGAATAAGGAGGCAAGAGCCAGTCCATTTGCACAACACCATAGGAGCAGGCAGACCAACAGGTCAGCCCAGAGCAAAAGCACTGGGGTCAGAACACACACTGCACCCCTTCCTACCTGAATGCTCTTACAGCAGAAGTTTTAATTACAGTTACAAGTTTTAATTACAGTTACAAGTTACAGCTTGATAACAGTGGGCAGACCGTTGGCCATTTGGACCACACTTTTCAAAACACAAATCAGCCATCCAAAATTAGCTGCAATAACGACCAGAAAGGAACACATTTTTTCAATTTAAGATGTCTTCACAAAATTCTGATTCCCAAACACCTTACGGATGGGTTTATCTCCACAATGGTCCTATTAATGTACTATCTGAGCCATTTACATGACCAAACACAGCTGGACTGATTTTAGACAGACAGAAAAAAAAACAACAACAACACATACTACTTGTAGTTCTTGACATGTCCTGTTTAGTATTTTCTGCTTCTAACAACTACATTCATGTTTTGGAAATGGGAAGAGCACAGAATACAGAAAGGTAGAACCAGGGTGTTGCAATCTAAGTCCCCAAGTTCATACTCAGGCCTTTCTGAACATGCAGATGCACAATGCTGTGGGTATGAATGGTGCACCCTTACCTTTGGTACAGCAGCCTGAAGCACGATGTTCTTCACAGGAAGGGGTGCTGTGTTCAGCATTGAAACTACCACAACCAGCACATCCGACCTTCCAGGTGGACACTCCTTGGCAAAGTGCAAGAGGATGCGGAAGCCATTCTTGTCATAGGCTGTCACTGGGAGGGCACTGCCTGCCATAGAGCAAGAAGGGAAGGGGAGCATGGTTTATATGCTGCGAAAACAATCTCCCGCAGCACTGACAATTTGACATTTGGCTGGGGTGTCTCACTCCTGTTCTCCACTTCATAAGCTTGGTAAGGAAGCCTTGCTTTTAAAAAATGTTCAAAGAACAGTGAAAAACCTGAAGGTACTTACTAGGTTTAATGGATTCCAAGGGAACATGGACATTGGCCAAAGTAATTTCAGGTGCTTTCACAGGACTGCCTTGCTGCTGGAATAATGCTGGATGGAAGAGAGAGCCCCCTGAGACAGCAGTGCAGCTGTCTGGGAAAGGAACTGGAGATGTTCCTGGGGCAGTGACTGGCAGCCCTGCAGGTGCCATTAACGGAGAAGATGTGACAGGGGCTGGCAGAGTAACCCCAGGTAACACCGAGGGTGTTGCCATCCCTTGGGTGGCAGTCCTGGAAGACAGAAAAATCATGAAAAAATTAAGCTGAAAGTGAAGCAGGCATTTTAGCACAAACTCAGAGAAAAGAGCAGATCACAAGGACAAAGCAGCAGCCTGGAGCCAGTAAGGTCTAAGGTAAGAAGCAGAGATACAAGCAAAATGGTGCTAGTAGGATTACGCACAATTCTCTCTAATTCAGTACAAAAGCAGGAATCCTACCTTGGCAAAGAAGGGCTAGGCTAAGATGGCCAAAGGCCTCTGTACCATAGCAGCCAGTTTAACTTTACATTTCACAATTAAGTCTGGCAGTAGCACAGCTGTTGTGCTCTACCTGATAGTTTTTGCCTTTCTCTGCTGAGGGTGAGACCATCACAATAGTTTGTAAAAACCTCAATCACACATTATTACCAAACTGAAGTTGAATGTCTGCCTCTGAACGTGACAGTACAGCAAGCTTGGTTTTCTAAATGCTGAGACAAAGGGAAGTCCAGAACTTTCAGTTACCCTTTAGCTTCTTCAAGGAATTGTCCCAATGCATCCATCTTATGTGGCATACTGCTCCCCACAGATGAGCTTAAGTACCCAGGAGCAGCTGGAATTGTCTTGGAAGGCCCAACAGGGGCAGCCAGCCCAGCAGAGAACACAAACGGTATGGAGTTTGGTGCAGGCATGCTGGGAGCAGTCTGAGAGGCCGTGAAAGCAGAGGGCAGTGTCACTGATGTTCCACATGTGGTCTGTGATGTGTGATGGAGAAGAGGGTTCCCTGCAGGGTTGCAAGCAACAGTCATCGTCTTTGGATTAAAGAAATCCAGGTCCAACTGCTCATTCTGCAAGAGAGGACAAGTACATGATCTAACTCACTGCTACCCCCTACTGTAGGGGTGCACTGTTACAGAGGGAGAGAGAGGTACTGCAAAAACAGGTGGTGGGTGGCAAGCAGCAAAGTCTGCAGCCCATGATGCAACTACATCTGATCTGTAATTTAAGCAAAGGAAGTGCTAACATTATGGAGGACAGACTGGAAACTGAGAAAGCCATACTCAGGGATATCTACTCTTTTCAAACAGCTATCCCAGATCTTGGGGTTAAGCCAGACTTTCCCTCAGTAACAGCAACCTCCCTGCTTGCATGTAATGTTTCTCCAGGGTGACAGAATGTGTCACAAAACCTCCCACAATGGTAAGACTTCCCTTTCTTTCCCTGAGAAATTCTCTCCGTTCTACCTCAAACAAGCTCCACTGGTTGTTTTCTGATGTCTCCTTCCCTGCTGCAGGGGCTGGGTCATTCAAGCCTGAAAGGAAAAATAACAAGTAGGTAACCAGTAGAAAATGAGTTAGGCTGCATACCATGGTAGTCATTTCAGTGTTAAACTACTTGATTCAGCTCTGCCACAGCCCAAAAAACCTAATGAAAGAACAAAATGGATTGCAAGTCTACACTGATGAAAAGACCCAACCAGTAGCCAATCCCCTGTGTGCAGCTCTTCTAATTCATCCCAATTTACAGCTTCTCCTGCTATTCATATCTGAGCTTCACAGGCAGGTATTCTGCAGGCTCCTTCAAACAACCCCCTTAAGGCAACTTTCTCTTCAGTAGAGCCACAAAGTCAGCAGTGAAATCAGTACCAAACTGCAGTCTGCATGTTCAAGGATCCACAGAGATCAGACTGCAATTACACTCAATGGTTATTTTCATTTGAAGCCTACTCTGCGAACATCAAAATTAAATACTAACTCACAGACCAGCTCTTATATGTAGGATGACGTGAGTGTCTCAGAAATCTTCTGGACTTCTTGAGAAATAATAGCCCTGAAGACATGCAAGACTGACCAGAATCACAGGAAGAAAATACATCCCAATATAAATGTTTTGGAAACTGCACAAATTACTGTTCCCATCTGCACCACCTGAATCACCAAATTATCTCAATCCTTCCTCAAACTTCACCAGAAGTGAGACTTAGGGCTCACTAAGTAACCTTCTAGATGGACCAAGAGCAAGAGAAACCTGGTGTGGGCAAAATATAAGGCATTTCATGCTCTTTTTAACCAACCCTCACACTCAGGTGGGAGGAAAGAAGTGGACTTTGACAGGCAGGGATTGAGTAGCCCTTTTCTAGGTTCCTCAGTGTCTTACCTAAACACAGAAGCTCCTCATCCAGCAAGGAAAGAGAATTAGCTGTGCTGCTCTGCTGAGTGGGTGCAGTATCTACTTGGCTCAAAGAACTGCACCGCAATTGTGAAAGTGTCTGTGGAGGAGGTGGGAGAATGGGGATTTCTGGTGGGACCGGGGCTGCTGTGGGAGCTGGTGTCAGGGCTGCGGGTGGCACTGCAGGTGGTGGGGTGCTGCTGACATCCAGTCCAGCAAGGTCAATGAGGGTGTTGAGGTTACTTGTAGAATTACTCCCTGTAGTGAACAGGAAATAAGCACAACTAGGAGGGAAAGCAAAAGGCTCAGAGCAAGAACACTGTACAGAAGAAACTATCAGAGAGATGGTTTAGGTAACTTGGATCTGCACTTAATTGTGGTTCATGACTCTTACAAAGGAGAAAGCCCACCTGGCGTCCACCTAACCATTTACTTAAATCAACGCAGATGCTTAGGAAACTTCCATCTGAAAAGCAACACCTGCCTGCTCCAGTCACTGCTCTTTCCCCAGCATTTCTTGAAACATAATTCATAATCTTCTCAAAATCTTTTGAGCTGAGAGAAGACATCGTGAGACCCTACAAAACTACAATAAATCAAAGCTCCAGAGAGACAGAGTCAAGGGTAATATATACTGGCTGGATCTAGAATTCCCTCTGTATTTTGGAGTAGTCTATAAGCAATGGAGAATGCAGCACTGCTTACCCACCACTTTTGAGCTGTCTTGTCCCACTTCTTCAGAAACTGTTGGCCAGAGGAACCATCAAGACAACTTCACAAGAATTAACAGGAAACCCTTCCTAAAATATTTAAAATTTCAGGACTCCAAATCAAATAGTTGGCTTCCCATGAACTCACCTTCCACTCCTGAGATCACACGGAGATCCACTTCACCATTGATCACTTGCCCCTCTACTGTTTTTTTATAGGAATTAATCACACGGGATAAGTTATCACTGGCCTGCAGAATATCTCCTACATGAAAGAGAGATAAACACAACCTTCAAGACTTCAGTCACTTTGCTCCTACTAACGCTGAGAATATTCAGATATCAGCTACATAATTAGCAAGAAAAACACAATTATTTGGCTACAAATTCCACTACTGCCTGTTCTGTGACACTCTTCTCTAAGCAAGACCCTGACCTTGCGAGGTCCACACACATTACATACACAGTAACAGTGAAAATGACTCCGAGGTTTTGTTCTGCACATAACTCTCTTCCCCTTCCAAAACAGTAGCTGTCCCATATTCCCCAGCCTCCCACTAATAATGTCAAACCTTTGTCTGAATGTAAATGATAAGCATAAAGAGGCATGTTGTCTTTTATCTGGTTGCTCAAAGCAAAGCTCTCCACAGTGAAGAGGCATCTTTACAGCAGCCATTCCCTTGCTCAACCCCTGAACAGTCACATGTCACAACAGCAGTTAAAAAGGAGAAGTGTAGCTTATTTTACCCAAGCTGCTGTCATTATCCTCTGTCTCACTGGCTAGCTTGAATAATGTCCGTCTTTTGGTTTCACACCTTTCACAGAGCTCCTGGGAAGAAAAATTATGACAAAGGGTCTCATCAACCAGGAGGCACTGTCAGCAACACCAGTCAGCACAGAACAACTTCCCAAGCATTCTCTGGAAAGCCCAGAACAGAGAAACCAGCCACCCTGTGCTGGACAAGCTAGTTGTTTGATTTTCATCTTGATGTTCTCCCAATCTGGTAATGCTAGCTATAGGGAAAGACAAATTTTCTGCTGTGTTCTACCTATCCACAGTGCTGTGAGGGACAGTTATTATCAGCAATCACATGCCCTAGAAGGAGCAAGAATCAGAAATCACACCTTTACAATTCTACTATGCTGAATCTTCGGAGAACAGCCATATCTGACTTGAATCACATGCAAGAGAGCTCTTATCCACTGTCCTTACAAAGTACAGAGTCCTTTGGTGAAAAGTCCTTAATAACATGGCTATTACACAATTGTTTCCAACAAATGCTTTTGTTTCTTGTTACTGCTCTCCATTTTATTGCACTGTTTGTAATCTTTTGAAAGATTCAAAATCTGAAAAAGAACAAAGGACTGACTGTAGTACTCCTGGGAAGCAGCAGCTCAGACCCACCTTCATGAGCTCTCTATCAGCCTCTGATGAGTCCTCTTTGCTGTAATGAACCAACATCTCGTTCAGCAGTTTCACATTGTTATTTACTTCCTCCAGAGTGTGCATACGTTTTGTCACTTTTTGAATCCGAGCCTCATCCTTCAGGATGCAAAAAGACATGAAAAGTAAGCTTTCCTTAAAGGTCCACAACAGTAGGTGTCATCTGTAAATCGTATCAGGTAACTTTTATTTAAGGTTAAGCTATCAAAAACAAACAAAACAAAAGAAGTGCATCAGAACAAAAACAACTGAGAGTAGGAGAGTCTACCCCACCTCAGAGGCAGGGGAAGCTTGAATGGAAACATTTCAATAATCTATACATCTTCTTCAGTCTAGAAGCTATACTTTTTTTTTTTTTTTTTTTTGGTTGGANATTTTTTTTTTTTTTTTTTTTTTTTTTGGTCGGAATCACAGTGAGTCATTTCCTGGACTTCAGGTTTGTAATGACTACCCTGTGTGGATGCATCACAGCTCTGCAAACAGGAAGGTACTTCCATGAGGCCCAGAGAAGACTCACTCTGATGACTCAGTCCTCATCAACCAGAAATGGTACAGTGGTGTTTCCACCAAATTCTCATGCAAAAAGCATCTAAAGTGACATGAAAGTAGTTACTTTCAACACAGCATTCAGTTCAATTCTCGCACCTTTTTGCCCTGTCCCATCAGGGGCACCAACTGCAGACATTTCTGTAATACAAACACCTCCCAGCTGTGAGCCAGGGGCAAAATTACCTAAGTATTTATTTCACATGGTGCTGTTAAGTCAACAGCTGGCATCCTTTTATGCCACTAATCACCTGAACTGAATCACCTGCAAGTTAGTAGTCTTAAGAGGTTTTCAGCAAACAATAAGAGGTTGGAAGTCACTAAAAGTCTCATTCAGTTACCTATGAAATGTTACTAAAACAGAAGTTCTGAAACCTGAGAAACCAAGTATCTGCCATTTGCATGATGCTAAAGCTCTCCAACAATTTTGGATCAAACTTACAAAGAACACCACTGACTGGGTCCAATCCTACAGGAATTTCTTACCTCTTTTACCATGGATTTAATAAGCTTGTTGGCCTCTTGTAGATCATCTGGGTTTTTACTTTTCAACAGTCTGGCTAGAAGCTGTCAGACAAGAAGGGGATATTTGGGAAACAAAGACTGGCAAGAAAAAATTAAGGGAACAATTCATGGAAAAAGATATACAACTCACACTGCTTTCATAGTTACAGTGACTTTACCAGGAGCCATGTAAGGGCTTATTGTTTTATACAAGTTGCTATTCTTGCTTCTAAACAGGACGTACATGCTCTCACATCTTGAGAGACTTGACATTAGACAGCTATTCCTCCTGTGTATGATTTCTGGCCCTGTCTGTGAAGCATTCTTTGCCTGCTAATATTACAGCAGGATGGCACCTTAACAAGGAATAACCACATAACCATAACACAGACAGGTCTTAGCCTGTACAAAGTAGTTATGTTCAAACCAGTGAATTCTTTGAAAGTACAGAACACCTCCCCAAAAATAAAAGCTGAATTAGTGTACTTTCCCTCCTTATTCTAAACACGAATTAAGTAATCATTTTCGCTTAGTGATTACGATACAAGCCTTCACTATACCTTGGATTTCTCCTCATCATCAAACACAGGGTTTTTGGGACGAGGTGGTGGAGAAGGAATCAGGATTTTGTCCACAGGAATCACAGGATCGAACATTACAATTCCTGAAAGCAAAGAGGGAACCCACAAGGATTTGCAGGGTAGTCAGGCTTGGCAGTACAACCTTTTATTCACATGTTGCCACCAAAGTAAGCAAGCAGCCCAAACTGTCCATTGATGCTACTGCATATCATTCCATCACACAAGATAGCATCAAAAATCAGTGAGCACACTAACTAGAAAAAACAAAGAACATTTTCTTTGATAAAGGCCAAAACCCCAGCAACTGTTTTGCCATCTCCATACTATTTAAGCCAGTATAATCAATAGTTCTCTGCTATTTGTCTTTTCCTCTTTCACATCAGCTGTTGAGCCACTTTACAAAGCCCCAGACAACCTAGCTTTGTGCAGACTCAAGGGCACAACATTTGTTTCTATAATTGAGCTGAGCAGGAACACAGACAGCATTGCAAGCTGGAGTGGTAAGCAGACTCCTAATCACGAGCGGTGAAAGAGACAAGCTTTCTGCTTGTCCTGCTGCCAAACACCTAGATCTGTGCTACTCCCAGAAGTTTTCCTAGAAATATTTTATCTTTTTTTTTTTAAGCCACGTGTTCCTCAATTTAGCTTCTTCCACTTTGCCTACACAGTAAATCTGTATTAGTCTAAAGGTATGATTGTAAAGTGATATGGTTAAAAGAACACAAAAAGCTACAGGAATGATCTTATTTCACTTCAAACTGACCTTAAATTGTTTAAAGACTAGTTCGAGAAAAGGGGTGGGAGGAAGGGCATGGAAAGCCCTACAAATCCAAACAAAAGCATTTGCAAGGCATTTCACTAATCTAGGTGAACATTAAATGCAAATAAAAGGCCAACCCAGTCCCCAAAGTCAGCAAGTAGTTTCCTCAATGTTTCAGGGAATTCCTTCCTTGTACCACATCCTCTCAGTTTGCTAATATCATTAAAAGTTTTTATGTTTTGTGCCACTCCTGCTTACAGGCACAGACTAGAAAGAACGGACAAATGACTTCCTACCTTGTCGCTTCAGCATGTAGTATGCATCTTTGATTTTATACTCTTCTGGCAATGCCACTGTCCAGCTATACAGCAATTCAATGACTTTGGTCTTCACTTTCTCTGAGACCCGATCTCCTAGGTACTAAGAGTGAGAAAAAGATGGAGATGAAGTGTATAACCTAAGATCTAGGACACTTTATTAAGAAGAAAAAATGTTTCTCTAACTTTTCTGAAGTAACAGTGAGCAAAGTCTCTGTTATTATCCTCAGCAAAAGAAAGAACAGATATTATTAGTTTCAAAATTTTGCTATTTAAAATTTATTCCAATACAGATACTGCACCTTCCCCACTGTCTTCATGCGAAGGAATTTTGCAGTATTTCACTGTATTAACTATGCATTGGGGTGTTTCCATCTATTTTTTGCCACACTAAACCAATCGTGGATACTGAAGGATTGCCCTGGCACTCTTTACAACAAATTGGTAGCAGTGAGATTACAACTCTGTGCCAAATCTCATGCTCTAACTCCTGCATGACATCTCCACTCCACTGATGCTTAGGTGATTCCCCCCTCCCCTCCGCGCTGAAATACAATATTAAACAAAGGAAACAAGGAAAAATCACCAGAAAGTCAATGGCTTAATGCTTCATGTAACACAAGGGCTTTTTAACAGTGTAAGGGTTATACATGAATAGTAAATATGCACAACTTACTGAGAAAAACATAAGAAGAGCACACAAAAAGATTAACTAACAAATGCTCATTGAATATACACTAATGAATGCCATGAGGCAGACAGAAACATTTCGGACGCTGCCTGCTGCTCATGAAGGCCAGTCAAAAAGTCAGTGCAGCAGCAAGGCTCAGGGACTAACCTTTGGAGACACAACTTTTATTAATTCATTCAAAAAGCGAAACTTTCCTACTTCATTATGAAATCTTCTCCCACAGTTCTTCATACAAGCTTCCAGCACCTGCATTCAAGTAACAAAAACAAGAGTTGAAGCAAACACCAAAACCCTACAGTAATAGCTTAGATGTGTTCTGCCAATAGGGGAGCTGAAGGACCCCTGTGAGTGGGCTATAGGCATGAACCCCCAATCTTTAGGCAACACACCAAGAAAGGCTGCAGCAACTCCCCCACTCACAGCAATCTACTTATGAGTCAGTTACCTCCCTACTAGGGTTCACAACAAGAAACACAATTGTTACCTGAGAGTAACAAAGGAAAGCAGCTGAAACTAACAAAACAAAGACTTCTCTATTGCTACTGAATAATATAAACACACACGCTTGGCAAGCATGCTTCCTCCCAGCAGAGGAAAAGCAGGGAATCCAGCCCCAGAATTAGCCCCAGCTAGCCCCACTAACACACACTGTGCTCCTCTCACACCCTGCATGGAAGACACCAAATGCCATGTAACTGGATTGGAGAGAGGTGGCAAGGACAACTTACTGTCAAGGCTTGGACTGCCTCCCATTCCTGTGGTGACTGGATCTTATGAGCCAGGAGTCTCACAGCTATCTGTGGCCTGAAACAAGGCAGGTGCTCATTACAAACAAAGCAGACAAACACAGCAAGGGATTTTCAGGCTCTCACAAATTCTGCTGTTTAAATGAGAGGTTTTTCACATGATTAAAATAAATATCATTTAGTACTTTTAGGTTAACAAAAAATCTTCAGGGCACCTCTGTAAGCCTGGTTGTTTGCATGTAGGGCTGCTAGTCCAAAAGCAATTCCAGAGTCCTCCCTGGGATGGCCCAAACAACACCCAGTACAGTGCCCAAGCCCAGGAAACCACATCAATAGTCATACATTAATTTCCTTCTTCCAGAAGGAAAAATTTCCTCCTAAGCTCACAGGAATGTTGTGATCCAGGAGGTTTCCTTGTACGGATTTTAATGATGTGAAGCACTAAGCGTTATAACTCCATTTTACAAACTGCAAACCAGGATAAGTTTGGCTGGATGAGAACTCTGCAGCAGCAGAGGCTGACAAGAGGTAGTCAGGATTCACATTTGCCTAGTGCTTAGTCTGCAAGTAAACCACGCTGTCCTTCATATAAGAAAAGGCAAACTTTGCAGCACTTTGTTTCTTTTGCTGCCAATCTTCTTTGCAATATCATTGCAATATCTTCTTTGCAATATCATACTGACAGAAGGTCAGTATGAAACTCTGATGATCAAATGACGTTCTAAATTGAGCATGTTTAATTACTAAGTCTAAAGAGGTTCAGGACACCCACCCTTCAAGCTCTCTGTTGATCTGGTCACAGAATCCAATGATGTATTCCCAGTCTTCTTGCCTGTTAGATGGGTTAGTGGCTTTATCTTTGGCAAGGAAAAGAGAAGATGTTACTGCTCAAGCAAAAATAAACAGTATAAAAGTCATACACTTCCTAGAGAAAAGCCTGTGACATCCCTTACCAACTACAAAATGAAGAAAGTTCACACATGCTACATCTGTTCAGGGGAAAAGATATACGTAAGCTGAGGCATCCAAATATCCATCGAGAACCACAGAACTCCAAAAATAAAAAAAAAAATGATGCCAAACATAAAACACTTTGAAACACGCAATTTCCATATTGTAAATGAGACTATGAGAAAAAGTATTTGAGCTCCTTTGCCTGAAGTGTTATTTGGTTATAACATTAAACTCTTTAGAGGCTAAAACCCTAGGATTTTTTATACGGGAAATAATTTTGGTATTGCATGGGAGTTTTGTAGCAGTAAGAGCTGTAAGATCAGGTGTTTAGTATCAGACATTTACCATGGACACTCGTTTTAGAGCATCAGGTGATCTGTTAGATGCCTCAGCGTTTCTCCTGGGAACAATGAATTGAAATTTATTATTAGACATTGAGTTGTTCTTGCAAGTAATAAACACCACAGCCTGTACTTGAATGGGAATTCAAATCCTGGATGCCTAGGGAGATGCTGCGCTGACTGTGTGACGTGCTACTGCCAGATCCTCCCTCAAACACCAGGATCCCTCCTATCACACTGACTGCAGAAACCTGAGGCTATCAGCACGTCTTTTTGTTTCGAAAGTAGCTTCTCCATGAGT
This sequence comes from Odontophorus gujanensis, assembly GCA_013399175.1. Lineage (NCBI taxonomy): Eukaryota > Metazoa > Chordata > Aves > Galliformes > Odontophoridae > Odontophorus > Odontophorus gujanensis. The sequence continues at coordinate 97,745 of VXAB01001685.1, forward strand.
TTTATTTGGCTCAGATGGACCAGTGAATTTACAGCAGCCAAGATTCCTGCATTAATCTAATTTTACAGATGAGATTACAGGACGTGATCATTTTTCTTTCTTGTAAGAAAAACACTGTGCTACCTAATAGTTTAAACATCTAATGGCATTTAAGAAAGCACTTCTCAAAATTTGAATACAATGGAAGTAGACAGAGTGCATTACTTGGCCAAATAGTAAAGAGCACAGGATGAAATACAGGCAATTGTTAGAAACATATGTGGCAGTTAAACCACACCACACTCACGGCTGCTGAGCACCCCAGAAGCATCATGAAAACACAGCCTTGCAACAACCTAAAATATCTTCGGGCAAGTCAAATACCATTGCACTCCGAAACAGTTCTGCTGCTGCTCTGCAGGCCAAGATGAAAGAAGCATGGCTCTTGGCCAGAGCTAAAGGAATTTACTTAAAAAATACAGGAAGAACACAAACAAGCAAATGAAGTCTTTTTGTCGGTTATGCACCCCAAAATAAAGAGAGGGATATGGTAAAGACAGAAAAATGTAAGCAACATTTCCTTGTCAAGCATTTGATTTTAAAGTTGCTCTAAACTAAGAAATCCTTGGAATGATCTCTGATTATTTTACACACTTAATTTGGATTCAGATTCCTTCTCTTTTTTGTATAATAACAACAGAAAATTCCCAGGAGAGAGGTATCAGTGAAGAGAAGCTAGCTTCCTTGCGAAGCAACTCCTGATTTCTAACACTCATAGAATTTCCACGTGTAACTGCAGTCCATAAAAGTTAATCTTGATCAGCAGCTTTGCCCTGGTTCTGAGGATCAATGTATTCTTATACTGACCGGTGTGAACAAATACCTCAACTGATGTGCTCAATCTCAGTACAAGCCACGCTAACAGAATCATAGAATCACCAGTGTTGGAAAAGACTTTCAAGATCATCCAGCCCAACTATCCATCCGCCATCTGTACTTCCCACTGAACCATGTCCCTCACTACAACATCTAACCGTTTCCTGAACACCACCCCCTGTGCAGCCCATTCCAGTGCCTGAGCACTCCCCTGGAGAAGAACTATTTCCTAACGTCCGACCTGAACCTCCCCTGGCACAACTTGAGGCCGTTCCCTCCCGTCCTATCATCGCTACATGGAAGAAGAGGCCGACTCCCACCTCACCGCAGCCTCCCTGCAGGTCACTGCAGAGCGCGATGAGGTCGCCCCTGAGCCTCCTCTTCTTCACACTGAACAATCCCAGCTCCCTCAGTTTCCCTGCACAAGAGTTCTGTTCCAGACCCTTCTCAGCTTCGCTGCCCTTCTCCAAACACAGAGAGAAACACTGGGCCTCAATGTCTTTCCTGCAGAGAGACGCCCAGAGCTGAGTGCAGTCCTCGAGGTGCGGCCTCACTGGCACAGAGCACATCCCAGGCAAGGCAGTTTTTCTCCCTCACCCTTTTCAGCATGTCCTCACATGTAGCTGCATCATGTTAATGAAGAAATAATCTACAATACTCTTATTCCCATGCAGAAAACTTAAGAAGTATGTGGGAAGCTCCCCTGCACTGCCTTATAAATGAAGTTTAACCCTTCCACAAAAGGACTGCTACTGGAAGGAAGAGCTTGGTGCCCTGGAATATCTTGGCATCTCTGCTGAAATAGCCAGGAAAAACCAGTTTCTGCCCCAACCCTGTCCTGTCACCATCTCTGCCCTAGTTGTTAGACAACACTTCACTTAGTACATGTAAAGTTACTTCATACTTGACCTAAGCATCTGAGCCATTCAGCACCCATTCGTTCTGCTAAATCTTGAAATACTAATGAGTCAACATTCAGATGCAGCAATAGATGTGAAACAAAGATCCTCATTTTCCATATCGAGCAACAACTTCAGAAAGCAAAGAGCCATGGAACACAAATCGACTGTTAATGAGCACTTGTATTTTCTTGCATTTATTTCTCTATAGAGTTGAGACAAAAGCCATCCTGCAAAACCCTTCCCCAGCTCAGGCTCAGCACATGAATGGGGAATACTCTGTCCAATCCTACCAGAGTCCTCCATTTGGATTCTGTCTGTATCCTATGGAGATGCAGCAGAATGTTGGCCCTTAGCAACACAAGAGGAAAAAAAAAAAAGAAAAAGAAAAAAAGAAAACTGGAATACGTTATCCATCTGCATCTATTAGGTACCTGCACAGTGCCTAAGCCCTGACACTGATACAATAAGCTTCCTTTTGGAAGCAGCAGAACAGGTAGCACTGAAGTCAAAGGATCCAGCCATGCTTGCACAATCAATGCTATTTTCTAACCTTTTCTTTTATTTCAACTAAGTGCAAAGGAAGAGCCTGCAGGTGGGAAGAAAACAGGAAGGATCACCTTCACTCACCCCAGTTGCCTGAAATGAGGCAGAAGAGGAAGATGCTAGATCATCACAGGTTGAAGCACTAGGACATGAGGATGATGTTACTTCACAGCATTGTTTCCACCTGATGAGAGAGATAGGGCAGCTGGAAGGCTGAACTGCACTGTTGCTGAATTTGGTACCTTCTTGTGACCGGGAAGCTTGCTGTGCTGCCAAGCAGCTCTTGCCCTTCCCTTTTATAAAGGGCACAGCAGGTGCACACACCCCTCAAGGTTAGTGTTACACACAGTACATCTTATTGAGAGTTACGTGAAAAATAACCTTAGAAGACCTGGGAAGAGCACTCAGATGCACAGCCTCTGCACCCTGCCTTCCTCCTCTGCATGGCTGCTCCAGTAGTTTATGTACTACAAGCAATCCATGCTTCCCCACTGTGGGTGGAGCTGTGCGATCACACCAGCACAAATCACCACAGCAGTGACCAGGCATTCATGTTTCATCTTAAATGAGAGAGCAACATTCAAGCCTTGAAAAACGTGTACAGCCCTGCAATAAGGCTTACTGCAACAGAAGCAGGCAACAAAGCTTGCAACAAGGAAGTGCCTTGTAATGCTGCTCTTCAGCATGTTCTCCGGTGACAGAGTTTCAGTGACCATGCAAGCAGAACGTTATCCTCTCTCAACTTCCACAACTAAAAACAAAAAGAAAAGAAAAAAAAAAAAAAAAAAGTGGCAGAGAGCTTTCTAGGCTGCACAACCCAAAATATCCTTCCTTCTGTAGATATTTTCACACATGCGCTGAATGTGGTGTGCCAGTCCTACTCAGAGGAAGATTAAAAGGAAGAGATGTGGGTGTATCTTTGCATGTCTCACCGGCTACAATTAAAAAGAGAGACATTGACAAAGTGTGGGAGTTCAGAGCAGGAGCAGGACAATGAAGGGACAGAAGGGATCGATGTAAAACAAGTGAGGGCTGGAAATGTCCTGTAGCCAGTAACTCCTCTAAGCGATGATGATACCACGTATTGATTTAAGTTTTGTACAAACAAATGAAGGAGGAACAAGAATTATTTGATCTTAACAGAACCGTGACTCGAAAAGCATATGAGATTTTAAATTCTGAAATATTTAGGGGAAACACAGAACCATTAAGACTGGAAAAGACCACAAAGATCATACCACTGACCCATGCCCCCACCCACGTCCCGCGGCTGTGGCAGCCTCCACCATTTGCGCAGCTCCCTGCCCAGCTCCCACCCGCGGGAGCTCCGCTCAGCCCCGAACTGCCGCGAGGACGACACCGACACGGGGGGAACAAACCGCGGAGGCACAGCGGCGGAAGTCCCTGTGCTCGGAATATCTGCAAAGCAATCCCTGACCCGGCCGAGCCGCACAGGGCCCTGGAATCGCTCAGCGCCGGGCTGTTACAAAACAGTATTCCCTAACAACGGATTTTCAAGCACTGCCGTCCGCAGCTCCCCAGTGCACTCAGCACACATCCACAACTCTCTCCCCTCCCCCCCCGCAGAGCTGCCAGGCGCAGAGCACGGCCCTTCTGCTCGGAGACACGGCCGCAGAACGCGGGAGCGCACTGCTGTGGGGAACCCCTCAACTGCGCCGGGCTGACACAGACCCACACGGGAGGACAGGATAAAGCGGGGACGGCACCAGGAGCGGGTGGGGACGGGGCTGGGAAGAAAAGAGGGAAGAAGAGAGAGACGCTGGACGAGCTCGGGCCCGCGCTACTCACTCAGCCACGACTCCAAGCTCTCCCCTTCCGCCTCCGCCATNACTGAGGGAGCTGGGATTGTTCAGTGTGAAGAAGAGGAGGCTCAGGGGTGACCTCATCGCGCTCTGCAGTGACCTGCAGGGAGGCTGCGGTGAGGTGGGAGTCGGCCTCTTCTTCCATGTAGCGGTGATAGGACGGGAGGGAACGGCCTCAAGTTGTGCCAGGGGAGGTTCAGGTCGGACGTTAGGAAATAGTTCTTCTCCAGGGGAGTGCTCAGGCACTGGAATGGGCTGCACAGGGGGTGTGGGAGTCACCGTTCAGAACTGTGAAGTGGCACTGAGGGATGTAACAATTTTGGATGTCAGTGGGGATGGGTTGGGTTTGGACTTGCTGATCTTAGTGGTCTTTTTCCAACATTTATGATACTGTGATTACTGTGCAGCTGTGTCGGGGCCCAGAGACCTCTGCACTGCTTTTGCTCTTCTCCAGAACATACCTGAAATGCAGGCTCCTGCTGCTAAATGTATACTTATGATTCTGTTCTAATATTCCCCCTTCTTCCCTCCTCCCTGCTAGCACTAACGTGTTAATGCAAACTATCTGGACCTCAACACCTTGCACCTGCAGGCTGTGAGCCCTCAGTATATTTCTCTCCAGTGGGAGTGAGGTACAGCCACTGCTGCAAAGCAGTGCTGACCTGACAGGTGTGTCATAGTTTGCTTTTGTTGCGCTAATTGTTCCAGTATTCAGCTCAGTGATTGCCAGTATGCAGCTTCCCAAGCTGTAGTGTTAGGCTTATATTCAGTTTGCTGTGCTTGTGGTGCAGGGATTGTCTTGGAGCAGTAAGTGTGGCCTTAGTAGTACATTAATTAGTACCTACAGTTGTGCTGTTGCAAGTGAATAAGTGATGAAAGGTAGAGACACCTCTCACGTCTAATAGGGACTTCTGATACATGTTCTCACTGCTTTCCAGCTCCCCTCTGAGACATACCAGGCATTGATTTACAACCTTCCTTCTTATCTTGTTCTTTACAGGCTGACACAGGTGAGATGGAGTCGTTACAACCCCAGCTTCCTAGAGCCAGAAGTGAACAAAGAATTTTATCAGAAACCTTCTAATGAGCTGTCTGAAGAGGAAAGGGAGAAGCAAGAGCTTAAGGCTGTTCGTCCAATAAAAGCAGCTCCTCCCAGTATCTCCAGCTCTGTTTTCAGCGATCCTATGATCAGGTCAGAGAAAGCACCATCTTTGTTACAGCTAGGTCCCATGGAACCAGATACCTGGGAGCTGGATTGTCCTCCTTGGCCTTTACTTGCCTGTTGCCTCCTGTCACAGAACCATCTATTTGGGTTAATCTTTTCCCACAAAGCCAGTCTAACTGACTCACAGTGATTAGGGATTATTTAAGCAGATCTAGCATTACCCAGACTTAAGCATGTGAAAAATGCAAGGGTGGGGACACCCTTATTTCTGTAGATGATGAGCTCAGAATTTAAATTAGATTGCACTGGGCTTTGTGTTCACAGTAAATTCACCAATATGATGATGAAGGACGGAAATAAAGTGCTGGCTAGAAACCTCATGGCTCAGGTGAGTGCTCATGCTTCTTCCTTCTAACTCTCTTCATGCCTTATCTTCTATATACTTTACAGTGAAGGCTCACAAATGTGTCACCTCTGTGACACATTTTCAACCCCTACTCTGACCTACGGTAATTTGCATTGACTTAATGGCCCCATCTGGTGTTCCAGCTCTTGAAATGGGGACATGCGTTGCCCAAGCTGCTAATTACTTGTGACAGGAAAACACAGGCTCTGGCATCTTGAGGTCCAGGCTTCGGAGGGGAGGATGCTTCATGCACATAGGTCCGTATTGCTGTCTGTACTTTATCCCTGCCCTCCTCTAGCATCTGTCCCAAGTCATGCTACTTGACCCCCACACCCCAAAAGCAGTGTCTAATGAAGAGACTGAAAATCTGGAAGAAAGTGAAGTAAAATTCTTTGAGTAAGAGAATCTCTGATGGGCCTGTTACCTATAGGACTGGAAAACCAGCTGTAGGCTCAAATGTATACGGAGTGCTTGAGAAAGCGGTCTAATTTCACGGGCTAATCCATCTGCTCTGCACGTCTTTTTTCTTGACTTTGTCCCAAGACTCTAGAGAACATTAAGAGGAAGCAACTGGAGAAGTACCACAAAGCTCCAGACAATGAGAAGGAGACAGTTGAATGCAACCCTTACGTCATTTTCCACCAGGCTCTGAAAAACTGCCAGCCTATCATTGGTCTCAGCAACATCACGAGAGGTGGCAAAACCTACCAGGTGAAATGAGGGGGCCTCAAGCACATATGGTCAGGGGAGAATTAGCCAGAGAAGGAAACGTGCTGGTTGCTACTCCTTCAGCTCAGCCATTCCTCTCCCCCAGGAATAAAAACAGTTTGCAGTCTGAATTACAACAACATCTAGAAACCCTGTCCAAGATAAGGGTCCTTGCCTGTGAGCACGGTAATTTCCCTTAGCAGCATCAGCGTCTGCTTCTCTGACTAGATAAGTAGTAGTATATTGTTGTGGTTTAACCCAGCAGACAGCTAAGTGTCACACAGGCATTTACTCCTCCCACCCTCTCCCTCGCCCCTAGTGGGATGGGAGAGAGAATTAGGGGAAAATGGAGTTTGTGGATTGAGGTGAAGGCTATTTAGTACGGGAAAAAAAAAGTGAAAGAAAATAATGGTATTTATACATATGTGTGTGTGTGTACATAAACACATGAAAACAATTGATACATGGAAGCAATTGCTCACCACCCAGCAACCAATGCCCAGCCAGTCCCCAGGCAGCAGCTCCTCCCCAGCTAACTCCTCTCCCTGATATTTGCATGATGTCATATGGTATGGAATACCTCTTTGTTCAGTTTGGATCAGCTGCCCTGGGCCTGTCTCCTCACAGTCCCCTTGCTGACAAAGCCATAAAAGAAGCTGAGGAGCTGGAACGCCCTTGGCACCGCCCAGCAGTAAGTATAAACAATGGTGCATTATCAGTTTTGTTTTTCTTCTGATGCCAAGCAGGCCGAAGACTGTAAGAAAAACTAATTTGTGTCTCAGCGGAACTAAGACAGATATGCAGCAAACATTGTCTTAGAGATCAGTGGCAGGTAGCAAAAGAATCAGCAGCACTGGTGCTAGCAGTGCCATCCCCTTTGCTACACATCATGGGACTTGAGTAGTAGCCCCAAAGCTGTGACTTGGGTCACTGTAGCAGAAAAGGTCACCTCAGTAACAGTGCAGGCTGTCCTCCCTCTCTGTGCAGTAACTGTCATGGTTTCAATGTGTCCCAGGTCCCGGTCCCTTTGAAGGACAACCGGAAGCGCTTCTTGGCCATGAAGTGGTTAATCACCGAGTGCAGGGAGAACAAGCACCGCCGGACACTGATGCCTGAGAAGCTCTCTGAGGAGCTGATCCAGGCCTTCAACAATGAAGGACCCATCATCAAGAAGAAGCATGTGCTGCACAAGATGGCAGAGGCCAACCGGGCTTATGCCCACTTCCGCTGGTGGTAGGGACTCTGTGTGGGATGCGCACACTGCAGAGCTCTTCACTGCTCTCAGGGTCTGGGGAGCAGAGTCCCAGGGCCACCTGCTTGAGAGAAGCTGGGGTATAGAGGAAAAGGTGGAAACTCCCTTCTGGACAGCTTCTGAGCTAAGCCAAGGAAAACCTCTCCAATCCCTACACAGTTCATTTGCTTTGTGCTCATTAGGATGGGAAAAGGGAGAATCTGAAATAGTTACTGACCCCTGCATGGATATGCTAGTTTTTTCATAATTGCTTTCCTGCAAAGACAAGCTTTAGATGCTTTTGTTACAACAGTGCTGTACAAAATAATCTCTATTCCACTTACCTGTTTCCTAGGGACTTTTAAATCTCTGCTCTTGCAGCAAGACTTTTCTCTTTATGGCTGTATAACTAGGAAAGAGCAGATCTGGAATCCTTTTTCCCATACCATAACTAGCCTTGACTTTTGGTTCTGGTCATCAGCAACATTGTCTATACACATCTGAGGGAAATGTTAACAGAAAAAATAATACCAGTGCTTTATGGGGAAGGTTTCTTGATTCCAAACCTTTGTCTCTGTTGTTTGAGTCTGACAGTGTTCTTTTCAGCTGCTCTGGTGGCATAAAGCCCCTCTGTCACTCTATTAACATCACAGCCTTCTTGCTTCAGTCAGAAGCAGCTTTTAAGTATTGCTTACAGCTCAGTGGTTGCACAGAGAGAAAGCAGGGCGCATGTTAGTGGAAAACTTTTATTACAAAAAAAACCAATATACTGTTTTGTTTTCTTTCTTCCTTTCCTCACTAGATTTTGAAAAAAAGCCCACAGAAGTTACTGTATAAAACATACAAACATGTTTCTAGCTTCATGTGCTTGAGCACCCTTGTCCTGCTGAAAGCTCCCCGGGGCAGATATTGGTTGCTGGTGACTCAGTCATACACCCACGCAGATACTGCCAGCCTGCTGGAAGTAGACAGTCAGTGAAAAGCAGCACTTTAGTGAGCTGTTTGTGATGCCTCTGACCACAGTATTTTCTGTAACTTTTCCCCTCTGCCTCCCTCAGCAATGCTGGCTCATGGGTGAACCAAAATGTTCTCAGCCTAAACTGTGTTCTCCTTAACACTTGTATAAAATGCTAGTTTGAGCTAGAAGCCTTCCTTGCCTTTTGCTGGCAGCGGCCCATCATTAAACAAAATGAGCGGAAGAACTTGCTGGTTTAAATGTGCCCACCTCTCTTGGCCAGCACCAGTCACAGACTGATAGATGACAGTTATATGCCCAGCAGCTCTAGTCACTATAAATCCTATTTACAGGAAGTGCTAGAAAAACATTAACAGAAAAAAATATATATATCAAACTTGGTATGAAGCTTGCTGGTAAAAGTGCTGGGGACATCTCCACCTCTTCTGTAGCGGGGTTAATCTGTCACTTCACTATAATAGTATTTCTGGGCAGCGTCCGTCATCTTCCAGTCAGCAGCCCGAAACTCAATGATCTCCAGCAGCAGGAGCTGGGACAGGGAGCTGAGCCCTTCCTGTAAAAGGAAGCCATCTCGAAGGAGGGAGAAGAGTTCATCCATCCGCTGCGAGTTCATCTTCTCTAGCTGTTCGCCAATGCGATGGAGCTGTAGGACCAAGCAGTCCACCTTCAGAAGGAAGAGAAGGAGGTGGCTGAGTACAAAGGAACTGAGAACTTTGGTAGATCTGTGGAGACCCCATCAGTCTCTTCTGTATCAAATCATGCTGTTCCTTCTGCTCTGAATTTTCAAGAGGTGACAGTTCTGTTCCCTCAAGTTGCTGTGATCCAGGAGGCTGTCTGAAAAGTCTGGGAAAACACATCCTGAACTCCCCTATCTCATGAGCAAAATTGCCAGAAAAATGTGCCATTAACAGGTGAAACAGTTTTACTTTCCTGCAGGATGCCCACAGCGATTTGGCAAGACTGAAAGCAGAGGCTGGAGTAAGAACAGAGGGAAATAGCTGGAACATGCTCTAAAAATCCTAGGAAGTCTGGAGATACGCAGAAAACAGGCACTAACTGAATCTTTGGATAAGAAGGGAAAGTCAGTGAGTCACAGGGGTGGGAGATTTGTGCTAAGAGGAGATTGGGGAAAACAAAAAAAAGACCCCATGCAAGGGCTTGTACACTTCACAGTGATCCAGGGGCAGCTCAGACATGCCCTAAGTGCATGGCAGTACCTTTTTATGCTGACCAGGCACATGCAAAGCTACAATTCCAGAAGAGCCTGGAGCCTGCTGGCATTTGGCACAGTATCAGCTCTGTAGGCCCAGACAGATGAGTAGCAGCAACACAAAGCATTGCATGTGTCACTGGGACCTGCAGGACACACACAAATGCTCTGCAGGCGTTCAGCCACTGCAGCTGCCATCACCTCCCATGGCTGCAGTGCCCCACCAGATCAGTCTGACAGCTGCTCTTCCAAATGTCCAGCAGCTAGGGTTGCCAGAAAAGCAGCTGGTTTCTGTGAAATAGAGAGTAGTTATGCTTTTCTTGTGTGATGGGAGATGAACATGCAGAATGCTAGACATCCCTTATCTCAAGGATTGGCTGTGCTGCTGAGTCTCTGCAGCAGCTCTGCAGTCAGTAATGGCATAGGCAACAGGAAACAAAAAAAAAAGCCATGCAAGTGGAGGATGTGCAGCATGGGCAAGGAATTCACAATCAGCACCTCCATCTTGTTTCCTTCTGGAGTGCAAACCCTCCTGTCCAGTAGGGTCTCCTTCCAACACATAATGGGAGGGAGGTTCCTGTCTGGCCTTAAAGCTCCCTCCACCCCACAGGGCCGTGCTTTTTACTTGTCTTTGAACAAAGGGCACATGACCAACCCTCCTCCCTGTCCTCACCTCTTCCTCCTTCTGTAGGCTATCATGCTGTGCTAGTCGGAACAGACAGTCGTAAACAGGGTTCACCAGAGCCATCATGGGCATGTTGTTCACCTGTAAGGAAGCAGGAGCTCTTGTCAGCTTGGTGGCAGAAAGGGAAGAGCCTTCAGCTATTTTAAATAATTCTTCCCTTGCCACATTTCAAAGAAGGGAGAATTTGTCTGTGCTGCCAAATGCAATAATGGTGTTGAGCCACAGAAACTCAACAAGTGAGGAGAAAGCATCTATTCTTAAACGCACACAGGTAGTCATGGAAATACACTTCTTGTATCGGCATTCTTCCTGCCTGCAGGAATGGTATCACTTTTAGAGCTATACCAAGCAGGCATCAAAGTACGCACACTACAGCAAAGGCTCGCAGACAAATTCCATCAGTACATGGGCTAGAAATGATTTGAGTACCCATGGGACTAAACAAAATGCAGTTACCCTGAGACCTGACAGCAACTAGTTTGATCTAGGATATTCAGGACAGGTTAAATCAGAGGATTTTAAACACCAGGTACAAAACACAGTAGCTCATTCTTAGTGACTGTTCCCAGAGCTGTCTCTGCCTCTTCAAGGCTGATTACTTGCTCATATGTAACAATAACCTGGGAGCATCTTCATGCTGAGAACTGGCTCTGGTCCCACGCTGCTAAGCTGTGGCCCTGGGGTGTTGTAACACGCATTCAATGCTCCTGCCCTGGACCCTGAGCCCTTCTGCTACTCTTAAGCAGCAGCCAAGTGCTCCTGCTCTGGCTCCTTACCTTCAGGTAGTCAAAGATGTTGCAGATGAATGTGACATAGCAGATCCATGCCTGCAGCGACCGGTTGCGCAGATCCTCTCTGTCTCTGTACTCCTGCTGCAGCCGGTTCAGCAGGCTCCTCCGGAAGATGCTCTGGCCGACTTGTTTGCTCTCTGCCTGAGACCCCACAAAAGCAGGATGAAGGGGTGAAATTGGGGCAGAGAGGCGCAGGGGGGTACTGGTATTTGGATGTTGCAGGACCATCCTGATATTCTCCTGTGATGCCCCAGAGATGTAGGAAGGCTGCAGCTGTCTGCACCCACCAGCTGCACATCTACATCCTGCCAGTGTAGGGGGCAAGTGGAAGCAGAGAGATGCTAGCTGAAGAGTCAAAATGCAGGGCTGGAAGAAATCCCTGTCTAGCGTAGGTTAGCAGCATTTTCCTGTTCAGAAACGAAGATCTCTTACCTGGATGATGGTGTAGCAGATGCGTCCTGCCTCCTTGCTGAACACGCAGTCTTTGAGAGACTGGTCAACTATAATATTGGCCACTTTGTCCAGGTCAACATTGCTGGGGTCTGTAGAGAAGAGAAATACTGTCAGGATCCAATACTTGTGGTGCCCTGCTTGTTCTGAGATACCTGGGAAGCAACCAAGGTTGGCATGGAGCACAGTACAACCATGTAACACGCTACAGAAGCTCATGCTCCCTCTCACAGTCCCTTTTGCACACCAGCTGCTTTGGAGATATCTTCAACAGCTGCACAGTCCTTCCAGTCTGGAGACACAGCCATAAAGACGGGAAAATGATGGAGAAAAACACGATAATGAAGGGAGGCAAGAAGCATATCTGAATCTGAAATCCCAGCACCGCTCTGAAGTTGGACTAGCAGCAGACAGACAAACTCCCACTAGACTTTGAATAGAGACATGACCTGTGAACAGGAGACACCAGGGGACGGGGCACAGAAAGGGGGCACAGGGAGAAGAGTGAGGGGTGAGATCTGAGGAGAGATGCTGAATGAGAACAGGAGAAGGTAGCACCTCAGATCAGAGAAAAGCACTAAGATCAGCATGGACCTCTAAGAACCTGGATTTGAACAGCTGCACCATTAAACAGTGAGGTGGAGGTGGGGGAGAAGAGGCAGGGAACAAAAAACCTCCTGGAGGGATTCAGTCCCATATAAACAGCATTTGTGGAACAGCTTTTCTACACTTAGCTTTTGATGACAGCAGAAGGGGCCCAAGCATCTAGCCACATCAGTGAGCCGAGTGTGGCAGAGGGGCTAGAAAAAAGCCTGCTGACCTTTGAGTGCTGTTTTCAGCAGCTTCTGAGTCTCAATGTCAAATGACTGTATTTTATACTCTTCTTTCCCCGTTTCCCCCATGACTGGCTTCCTCCAACAGCAAGAATCAGGGGAACAGATGTGCTAGCAGCAGCCCCTGTGAAAAGAGCAAACAGGGCTTAGTTGGCCAGGGACAGCCCAGATCTTCACCTAGCCACGTGGCAAATCCCATCCAGTGCCAGAGCCCAGACTTTTAACTTGACAGTGCTCTAGCTAGCAAGTGAAATCCTGTTAACACACATCCAGCTCAAGCCCTAAATCTGGGCAAAGACAAACTCCCACAGTTTTTGAGCCTTGCTTCCTACCAGCCTATGACAAGGAACTTCTGGGCTGTATCTTCAGAGCACTTAGATTTTTCTGATGTGAAAATTGTGCTTCAGTCTATTGATTTGCAGGTTTAAGCAGGACAGCACACCAAAGGAATCCCCAAAAATAACTGTCTCCCATCAGAAGGCTTCCCTGTGGCTACACCACGGAGAACCATATATGCAGGACCATGGCATGCAGCCACTCTCTTGTGCCTTTGAAACAGCAGTTCAGATGATTTCACACAAAGCCCGGGAAGATTCAAAACCACCTAAGCATCCAATCCACACTCTCTTCTCCTGCACCAGAACCAGAACTCCCAAAACACAATAGAACACTGGAAAATTTTCAGCCAAATTCCACCACGACTTTTATCTCATCCTTTTGCAGCTCCCTGCAGTACAAACGGTGGTACTGAATAATCTCTAGATAATTTTTTGCAGGTTTGTGATGGAGCAAAGACGACAAGAGGGCACACACGGCAAATAGGAAGGAATTCCTTTGACACACACTCGAGACATCTACTGGATGCAAAATGCCAGCCTGTCAGAGCCGCAGCACAAACGGGGAGAAGGCAATTCAACAAATCAGTTTTGCCAGCTCTTTGAAATTCCTCATCCATTACTCACTGCTCTGTCCGAACAGGTCCCTGCTCCAATTAAAGCTGAAGAGCTCATTGCTCGAGAGGCACAGCCGCGGATCACAAGCAGCCCGACCAGCAGACATGCTACTTGCCGCGAAGCTGTAGCACAGCATGTTAACGACCCGCAACAGACAGCAAAGCTTGCGGGCACGGGAGAGGCCCAGATCTGCCCTCCTTGCTGCCTTTTAGGGAGGCCCAGGGCAGACCCTGCTCCATGGGGGCTGCCCCAAACCAATGCTTCTCACAGCTCTCCTCTGCACAGCATTACTCACCTCCAGACTGCACTAAAGTTCCCTCCTTATACGGATTCACGAGCAGCCGGGCACCCCCTACACCGCGTCCAGCAGGAAGACCCTTCCCAATCTGAGCTGTCCTCTTTCCGCACAGCTCTCTCCCCCCCTCCCTGCACTCATACCGCTCTGCATGGCAGCCTGAGCTCACCAGCAGCCCCACGTCCCGCTGACCGCGCGGCTCATGGCGGAAACAGCAGCGCGGGGCAGCGCTCTCTCGGAGGCGGCCACCGCCTGAGCCCGTCCGGCAGCGACTGCGCCGTCACCGCCCACCGCCTCCCCGGGAACGTTCCCTTTCCCACGGGATCCCCGGGGAAGGGAACGGCCGCTTTGTGCAGTGCCAAATAACCCCGCCCAGAGCAACCCAAAAGGCGTGAGCGTAAAAGCAGCAGAGCACTGTGTCTGCAGCAGGGATCCTGCTGCTCGGACCGCCTGCCTGGTAGCACTGCGTGACCTCGGCACAGTATCTCCCAGCATCCTACCAAAACCACACTGTGAGTGGTCTCCGCGAGATAAGCCGTCCCAGTGTGATGTGGAGAGGGACGTGGTTGGGGTGAACACCCCCGATCTGCCAGCGACCAGTACCTGCCAGGTGCGAAGGGCAAGGCGCACCCCAACTGTCACAGGGAGGGGGAGGAGAGCAGCGAGCCTCCTTCCCCACCGCTCAGCGTCCACCCACGGCCGTCTGAGAGCATCCCGTGCCACGCGACCCCTCACCCCACCGCCTCGTGGTTCGCCGGACTCCCAACCCTCACTCAGCACCAAGGGTCCCAGGGACAAAACGAGGGACGGGCGGTCCCGCGGAGCCCCCTGGCAGGGCAGGGGGACCGCACGCAGCCGCACCGACCTGCCGGGCCGACCCCTGCTCCTCCCGCCTCTGGGGCCGCGCAGGGCGGACTGCGGAGCGCAGCACCATGACCGCAGCGCCCCGGACCCCGCCGCGCCTACACGGCCTCGGGTTTCCTCTTAGGTCATTTCCTCGCCCCAGCCGGGGAAGGCCGGGAGAGGCGAGGGCGGAGGGCGGGGCCGGGCCGACACAGCTCCGCCCCGGGATCCCCCCGAGCACTCCCGGCTGCCCCCGGCGCTTCCCCGTCCCGGCAGCGGTGCGAGGGATGCGCTCACCTCGGCCCCGCGGCGTCTCGCCGAGTTCCAGGTCAGAATCGCGTTTATTCCCCTTTCACGCCTGGGTGAGCTACGGCAGAGCAGCTCCCAAGCCCCTGCTACAGTGCTGCTTGCTGCTGAGTACAGTGTGGGAAAATTCATGGAAAAACGATATTAAACCACCTCACATTTTTCATGGCCATGCTGATGCAGTGTAACACAGACTGCATGTTTTTTCTCTCAACTTCTAAATGCTGGACAGGGGAAGACCGCTCCGCACTTGAAGCTACTTCAGTTTTTAGCAGACAGCAGTGCGGCCAGAATGCTGAAAGTAGAAAACCCACAGGAAATACAGAATGAGCAGTTTGAACACATTTTCCGCAGCACTGTGTGAACACAAAGCCTGAAATCTTTCACCGTGGATTTGTGGCTGAAGATAAACAGCTGTGGCTGTGACTGTTTTGTGCAGTTCCCAACAACAACACCCAACACAGCCCCATGTTGCAGTGAGGATGGGAAGCTCTACCTGCTGATGGCTCCCAGGGTCCAGCTCCTGCTCCCGACCCTCCTGGGCTGCAGCAGCCCTGCAGGGTCCAACTGCGTGCACTCACTGGAAGGGGAGGAATGAGAGTGCAGCCAGACATGGGCACAATGAAGTACTGAATGTTCCACCTTTATAAAGGTAGCCACACGCTTTATCCATTTTGTGCTCAGATGCTTTCAGATCACAGCAGCTGCAAAAGATCCACCCAGACAACAGAGAGAATTACTGTTCTGCATCACAGCAACAGCTTAAACACAAATTAAAAACAGTCAATTCCAGAAACAACTGTAAAACATTCATTTATTTTTGAAGATGATGCCATGCAGCTCCAGATGAGCATCCACACAACTGTCTAGGAACCCAAAGAGCAGGTCGCTGCTACAGGAAACAGTGCATTCACCACAGAATTTGTGCGTAAGGGTTCCCCCATCTCAGGCAGGTATGGTGGATCCCCATTACCACAGTGTGATTCATGTAACGTTCTGTCTGCCTAAGGGCTTTTGGACATTGTCACGATAAAAGGCACTGGAAGAAAACAAGTGCAACTGCTGAGCAGCTTGAGAGGTGAATTTCAGGCAACACAAATCCCTACGACAGGGTTACATCAGTGAATCCCAGCCATCCCAACAGCTGGGCTCTGGCAGTCTCACAGCAAGTCACTCACTGTGGGAACCACTTGAAACTTTACTGAACCTAGTGCAAAGCTTCTAAGAGAAAATCTGTTCTGGCGTACAGAAGAACTCTGCTCTTCCAGTTCTAGGAAATTCTGTTTCAAATGGTGCATGTGGTTTTTGCTAGGGCAGCATCAGAAGGAAGACTTGCTGCCATGTTCTTTGTGTTACACCATTCTCAATCCCTAAAGCAGCAACAACTCTCAGTCTGCCAAGTGCACGCCCCATATTTCTCACTGAAAGACGCTGTTAACCAAAGCAACAGTTAGATGCAACTTCCAATATTCCTTAGTTGAGGTTGTCACCTCTTTCTCCTCCTTTCTCTGAAAGATCAGCTGCCTTTATGAGCCTGTAATGCTTATGCCTAACAGCCTAAAGTGATCTATAAACCAGGTTGCATGCCAAAGCTCTGCCTGTGGAGAGCCCCCTGCAGAGCCAGGCTGGAGTGGCGTAACTTAAACTCTGAAATCTGTTGGAAGCAAGTTCATGCACTATGGAGAACACTATCCCAGGGAGAGGAGGTTGCTCTATATTCTCCATTGCTGCCCTTTTCATGGAGCAGGCAAGCTATATGCACCCTGAAGCTGTTTGCCTGCATGACCTCAAGCCCCACAGCACACTCAAGAGACATAAATCTCAGCAGAGCCTATAGTTTCGTACTCTTCATTCTTTGCCCCTGTGACAAGGAAAATCATCCTCCATTCCAGAGCTTAAATTTCTCACTGCTGAGTTCCTACCCAGTTTACCTTTGTTGTGTGTAGCTGAACATCACTCTTTCACAGAAAACCAGGGTCTCATAATGTTTAAACAGGATAGATGGGTCCAGATTTCCTATGGGGCTATGGAGGTCTAGGTCAGCATGGAAAAACTTCTGCTGTAGTCAGCCCTATCCTTGCCAGCCATGACAGCATCCCTCTCTACCAGCAGCCAAAAAACAGTAACAACCCCAACCTGTTAATGCCTGTTTTGAAATGAAGTATTTTTCTGCCTCAAAAGGATGTCATGAGGATCAGTTCATTGCTGGTTATGATATACTCCAAGTCACTACTGGCTATGATGTCTTCCAAGAATAACGGATAAACAGTAAACAAAAGCAAAATATTTTTAAGCACATTTTAAGGAGACCTCAGAAGAGCCTATGTAACACATGAAAATGCCAGTGGGACTGAGGCACTCTGAGAAAACTTGTCAACATTTTCCTGCCCATTTTCTTAGTGTCTGCATTTAAAACTTCTTCTTAGAGGCTCATATCCTACCTGAAAACACTCAGTGAATCTAATTTGATGCAGTTCTCAAAATCATCTGCAGTAGGACACTTCGCACTCACAGATCTCAAACCACAGCCAAGACTCAGCTATTGCCTTGCGCTTGCAAGGAATTTCACTGGATATCTCATCCACCAGTGTAACAGCAGCTTTTTAAAAGAGTCTCTCATAATGACTCAGGGTAAGTAAGTAATTGCACTGATAAGCAATCAAAATCGCTCGGAGAAGCTCGCATCAACAGAATGGAATTGGTCATGCTGGGATTTGACCAGACCATTTGGGATTAACATCCTGAGTACTGTAAAAATGCCACAGGAAACTGTTTTCAAAAAAGGACTTCAGTAGTTTCCACAGGACTTTCCTTCATTGTTCCAACATAGTCTAAATTAAATCTACTCAGCATTTGCTCACTCACTGCACTGCAGCAGGGAAACAAAAAACATGGTAAGAATTGGGTTTGTGCGCTGAAACCTCACAGAGTAGGATTCAGAGAAGTTGGCTCTTAAGATTCAGTCAAGCTGACCAGAGTTAAAGGAAAAACAAGCTTGAGTTAGCATGATTCAGCAAAAGATGCTGTGTTTATGACTTGCACAGCGAGCGAGCCGTAACCAAGAACAAACAACTGACATCAAAGAAAATGAAAACCGAATGTCTGTGTGTGCTGAATTGGTTTTTGCTGTCTTTTTAACTGTAGTACAGAGTTACCAGTGCAACACAGAGAAAAGAACATGCTGTGAACCACAGGCCATAAGGAAGAAAATAAAGTTGTGCAAATGCAGCGATAAGAAGCGGCATTATGTTGGTGAGCTACCCAGGACCCCTCTCTGTGATCCGGGGCAAGCACAGGCATTCACCCAGTTTACCCAGTGTCTTCTTGGAGCAGTCTCTGCTAGGTAGTTAGCTGTATGCTTGGTTCCTCTCCTCACTAAACACATATTGATATTAGGGGAGACAGAACAAAAGTCTCTCTACAAAAAGAAAGTGCTCTCTACAGCTTCCAGTAAAGCAGTTCAGTGCCATTTTGCAAAATTGCAGTCACCTCCATCTCCTGCTTGGACCCAGGGCATCATTTCCTATGGGCTAGTGGAGTTCTGGGAGCTCTGACATTTCCAATATGATAGAGCAAAGCCTTCAGCTTCCCTCCTGCAGGGGAGCAACAGGTAGCTGAAACACATGCTCCCTTTCAGCCTTTCTTCCTCTTAGGGTTGTCAACATTCTTCAGGGCACACAGCAGGCTGCAGAACAGCTCATATGTAAAGAAGATGAGACCAGTAGAGACAGCAGCCTTCAGCAAGCTGGGTGAAAGGCCCTTAAAGAATCCACCCAGGCCCTCCTCTCGCATGATCTGCCTTATGCAGTCCAGTAGACCCCTATATATCCGCACCTGGGAAAGAATGGCAACAAGATTAAAAAAGAAATCCAAGACACTCTACCTGGAAAAGACCACAGAAAGTCCCAGAATATACCACAGAAACATAATCTAGACATGCAGCCCAGAGATGCTTTTCTTCTTTTATAAATAACTGAAAGTTTCAGGGAGTCAGTTTGTTAAGAGTGTCAGTAAAGGGAAAGTATACATTTTGCATCAACAATGGCAAATTTTGCATCAACAATAGATTGTTCTAACTGAAAGTCCATAAAATCTTTATGCTACAATGGCATGTGTTAACTTCTGTTGTGAGTTTGCGAAGCACTTATTTCAGATCGTGCTGCTATTGGCTTCCATCTCCTTCACTCACTTTCTAAGAAGGGACAACTTCTCAGTTCTCTGATAGAAGGAAAATAGAGCTACAGCACTTAGACTTATAAATTACACAGTTTATAAATGAGCTATCTGCATGCCCTCATGTCATACTGTGAAGGAAGGTTCAACATCATAACACTTCAGGAACAGACACTGTACCTCACTGGAAGAAAAGCATCCAGCATAATAAGTTAAGATTTCAAGAGGTTTTTTTTGCCTTTCAGATTCAGAGAATTTGAAGGAAAAATGAAAACAGCTACTTTTCAGGGAAAAACAAGAGAGAGCTCCTTGAAAGATCTGTATTTGCCTTTAAGTGTATCTCCAGGTACAATGAACGGTGATTAGGAACACCAGAAGTATTTAATTTGCTTTGAATTTCAGGACATTCTAGCACATAAGATGTATGCTGAATATTCCGTTCCTATTCCTTGCAGCAAAACATTAATTTCAGAAAATGATCCTGAGAGACAGGTGATCCCCGCATAGAGCTAGCGTAATCCTCTGCCAGCTATTTGGTTCTGAATCACAAAAACAGGTACCAAAGAGAAGAATAAAGGAAACTGAAACCTCTTTGTCTGCCTAACTCATCCTGCAAGACAGCCTAGCCGATGAAGATGGATGACAAGGCAGAGCACAGGTATACTGGACCATGTCATAAAACAATCCAATTTATTCAAGCAGTTATTCCCATTATTAAGTGAGAACAATGCTTAGCTTGCAGAAGCTTCCTAGAAGTTTCCAACCGATATGCAAAGACAACAAGTACTTCTAATGAATCATCACTGCACTCTAGTGATGACTGGGCTCTGGACTCTCCTGATGTGAATCCAGATCTATGAAAAACAAAGAATTCAAACATTTCTTACCTGCCCAAAGGCTGCTCGGGCACGCTCAAAGCCACCCACTTGCAGTCGTTTTTTGATTAGGTCAAGAGGGTAAGTGAGGGTTTTGCTGATGATTCCAGCACAGCTGCCACAAACAAGGTTTTTAACATTACCTGAGAAGCAGAAAGAGGAAAAGATAGCAGAGAGGGAGAAGAGAAGATTAGCAGTGATTTCAGATTGAAAAGTTTCTAAAAGTAAATCAAAATCACTTTTTAAAAGAAGGAAGGCCAGAAAGACTCTATGAAGTTATGTTTTTCTGCACAGTTTGGACCACGGAACCTCAATCTGTATTCTTCCACAGTGGGCTCACACTGGAGCTAGAGTATAACAGCTCACCTTGACTGATTACACTAATTTATTGTGACTTTGACCTGCCAAGTGGCAATGCACAAAAGAAACGGTCACCAGCTCAAGGAAAAGCACCTTGGGCTGTTGACACTTCACTCTCCCATCTAGCTACACTTCCTTCACAACTAATCCATGAAGTGCTTGAAATCTTCATTCCACTTTTGTTTGGAGTATCTCTGCAGGGTTATGAATAAGAGATGGGGAATTTAGATGCTTTTAATAGGTTGCATAGAAAAAGCTGATAGGAATTAAAAATGAGCTTATGTCAGTTTCCCAAAATACTCACCATCACTTTCTTTTAATATCACGTATTTAACTGTCCTAAGTGCCTACCTCCTTCTTTTCCTTCATCTGGAATCAACCGTTCTGAAAATTGTTGCAGGATGTTGTAGAAGGAGAACTGGAAACCAGCATATGGGAAGACAGCAATGATTGTAGGGGTCAGACCTCTATAGAAAGTCCGAAGCCCTTCTGTCTGGTACATGGTCGACACAGCATGGTGAAGGTTGTGATAGACCTAGACAACACAGAAGACAATGACTTGCTAGTGAAAGAGGCTTAGAAACAACAAAACCAAAGGTCAGGATACCTCTTCGTAAAGAGGATAAGAATCTCCCTCTGCCTAAAATACAACTGACTGATATTCAGCACAGAGCAAAGAACAAAGTGATTTTGTACATCTTCATGCAGTACTCTCAGCTAAACCCTTGTGACTCTTAAAAGTAAGCTGACAATTTAAACCTATGCCTGATCCACAAGAGACTAATTGAATGAACAGATTGTTAGGTCTGCACTAGAGCCTGGGCTAACATTGCATCCCACATCCAAGCTGTGCTTCTGAGGGAAACAAACGAGGCACAGAACTGAGCTGTGGATTGAGACCATTTGAAGCACTGATGTAATTATTTAATTTGCTATTTAACAGCACTGCTCGCTCCAGCAGCATAATTCAGGTAATACATATCGTGATTCTATTGCAAGCAAAAAGTGAAAACCAGAAATGGTTCTGACACAAACTCACATGTGCCTTGTTGTTACAAACCCAATGAGCACAGAGATCAATTCTTGCATAAGTAAGATTAAGAAACATAGGTAAAAGGGTTCAAATATCATCCTCATCATCATCTAAACTTCACTCCATGTAGGTTGAAAGTTTCAAACACATAATGTACAGCAGACTCTACGGACTATTGTCTCACTTGCCAATTGCCAAAATGAAAATGGAGTTATCCTTGTGAGGACAACTTTACCTTTCTGGATCACCTGTCAGAAGTCAAACAAAACCAGGACCAGCAAAATATAATTAAGAAAGCTATGCCAACAGTATGGAGGATACCCTGGCCACAGCGCACACACTGCCCAGTAACAGCATCTGCTCCTTTATGCTAACCCACTGTTAGCACAGACTGTTACATATTTTTCAAACTTCCTGTATTCACACGAATGAAATATTGCTTCTGCTATGTCTTGTAATTCCAAACATAAAATCCTTAACCATACCTTAGGCTCACCCTGAGCAGCAAAACGGGTACGCAGTGTGTCAACAGGCTGAACTGCAACCGTGGCTGTGCAAGCTGCCAGTCCACCACAGGCGAAGTGCACAAAGGAATGGCGGGCATTGTATGAGGTCACATTGTGCACCAGTTTGGTCAAGCTTTCAAATGCCATGAACTTGCAGAAACAAACATGCACAGGTTAAGGAGTAATTTCTTAACACTGACACAGATTTCCTGCTCTTCTTTCATTTTATTAAGAGCTCCACCCATAGCTTATAACCAACTCTTCTCTCTATCCTCCAAAGTTTGTCAGTTTGCAACCTGCTGGAGCATGTGACCAAAGAATGCCTTATAAAATTCACTGAGCAGCCTGAAGAATGCTAGGGGTAGCGTGATCTCTGATATTTCTGGTACATCTTGCATTTCGTGCTGCAAAAAACATATCTTTATGCTCTCTATATATACTGAACATTATTTACTACATTATATACATGCTGTCCATTACTTTTTCAACCAGAGATCATAAAGTATGTTGACAATACTTATAAACTAAGCATAGCAATGCTGTACAAAATGCTGTCATCACCCTCACTGACTTCATTACCCTTAGAGCTTTCTAGGAAAACGTGAATCAAAGAAAAAAACTACACATGCTTGGCTTATATAAATAGTTATGACAAGCATCAGGAACAAGCAGGACTTGTCTGTGACACCAGGGATCTGACAGGGAACTGAGTTTGCTTTTGCTATGCTCCATGCTGGCCAAGCAGAATTAAACTGCGTTCAGGAAGCTCAGAAATATTAACTTAGCAGCAGGACACGAACATTATCTAACTATAATGACTATTCTGACTAATAATGACTATTTCAGACCAAAGCTACCTTGAATCAGTCCCAAGTTAACCTGGACCTTTCTGCATTGGCTCATTCTGCCAGCCTGAAGACAAAAACTGTGTCTTCACAAACACTGGTCCTATCTATTGTCATCTTACCTGAACAGCTCCATAGCCAACCGAAAGGAACTGTGCAGGAACGTGACCCTTCCAGAAGGCCAGCACGCCCTCTTCGTGGAAGATGCGCCGTATAGCTTGCAAGATGCTGTGATATTTAGCCCCTGGAGTTTTGGAAGAGAGCTGCTCAATTTGAAGCTGAAGGAAAACAGAAAATATTTTCAATTCCACGTCACGTTTCAACGAGGTTCACGTATCCCATGCAGAAATTCACAAGTCCAATGGCCAACCAAAGCTGACTGAAGATATTCTGTATTCCCTCAGAATCACACGTAGAATTGTCTGGGATACTATTTATAGGGGACTCTGAAGAATAAGAATACGCATGCCACAATGAAGTAACCAATAAGTATGATCGAGAAATTCAAGTGTTAGAGATTGTTTAGAAAATGAGAGGAGAATAAACTATGAAAAACAGAAGATGCCATTCAAGCATACAAGTAACACAAACAGAAGCAGCGGCCTCAGGTCAGTCCTTCTGCCTTGAACTGTGTGCCACATCGGTGAAGCCTGCCAGCAGATTTATCACGCACTGGATGCCCAGGTGACCTGTTCACCTGGGACAGAGGGAGCTCTGCTCTGTGACAGTTGTGTCCCTAAGCGAGTCAGGTACCTGAAAGCGGATCTTGATGACATCCAAAGGGCTGATCAGGACCCGAGTGACGAAGCCCGATGCTGATCCCGCTGCAGCTGCTTCCACCGTAGAGACACACTTGGCCTCGGGGTCATAGCCGACCATGTCTGCCTGCTGTCACTGCAGTGTCAATATGAGCTCCACTTTCCCAAACCGGGGCTCTGAGGCCCCAGGTCCCCTACTCCTACACCAAAACCATACCTCACACCAAGGGCCAAGAGCCCCACATCCTCACCACCACCACCACCCCCTCTCCGCAGGCCGGGGGCCGCAGGAGATCTCCCTCGTCCCAGAACAGCCTCTCTGCACCCCACGGGCTCTGACGCATACACCGGAGCAGCGCGCGCGTCCCAGCTCCGACCGCAGCCGTGCCGGGCCCGCCGCCTCCAGCCACGGGCCTCACTGCCGCCGTACTGCGCCTGCGCGCCGCAGGCGACGCTGGGAACTGTAGTCCGCAGCGTCCCCAGCGCAGCCGGAAGGAGCGGCGGCCCCACAGTGCGCTCCGCTCCGGTTCCGGAGCAGCGGGTACGGAGAGCGGGCAACGCGAGAACAGCAGCAGCGCGAGGGCTGAGGATGAGAGCAGCTGGGATTTAGGGTTTTTGCACTCTTGACAGCGCTTCTAGCATCTGGGACAGCCAAGCTGGAAAATACCTCTTCCGTAGTCTTACACACAACCACAGTGGCAACAAACATTTTTCTTTCCTCATTAAAGCAGAAGAAAGCTTTGCTCAACTTCTCACTGGAGGTCCCGTATGAATAACACAGTTTTGAACAATACATCCTGATACAATGCTGTAAAATAAAAGTGCCAAAGGTACAACCCGTGCAGTATAATACTTAAATATTGTCTTCATTGGTACAAATAGAAAAATACAGACCTAATAATGGAGTACACTGGCATTTCTGAGTCAACGGTACATCCTGACAGTGTCTGCATTTGAGCATTAGTAAGAGGAATTGTTAAAAAAAAGAAGTTTTGTGAGCAGACGTTCTCCTTTTGTATTTTAGAATCCAGTGCCTAGCTCAGAGGCACTATCTGAGCACAGAGCTGAGAGGAGATGCGGATCCAGAGTAGCAGTTAGGTAACACTGAGCACCTCATTAGAACGATCATTTCCACTGCTTTAGGCAACAAGTGAAAAATAAAAGTGATCTGTAAGGCACTGACCAAGCACAACTAACCTTCCTGTGGCAGTCTGAGCTGTAGCTGCTATTCTAACAGCTCATCTTTCCCTCTGTCCTTCAGTGATATGCTCCAGAAATATCTAGTATCACTCTCCATTACTGCCTCCTTCCTACATTAGTCAGCATCACAGGGACGCTCCTCTGGTTAGGAAAAGAGCTAAAAAAATAAAAAATAAAAAGAAATGTTAAGAGTCAGCCCCCAAATTCTGCTAACAGATACACTGTTTCCCTATCTGTCTGTGAAACAGTGCATTCCTTTCCCCTTTCTTTGCTGTTTGCAATAGTGTAAACGGCATGGTTCTTGGCTGACTTAGACTGAAAGAGAAATTAATTTAGCTAACCATGCTGAGAACCAATCATGATGCTACTAAGTCTGAGCATTTACAAATTAGCTTCATTAGCTATATTTTGGTCAGATGAAATAACAGACAGATGCTCAAGAGAAGAATTCAATGTATATTTATTATTCACAGTTAATTACTATCTACCAAATGCTGCTGCAGAGTTAAAGGATTAAGTACATAGGCCTTTTTTATTTAAACACTGATTTTTTTTTAATATATATATACACACACAAGACATATGTCTGCAAGGTTGCATGATATACACCAATTCCAAAATAAGGAAACAATCAAATGGTCCAGGTGTAGAATGCCATAGATTCTTTTTCCAATCATTTTACAAAAAGAAGGAAGAAAGTGAGTGACAGCTAGCAAGGAGGGGGGAGAAAGTAATGCTCTACAGGATAGCTCTCTCTTTCATCTGCTGGAAAATCAAAGTGTAAGGCAGAGTTTGTCTCAAGAATAAAACATCTGTAACATTTAGTACAAAAAAGGCACCCTCCAACAAAAGACTGCCCGTACTTAGGCAGTGCAGGAGGAGCTCTCCACTGCAGTTTTGGATTTGTTGTTGGAGTGAAGGGATCCAGCCAAACGGCTCTCAACAGGAAAAATAATGCAACCAAAGATTGGCACAGAGAGCAATACAGTTTGATTTCTTTCTATTCAATTTAACGTCACACTGCTCTGGTGGAAAAGCAATGGCCACAATAAAGGCCATTATGAGAAGGGGTGGGGATTACAGTCATCACACAGCCTGCTGTGAATGGGGAGTCTAACAGTAACACTGACCTGAGGAGGGAGGAGAAACTGGAGAACAGTGATGCCAGCCCCACTTTTCAAGAGCAACACGACTGCAAATACTCCCTCTATCCAGGCAAAAGAGACAGGCTGATTACATGCATTACACAGAAACATTCACTACAGCATAAAATGTTTTCAAGCACTGTTTCTTGAAGTTTTTCTGCATTATAAAGTTTTCCACCAACGGAATGTACATTTTGTAGGACATCTCAGGGCTACTCTTTATCAAATCCCCCCCTTAACCCTCCCTCCCCCAAATATTCTTCCTCATTTTCCCTGGTCATATCTTTCCCCTTTCTCTGAAATCTTTTGAGGCTTCTGGTTTCAGCTTCCCATATCTGAGCAGCCTAAGCTGCCAATGAATGCCTTTTTTTTTCCCTCCTGTAACAAGGAAAGTCAAAGAGCAAGTCAAATCTTTAGAACAAAGCTCCATCTCTGTAGATTTTTCTCAGATATCCATTGATAAAGCCACCCTCCTTTACACCTTTTAACCAAAAGTATTTATTTACATGTAGGCAGAAAAAAGCCCTCTGAAAAGCTCTGGACTGTCCTTTTAACTTAAAAATAAAAAACAAACAAGGGAAAGGCACTATGGAAAAAATTACAGAATGTGCTCAACCGTACACATTTAAGAAAAAACAAAAATGCTGTCAGCACAGCAATAACAGACTTCAGTTGCAATTTGGAGTTTCTGAAAGCAGCTCTGTGACTCAAACAAACAAACAAAAAGTCACACAATCCTTCTCTTCCTTCCCCAGCTTGTAAGCTGCTGAGCTTCAGAAGTGACAAAGGAGAAGAGACAAAAATTAGAGCAATACCTCATCCTTCCCAGGCAAGAAGAGCTGAATGTTCAAGGCAAGAGCAGAGACTGTTTTTTTTTTTTTTTCTTTAAAGGCAGGACTGTGGATTTGGTTCTTCTCTCATGTCCCTTCATGTCAAATGAACCAGTTGTAGAGAGAAAATACCAGCAGAGTTTCTCCCTTTTCCTTTAACTGACTGGCTAGGATTTCAAATGGCATTAAAACTTCATGCCCAGACAGAGGAGGAGGGAGAAAAAAGTAGTAAATGAAAGGAGGTAAACACAGGAGCAGCTGAGGAAATTTGTTATTTTCATTTTTTCTCACTTTTTTTTTTTAAATGGTAACTTTTGGTGTGTAAGTTG
>VXAB01001685.1:124842-247899 GCA_013399175.1 Odontophorus gujanensis
CCACACTGTGAAGGAGGACCACCTCATGGTGAAAGGTGACTCAGGTTTTATCACCGTGTGATTTTAGGTCACTGGCTGCAGTTAGGCTCTGTATGTGTATTTATTGTTTCTCTTGTTTCTTTAAATAATCTCTAATATTTATCTCTAGATGTTCCGGTTCACTGGGGTCACATAGTTGCGTGGAAACATGCCCGTCTGTCCATGGCAGGCTCCCTTCCACCAGTTGGGGTCAGAATTGTCAAGGACTTGGATAAAGTCTCCACGGCGGAAACCCAGCTCTCCTTCCTCCTGGGGATCAAAATCAAACAAAGCCTGAACGTACGTTGGTTGCTGAAAATAAAGAAAAAAGATGCGTGGAATGAGAAACATCTTCAGCACTCAATACATTTGCTTCCTTAAGCAGGATTTCAACTTATACCAGACGTTAACACTGAACATTTGGATTGTTTCATTTCCCTGAAAGCCAGCCTTCATCATCTGTAGCACGATGATTTAAAAGGAAAGCATGATCTACAGAAGGTCTTAGGGAAAGAAAAAAAAACAACAAAAAACAAGTGTTACAGTTTAACCCAGCAAGTGGCTAAGCACCACACAGTCGTTTGCTTGTTCCTCCACTTCCCAGTGGGATGTGGAAAGAATCAGTAAAAAATGACAAAGTAGAACCCATGGGTTGAGATAAAACTGATTACTAAGATAGAGATAATGAAAAAGAATAACAGTTAATGTCTATATATACACATATAAATAAATTGTGTGTGTGTGTGTGTGTGTGTGTGTGTGAATGTATATAAGAAGTGACACACAAGCAATTGCTCATCACCTGCCACTGACACCTTGGAGCTCCCAAGCAGAGCAAGAAAGAGATGTTAATTTTTTTCCATCCCCATTCATATACCCTGAGATGCAATCCCAGTTCAAACCACGGTTGCAATAGTTTAAGTATGCTCTGAGGAAACAATTCTCTTACCTGTGGCACCTGTTCAATATCCCGTAGAAATATTTGCTGGTTCCTGGAGACAGATGTGGATCTGTGATAATCTACCAGCTCGTTCAAAGAATTGAACTTCACCACCCAGAGGAAATACTTGCCAGCCCCATCTCTAAGCACCTTGAAGTGCTGCACATCATTTCCAAACCTGGGAGGAAGGAGCAAACAATACAGAAAAGAACACACTTAGTCACTGAGCACTCTCCTACGATTGTCAGACTTTAAAACAAAAAGGTCATTCAGGACATAGTTGGTGACAATGATAATGCAGGTATCAACTGGTCGCTGTGAAGATGATATATGGCAATTGTATGCTACGTAAATCAGTAATCAGAGACAGAATTCAGATACTGAATTCATTTTGAAAAAAATCTGTAAGCTCCACATGGCACTCTTCTTAATATCAGAACTTCAGTTTAAAATCAGTTTTTCAAACCACTCTGAAGCTGCAGAAGCTTGAGGCATTATAGCCAAGGATTTCTGGTGTCACAACACTCCTCCAAGGTTTCATGAAAGATGTCAATTGTTTTAGACTGTCTCACTACAATGCTAGCATCAAATACATGTACTTTTTGATTCATGTATGCAGAGTTGCTGAAGATAGTGCACCGAATACCTAGACAAAGGCCATGGACCACATGTGCGGTGTGAGGTCACACTAAGGTAGTTGCACCGTAGTGCACACCCATTCCACATGCACAAATACAACATTTTGAAATTGAACACTACACGTGCTTTAGTTTAGCTTTTCAGACACAGGAAACGATTCAAGCCAGTTTAGGTTCGCACTACTTTTGCTATGGACTTGTACTTTGCACAATCTCAATCCCTCCCTCACACAGTACCACTTCAATACACAAGCACCAGTCTCACTGTAGGAAAACTGCTCGGAAAGGAACTATCACAAGCAGGGCAGGATTGTCTCTTTTGGCAGCTAGCCTGGACTTCGGAAAAAGGATGTCCTGCAAAACAGTCAGATTTCTCCACTTCTATTTTTCTGACAAGTGATGGCATTCAACTGAAGCTATTTTTTCAACAATTTTATTCTAGCAAAGTGCAACTCCAAAGGGGTCTATGAGGATTTTCCAGATGAACAGCACATCAGTATTTTTACTTTAGTCTAAAAGAAAAACATTGAAAATAGGCGGGGAGTATATTCCCTGCTTGGCATGAGGAGCTTCTACACCTCAGTTTAAAGTGCAGACACTGTCTTGGTTATAAAGATAACATAAACAATCAATGAGTATCCTCCTCTGCTGTCTCCTCTTCAGCCTGAGAGATCCTCATCATTTCAAATCCTGCAAATCGCTGTTTAGGGGTGAGAAGAGGAAAGTGTTTTCCAAATTTATCCACCAGAAAATAGCAAGAGACCAATGACCACCAGGTGGCAATGTTAAGCTAACAAGACAGGTAGAATTACACAGTTAAAACCTTAGGTCTTATGAAGAAATGCAATTTCAGAAATGAAGCTTCCATTCATCTCTCTATTAAGAGCCAGAACTTTTAGAAAGGTTATAATAGGATGAGAACTGTTCCTCCCTATTTCACTGTTACTAGACTGAGTCTCTTTGTGAATGTGGAATGCATCTGAGAGAGATGGAAAAGAACTCTGTTTTCACAGCTCCATATCCCAGAGCTACGTAACGTGAATATCCCCAAAGCAAGTGCCAAGCAGTCATGAAAAATATTTCAAAGAGTACTACCTAAAGACAGAAGACAGAGTAACAATTTGTGCTATGGAATAGGAACAACGGAGGATGGAAGAGAACATGTACACACTGGACACTTCATAGTCGAAAGGAGGAGGAATGGGATCCACAAGCAAATTAACAAATAGTGCCTGAAAACACCTAAATCAGATGGCAACATGCCACCAGGTCAGCCACATGGGGTAATTACAAAACAGTATATTTATATTTCCACTTCAATAAGGACAAAAACACACATCACTGGAAGAACAGGCATGCTATCTGGACTGTTGCTGCTCCTCAGCACTGAGGATCACTTATCCGTGAGTCGAAATGAGCATCAAGTGTGTCCTGATTATCACGCAATTGCTTCTGGGCACTACTTACTTGACCGAGAGAGAGAAGTCCCCAGGAGCACTCTCACTCTCCCTGATAAGGAAGGCACCATCGTGTCTCTGTTTGCCTAACATCTCTTCAGCCTTTGCTCGGGGAATCTTTCCAAAAAACCATCTGTGGAGTAAGCAAGGAAAAGAAAACAACAGAGAAGGTTAAGAAATTGAATTGTCTCATGGAAGAGCCCAATGCAGGTATGAGGTGAAATGATCCTTAGCAGAAATTACTGAACGGTACCGACCTCATTGCTAATCTACTACAGGCTACAGAACTATGCAGCTTTTCATGTTTTGTCCTAGCAATGAAGCTACCATGACTTAATGAGCATAAGCTCACACTAGCCCTATTTCATCTCAGGGAAGTAGAAATGTAGTAAGAGGGAAATTCTTAAATTAAAGGACATTTTTTCAGAAGGAAAAAAAGACAGACTGCTCAAAATATAGTGTGTTGTTATCAATTTCGTACCATACTCTACCTATATATGATGTTTAACATATGCAACATCATAATAACCTAACATGCACAGCTGCTTCACAGCAAAGTCCTACTTTGTGTGACTAAGATCACATTGGGAACTAGCTACAGTCTAGGACAAACGTAAAACGTCTGTTACCAGTCTGCATTGGCAACTCAGTAACCAGGCCCAATAGCCTAAGGACAAGCACTAAACACCCAACTCAGGCAAGAAACTCAACTCCTAACACTACTACTAGGAGATAATGTCTCAATGTCCATACACAAGCATGCAAAATTGTAATTGACAGAACTGTATGATGTCACTGATTTAGGTATGACAAAGCCCATGCATTCATGGCTAATCAATACTTTTCTTTAGAATCACAGAATCATCAAGGTTAGAAAAGACCTCCAAGACCGCCCAGTCCAACCATCCACTATCACCAACAGTTCTCTCTAAGCCATGTCCCTCAACGCATCTAAACATTCCTTGAACACCTTCCAGGGTTGGTGACTCCACCACCATGCTGGGCAGCCCGTTCCAGCTCCTGACCACTCTTCAAAAAGTAGTTTTTACGAACATCCATTCTGAATCTCCCCTGGCACAACTTGAGGCCATTCCCTCTAGTCCTATCACTAGTTACATGAGAGAAGAGTACGATGCAAAAGCATTTGTTTCACTCTTATTACCCAAAAATAATCAGTGGGGAGAAATTACACACACTCCTTTATTACTTAGGCCTCCTAAGGAGAAATCACTCACATCTTAGTCACTGCAGATGACACCAAGTTGGCAGGAAGTGACAATCTGCCTGGGGACAAGAAAGTCCTGCAGAGTGACCTGGATAGGCTGGGTAACTGTGCTGATGCCAATGGGATGAAGTTCAACAAGAGCATGTGCTAAATCCTGCACTTCAGCCACAACCACTCCAGGCAATGCTAAAAGCTCAGGGCAGAGTAGTTGGAAGACCACGCAGAGAAAACAGACCTGGCAGTATTGGTCAACATTTAACTGAATATGAGCCAGTAGGGTGCCCAGACAGCCAAGGCCGATGCCATCCTGGCTTGTACCTGAAGTAGCACAGCCAGCAGGAGTAGAGAAGTGATCATCCCTCAGTACTCAGGTGTGGTGAGGCTGCACCTTGAGTACTGTGCTCAGTTTTGGACCTCTCACCGCAAGAAAGACAGTGAGGCCTTGGAGTGTGTGCAGAGAAGTGCAACAAAGCTGTGAGGGTGTGGAGCACAGGGCTTGTGAGGAGCAGCTGAGGGAGCTGGGATTGTCTAGTCTGGAGAAGAGGATCAAAGGTGATGTTACCTCCCTCTGCAACTACTTGAAGGGAGGCTGTGG
Source organism: Odontophorus gujanensis (assembly GCA_013399175.1). NCBI lineage: Eukaryota > Metazoa > Chordata > Aves > Galliformes > Odontophoridae > Odontophorus > Odontophorus gujanensis. Next base: position 129,716 of record VXAB01001685.1, read on the forward strand.
TAAAGTGGGGTCACTTCTTTCATGTAACTAGCAATAGCATGAGAGGGAACTGCCTCAAGTTGCACCACGGGAGATTCTGACTGGACATTAGGAAATACTCAGAGAGTGGTCAGGTGCTCAAATGGGCTGCCCACAGATGTGGTCAGTGCTATCACGTTGAAACCTTAAAAAAATTTGCAGCATTTGCAAATGCAAAGGAAACACTGTGAGTTCACTCACAGGTTTGTTCAGAAACATCACAGATGTAGAGACAAGATTGAGAACAAGTGAGGAAAGTTCCCTTGTGGTCTGTTTCATTACAAGATGACTGCTAAGTTGGGCATGTAATTTAGTTCTAGAAAAGATGCTGAAAATACTTGTTTTAGTAGCCTATTTTCTTGTCTTCTCCTTCACTCAGAACAATCTAATAGCTTCCATATAAGCAGTCAGATGAAATGTCTGCAGCATGGAAGTCAAATTAGAACCTGATAGCTGCACAGAAGTCAAAGCCACAGACTGACCACCTCTATGGCACCAAGAGTGAACCTACATCAGGCAACTAAGTCATCAGTACCCACTAATAGCCTGTGGTCACAGCATTCTTATCCCAATTTATGTTTGCGTTTTCCAGACTAATTCAAGATTAAGAGCAAACAAAGGCTGAGCAGTAGGTCGCATGGTGTGGGAAAAGTGGAACCATCTTCACAACTGAACAGCACAGCTTTCAATTCTGAGTAATGGATCACACAGGGGGGATGTACTTACCACAGCCTTTAACCACACAGATGACTGAACTCAGAGGATAGTACTTAATAACAACAGCTCTACTCAAAAAGTTCACTTCCTGCAGTGTAGGTTTTGGTACAGCAAAAAGATGGGCTCCGTTTCAGTGACAGTTTTGAAGCTTCTTTCTTAAGAGAGGTTGAAGCTTTTATGAAACCAGTCTCCCTCTCAAATTATCAACAATATCTAAAGCTAAAAAAAGGACTCTGGTACTTGATTATGAGGCTTCAGCTACATGGTACCTGAGATCGTGGTAGAGTCAGCAGAGGAACATTACCTGTCTCTCACTGCACTGCCCCCAAAACCATCCAAGATAAATTATGTGAAGGTCTTTCAGAATTCCAATGCAGTACTTTGTTTCCCAGGATTTTGGTACAGTTGTCAAAGACAAGAAAGCCCTGAATTTTACCTCTGCCAAATGTTACACAAAGCAAACATTATATTATTTTAGATATCCTGCCACAGTTTGTTTACAAAGTGTTTTACGTATATTCTCAAATAATCATCAGTTGTTTACATACTTCTTGGAAATGAAAGTCTCAGCTTAAGAAAAAACAATACTCATCTCCATATAATATAAATAAAATCTGGAAGAGCTCAACAGAACTTCTATTAATCTTCTTCTTGAAGCCTCAAAAGTACACGCTGGTTTTCCCCTCAATTTTGCTGAGTCATTATAAAGTAGAAGTGTATAATTTGACTAATGAAAGTAACATATCCAAAATAATAAAATTTTCCATCAACTGCTTCTAACGCATTTTAGCTTTAGTAGGAAGATTAAGGGATCTTCCACAACCCATAAAACTCTACTGTAGTTTTATGACTTCACTGCAACTTCAATCACTCACAGAGTAACAGAAAACTGATTTTAAACTCAAAAAAGATGGAGAGAGAGCTTCCCTACTGAATGGTCAAACTTGGTAACACTTCCTCACACTCATTCCAGCTAGCTTTGCAATGTTGGTGAAACGTATCCAGACAGTGCTGCAAAACCAAATGCAGCTACTACTTCTGATGCTGTGCTGCAAGAGGGAGGTGTGTCAACTGGTACAATGCACAGTTCACATCACATTCGGATTCCTTTCCATCAGCAGTTCAGCAGTTCTTTTGGCTTCACTTAAGGCAACCATTTTAGCTTGGCTCGTTTCTTCAATGTAAATTATGATTTTTAAGACTTCAGCAGTATCTTTAGAAGCAGCTGATTAAGAATACCGACCTGGATACACCATAAGCCTGATCCAGGCCATTTCATAAACAGCAAGTTCTTGCCCTGTCCCCGTGTAAACAAAAAGGTAGTCCTATCCCCTGAATGGCACAGCTGTGCCTTCACAGGAAGCCTCCCTGCCCAGTTTCCTGTAGTTCTTCTCTGAGCATAACACCTATGTCTATTTATACATTCCCTCTGTTAATTAATACGAGATCTGGATTAACCCTCTGGAACCCAGGTAACCCAGATGGTGACTATGATGTGCCACATTTCCCTTTCAGTCTCACGTGCTAGTAGTTAAAAAGAAAACTGGAGATTTATAAAATGCAAGCAAGAACGAACACCGTTTAAGATTAGAAATGAAACTGGAAGATTTTAAGTCTCAGATCCTTGGACAGGACTAACATTTAAAGGCATTTTCAGCTGCTTTCTTTCTGAATTCTCTTTAAAAGTACTCACATCTCCTTCCCACAACAGTGATACCAGTCTAAAAAAAGGAACATTCTCTTTCTTATACCTGGTCAGCTGGCTGAAGTTTGCTTTTGTATGCTCATGGAGTTAGCATCATCCAGATGCCATCAGCAATCTAAAAGTCTTCAGAAAAGGTCAAATTATCTACACTTAAAATCCACCACACTCACAGGCTCTATCACCAAAGCTCTACTTACGGATGTGGTTTCATTTCTATGTAGTTCTTGGGAATGAAGCCATCTTTTCCATTGAGTTCTGCCTTGTACCAATTCTGATCACATTCCTCATTCAAAACCTGAAGGAAACAAAAAATAAGCTTACCACATTTCAAGTTACAGCAAAAATAAGATATACTAGCTTATTCTTTCCACCTGTGTTTTGAAGATTGCTTATGTAAGACGAACCCTTAAAAACATGCTGTCAGCCATCCTGCTCCACTTCATTTTAAGAGCTTTCAGAACAAGGCAGATCAGTAATTTAGTACAGCCATGTTTTAGTACACAAATCAGTATTTCAAATCATACTTTCTCTAGAAATTTTGTTGATTTATTTTTCATTACATTTCTGCCAAGTGGTATAGAGCAACAGACAAGGCAGACACACTGACTAAAAATAGCCTCTTGAGCCAAGGAGTATTAGGTTCTTCAAAGAAAAACATGCTACAGTTGAAATTACCTCTCCCTAAAAGGTTTTTATTAGGGTTTGGAAACAAACACATAGATCCTACTCACCTCCCTCCATACTTTCAAAATTAAAACCCACAACAATACTTCCTCAGCATTTTCATGCCTCCTCAGCTTTCTGATGCCATCTTTTTCCTTTCCAACGTGAACCAACAAAAAACTAGATCTGAGTTTAAAAAAATCCTTCTAGCCTAAAGTCAAAAAAGCATCACATGATTAGCGTTGCCTGAAAATGTGGAGATGAAGAAATGTAAAGAGAAAGTCAACACGAACACAGCTCCAGAGATCACAGAGTACACAGACAGTGAAGACATGCAACAAAAATATTTTCATAAGCAATTTCTCCTGTTTCTTCTCTTGAAAGGATAACACAAGAAAAAAAGGAAAAGTAAACAAAAATTTGCCTTAAAATACTTATAGCTGATGCAAGTGTTTCAGAAAATTAAACTCCATATCAATTTCTGCTGTTCCTTAAGAAAACCTGAACAAGAACACGACACTAACACTATAACCTACCTCATTACTGATTGCTTGATCTAAAACAAAAAAACTAATCACCTACTGAAATGAAATCCAGTGAAGCACAAAGAGAACAGAACTTTAAATGCTACAGTGAATTACAGTAGATAGTAGTTATTCATCTGACTGTTTCTTAACTCAGCCCAACAGGATGTATGCCCTCAAGTGCCAGCAACTGAATGAGGTGAGGAGGAAAGCAGCAGTGTCACATCCACACAATTACAGATGAGCAAACGATATGCACCTTTATGATCCAGTTCAGAATTTTCAGTTGAAGAAGAGAATTAAAAGATTTTTTTTTCTATACTTAACCATGTTTTTGTGCAGTTACTACCTCAAGTTTCCATCTATTTACAAGCATTACAGCTCAGTCATTTAGCAAGAATAATTTGACCACAGGTCACGAGCAGTTCAAGTATGGTTACGTTACAAGCTCTGCCGTAAAAGTCTGCAGGTGGAGAACTAATGCTTATCAGCTGATGTCTGCTAACCTGTCTATCAGCAAGAAATCTCTGCGTGTCTCAACTGCAGGACAGTATTCTGTACAGAAACTGATGCGATTCCAAAATACAAATTGCATGCAGATGACAGTAGCAGGTAGTTCTGGGATACCAGCAGGGAACATGGAAGTGAAAAGCAGACATGTAAAAAAAAAAAAAAAAAAAAAGTGAATTGTACGGAGGCTAAGGAAACAGAGGCAGATTTTGAAGCCTTGATCCTCAGCTCAGTCATACAGAATGGGCTGTATCAGAAGAGGAGTGGACAGCAGGCTGAGGGAGGGGGTCCTCTCTACGCTGCCCCTGTGAGGCTCCATTTAGAGTACTGTGTCCAGATCTGGGACCTCCAACACAGGAAAGATGTAGAGCTTTGGAAAGGGTCCAAAGGAGTGCTGTGAGTATGACCAGAAGGCTGGAGCACCTCTCCTGCAAACACTGGTTGAGGGAGCTGGGCTTGCTCTCTTGGAGAAAAGAAGGCTCCGGGGAGACTTCCTTATGGCCTTCCAATATCTAAAGGAAGATTATAAACAGGAGGGAAATCAACTTTTTACATGCATAGATAGTGGTAAGACAAGGGGAAATGGTTTTAAACTAAAGGTAGGTAGGGCACAGATCAAATTTATGATAAGACTGTGTACTACAAATTCATTTCATTACCATCATTACAGTGCAATAAAGGGATATGGCAGTCTGCTCTTTAAAATAAAAATGAAAACTATAGTTTCATATGAAGGATATTACCTCATATCTGTGCTTTTGGTAGCAGACGTCAAAAATATCAGAAATTCTAAAGCCAAAATGTACATTATTTTAATGAGTATTATCTGGCTTTTAAGATACACTAATAGATTTGGAGAAGCCAAATCACACAGGGCTTGGGGTACTCAATAGCACTTGTCCTGAAACCAAATGCCTCTGCAGTGTCTGGCCTATCATATGTTTTGTGATAAAACAAAGAATAGCTGGATGAAAGGCATAGTAAGACAAACTGTCTACAAATATCCACACACAACCTGCCCAGGGGGCTTTCACTGTGCTGATGAATCCTCCACAGCTCCCTTCTCCAGTAGCTTGCTTTGCTCCCAGGACTTTTTGCTGCTTCACATAAGACTGACATATCTTCACAGCTGGTTGTCTGTTCCAGAATAATTTTAACCATACAGAATTTACTATCATCTTTAGAAAGGCTCTGTGTTCAAATTCGATTTAGAGAAAAGTCACCTCCACAACAAAGATACCTACAAAATCATTAGTTCTGACGGCATTTTAGCTGAACTGCTCCCAAAGTTTAGCTGAGCAAAAGTGACTTGTGCTGCAGTACATTAAACTGAGGACAACTGTGCAGTCAAGAGGCAAGCTGCTACAAAGTTTTATAGCTATTGCTATGACAGCTACAAAACATTCAAAATTTCAGCTTCCAAAAGAATTCCATCACTATCATCCACTACAGAAATACAACTAAGAAGTAAGGTAGCGAGAGTACATAAATCTTTGCACAGGGGCATCCAACGTAGATGTTTGCATCTAACAGTGCTCTCGTTTTGCTTTCATTCTTAAACCCATGGAAATGACAGAACAGACCTTAACTAATTAAACTATTTTGTTGCAAAATATTTTATGCATCCAGTCAGTTCATCAACTCCAAATCTCCAGCTGGCTTCCAGGAGATTTCCAGATAATTATCAGGATTGCAGTTTCTCATCTGAATACTTAAAAACCAGATTTATACCTCTAAGAAAAATATTCTTAACTTAAACTACTGTAAGATTTTTCTAGACTTCCCAAAGCTATAAAATCTATTTTAAGCATCACATATATATCTGGATTTTGCATCAAGAATTCCCCCACGTACAAATAAATGCAGATAAATTAAGCAACAAAATGAACAAAGATTACTCCAAGATAACCTTTGGAGTCTGTAAAACAAACAAAAATCTAAAAGGCACAAACATTTTTTTTTTAATCTTATCAACTGTTACAGATAGCTGGTCTTTGTGATGGCCAAAACATAAAACAGTTCTCTGCAGCCACTTCCTATGCCTGCTATAGATCCAATCAAGCCTGTGACAGAGCGACTCTTCCTGTCCACACTAGGGCATCTGTGTTGGAGAGGAGGAAGAAGGAAGGATATTTTTACCCATTACATTTGAACACATACTGCCATGTGATGTCCACAGCCCGCAGTCAGCCCTGTTTCACACTAACAGTAGTTCAACTGCTGCCTGTTAGTTTCCTAGTTTGGTAACAGATCTCTTATCAACAAGAGTCCATCTGTTCCCCATGGAAATGGAGAAATGGTACCACAGAAGAGCCACACAACAAGGCGATCATGAAGCTCCAGTCAAAACTGCTCACACAAAGAACTCCTGGTTTTCTTTCATTCCTTACTTGGCAAGTATTTATATGCATAGCTTTTCCACCCTGATGAACCATTGCATGCTAGGCTTGACACTCTCAAAACCAAGCAACCTTCAGGAATGCACACATTCTAAATCAGAACACAACAAGCAGCTCTGTGATTCTCATGATCTCAGGCTAACTCCCATTTGCAGACATAAAACTAGACACAAGGCCTCAGATATACGTATTTACATGCTTGCAAAGTTAGCCAAATTAATCAGAATGCTTGAGTTTTGGGGAAACAAAATCCAAGAACCTTGTTCAGGGAGGGCTCTGAGTTTTGGCTCAACTCTCATCCCTTTCCCCTGAACTGCGAGGTTTGAGGAATCTTGTGCTAACTGAAACAGAAGGCAACTACAGCTGGTATAATACAACATCCCGTTAGCTGTCAACATGGTTTTCTTCCTGAATGAAGTTCCGATGACACCACAGCAAATAAAACAATGTGGTATATTAAAAATACTCATAAGACTCAGGAACCCAAGGAAAGCAATCACAACAATTCTACTACAGCAGGAGTTGAAATTTAAAAAGCGATTCAAAGCCAGCAATACCGAAACTGAAACTTTTACACTCCAATTACTCATCTCAGGGTGGAACAGTGGCTGGGAGATTAGTTAATTGAGTCCTGGTGACACTGAGCAGTACCGGAGGGTCCAGGACTGCCAGTACTCACTCTCCTTCAAAGTGCTCTAACACAGCTTTTAACTCTAGAGAAAAACAGCTTCTTTTACTCCAAGAGAAAAGATGCAAACCAGCCACATCACAGGCAGGAACCCACTGCTTCTAGACTGGCTACACCTGAAGTCAATAAAATGTGTTCAGTGGTCCTTTCCTTTCCCTACCTTGCCGCAACGGCATTGCAAGGTATTAAAATTCACCCTTTATATAATATAAAAGATGGCACAGGACACTGCCTGGCAAACTGCACCTCCACCCCGCATTACCCCACTGCTGCAGAAACTCCCCTGAAGAAGTGAATGAAAATATCTACATTTTTCAGATCAAAATCTGAAGCACCATGCTTGGATGTGACTGCTTTAGACCCAGAACACTTGCTCTCTGGCAGGTAGAAGACACCGTGAAAAGACCCAATACCCAGAATAAGTGTTTCCAGAAATGGGCAGAGATTCTTTCTTAAACAGCAGTCAGCTACCAAGTATTATTATGCAGTTACTAAATCAGATGCACAGATCCCAACATAATGCAATAATGTGTCAATGCACATAGGTTTTTATTCTCACTTTCACTCAAATTCCCTTGACATCATTATAGGAACACTTTTCCAACTTTATCTTTAAAAAGGCACAAAAAGAGCATAAAATTCAAATTCCAAAAATTTAATTTCAGCATGTAAAAGCACAGACAGAGATACACAAGTCCAGTGGTCAAAGAAATTGAGTAATACTGGCTGACAAGTACAATAAAGAGAAAAGTATGCTGTAACAAAGCAAAATCCAAAGTCAGGAATGTTGCTAGTAATTCGCATTTGAGGTTTTGCTTCACAACCGTTTTGACTTTTTGTGCACAAGAATACTTAAGGTACAAACAGGTTTAGCCACAAGGACAGAAGTCAGCACACAAATTTACCCTGCCTCTCAGGCCTTGCAAGTCTTACATTACCACTACCCCTCTGGCAAAAGCCTTCCATCCTTCCACTAACTGCAAAGATTCCTTAGAACAACCTAGACAACAATTATTTCCCTTGATAACCCAACTTTTTAGGATTACACAGCATGGTAATTGAAGAAAAAAAACAGTATTTTAAGGTGTATCCAGGTGATTTCCAAAATACTTAATGAAGGTCCTAGAAAGAGTCTGTAACACTCAGAACTTTGCCACAGTTCTCCTCTTCAACGACGCCTCCTTCTGCGCAGAAAGTTTCCACTACCACAACACAGTGATATAACTACAAATTCACAGCTCTGCCTACACTGTTAGCAAAGACTGAGTACAGAGTTTTCTCTTTACATTCGGTTTTCTCACTACTGCCACTAGTATAAAGTTTAAACTACAGATATCACAAATTGTGTATTTTCAGGAAGAAGGTTGATGTAAAAGCTCTGTTATACAGCTAGTGATCTTGATGGTGTGTATCAAATAGATCAAAAAGGTGGTGAAACACAACCAATCAGAATGTATTCATCATTCCAGCTGTGCTCGCCTTTTCAGAACTTTACAAAGCGCGTGCAGGAGGTCACACAGTAAAACTGAATGATACACTGAGGAATTACATGTGCAAAACAGTCAGTAAGTCGGAACAGATTCACAGCTTGTCAAAGCCAAGCTGTTCACTTTGCATAACAAAATTATTGTATACTATGTTACTTGTGTACCATAGTTGCTATTTATATATATGCACATGGTATATTTTGTCCTAATCTCTCTCAGGAAAATGCATCGCCTGAGGATTTAATCCTTACTGTCACTGAGGATGCAATAGGGACAACTCCCCTCTGTAGTTATACAACACACATCCCACACGTTGCCTTTAACACATTGTAAGCAACACAATTAGAACACCCACTGCAGGACAAAAGGCTTGCATTTCACTGAGGAACAGCGTACTGTAACAGTTAAAACCAGCCCTTAATCATCTCATTCTTGGTATCCCGGAATCTCTACAGATACAAAATCCCCAAAACTCCTCTATCGAGAATGAAAGAAAGGTAGAGATTGTGACAAGTTTTACTTCCTATTCCTGACAAAGTATGTGTAGCATTACCTCCAATACAGTTCCATAATCCAAGAATGTTGGTTTCCACACCTGTCCTAGCATTCTTAATCGACTCTTTCCACCACACAAGCTCAAAACAAATATTACTTTTAATCAGATGGGACCAGTTATCCAGTTCTATCATTTATACACAGCAGTTACTATGATACATAGGTAACAACAGGTTAAAGCCTAAAAGGATGCAGAAAGGGTGATTAAGTGCTTGTGAACAGCTAGGCAACACAAACCTCCCCCCAAAAATGTGACTGTAGCTACTGAAATTGTATAATTCTCAACTCACTTCACATCCAGCAAAAAATATCACAACTCTGTGTCAGCACTGGAAAATCTGGGCAGAAGAAAGAATAGGAATAGGCAGAAGAACCTGGGCACTATCAATCTTTGCACAGAAATTTTTGACGTAGGACCAGAAGGCAGCTTTCAGTTGTCTTGACAACAAATTAGACAACAGTGCTCCAGGTCAAGGTCTTATATACACTGAGAGGAGAAGTTTGCATGCTTAGCATTATTGCTCAATCTATACATCTCATAAAAAATTTTACTTAAGAGTGTAACACCATCTTGACTTTTATCAAATTTCCATTGTAAACCTTGGGGTATTTTCAGAGGAACTGATACCTAGCTAGTTATTTCCCATTCTGCAGCAGAGTCGCTCATTATTTCTGTCTACAATACATTAGACCGTGCAATAATTTTTTTTTGTGTGTGTGTGTAATATGCTTCTTTGAATTTTAAAACACTCTTGCTAGTTTTACCTTATGCATGTGTAAGCCCAACTCAGTATCACTGCCACAAATACTATAAGCATGTTATTTCATCATCCAATTCACAAAGACAATGTTTTTACTAGCAGAGACACCATCTGCTATATTTTAAATAACACCAAAAAAAGATACAAACTATATAGATAAATTTAAGAAGTGACCACAACAGAATTACATTGTGTTTTCAGGAAGTAAACATGACTTGGAGCTGCTCTACCTGTTTTTTCTTTTCCAGAAAAAAAACCCAACAAACAAGCAATTGCAATCACATACACTAGAAGGCTAATGAGCTTCTGAAGATAAAGACAATAATTAGATTCCTGTTAACTAGCAACACTATGGGGAAAAATTTGGCCAGCGCAATTTTAATACAGCATATATTTACAAGATAAGGAAAAAAACCTGAAGGTTCTCAAAATGCATGATTTTGTTTAAAATGCTTTATTACATAGTATGTATTCAAATATATAACATTTTACAGTGTAAACAAATTAAAAGAACAACAAAAAAAACTTAACTTCTACTGCATCTGTTTTTAAAATGTAAAGGCTTAGAATCCCACTAGCAAAGAATTTGGTACTGGTTAATATTGTACAGCATTGTGAAGTTTATCGAATCAGAAGCAATCTTTCCCTGCTGTTTGTCAGAAAGATACGAGGAACAAGCAATATTTGACCATTATCTACAGAATGAAGTTCCCCACATAAAGTACATCTAACAACCCATATTTAAAAAAGGAAATGATATGAAAAGCTATGCTTTAGTTATCCTGGTTTTACTGAACATGCTTCGTTTCAAGTCTCTTACTGCTGGTTCTCAAAAAACACAGTTAAATTACATTTCAAAAGGCAGAACTGAACACAGCGCTAAAGCCAAAGCCCAGATGACCTAAATCTGCAATCATGAATGTTCCTCTCAAAACAGTCACCAATAAAATTATTACTAGTATTGCATACATATCTTGACTTGATCTTACTAGTTATATTGTACTTCTGAGAATGAACTCCCACCCAACTACAAACTCCGAGGCTACACAAACAGTTTGGAGAGGCTAGATACTTGGCAGCAGCACCATTCAACTTGGTTTATGTAGACAGTGCTGCGCAGCTGCACCTTCCTGCACACACCACATGCAGGGGTAACAGGCACTTGTATAGCTAAACAGGCTGGGGAACTGATCTGACTGCAGAACAGTTTAGGGAGGGAGTACATTTGCAAGCTGGATTAGTCACCCAGCTCAGTTAACTGATTGGCTACACTGACACTTCTATCAGCTAGCGCAGGACGCAACTCAGACTGAAGTAAATAGCTGAGAAGAGAAGGAATGGGATAGGGTAGAACTGCTTGAGCTGGCACTGCCATAAAGGAAACACTTTGTTACAGTTCAAAAAACAAAAACAGGCCTGTTCTACAGTTCTTGCAACAAACAACCCAAAAACTTTCATAAGAAAGACTTAATAGTCCCACTAAGTTTTATCTAGGCAGAATTATGCAGATGAGACAGGTGCTGAGTGAGGAAGGAACACGTACGTGGTCCTGCAAAGAGGTAGTGAAAACCAAGACCCAACTGACTACAACCAGAAAGAAGGGAAATGGGGAAGCAGGAGTGAGGGACCCTGATGAAGCTTACAGTGACATTTAACTTCTGATGATTGGCTTGTTTGGGTAAGTATACAAATTGAAGCTGGGACCTTTAATGCATAAGATGGAACGAAAGGTCACTTTTCAGGTCAGCCAGCCAGGTTAAGTTAAGTCTATACTGATCCTGTAAGCACAGTACTGACAGATAAACCAGACGATGTATCAAACCATTACCAAGCTCAGTGACACCTACAAGAAATACTGGTAGCCTGATCTGACGAAACTTCTTTGCCTCACTCCATATTTTTCAGTATGGAAAGCTGTTAGTCCTTCTGACAAGTTCAGTTCTTTAAGGGTTACATCTCTGAAACACACAGTTAGTGTCCTCCTTTTTATCCAATGACATGTTACAAAAATGCACACATGGGAAAGAGTAGGGATTTGTGTCTAGACCTTTTAAAAAAAAACGCAGGTGTTAATACCAGTACACAAAACCTAAACCTGAGATAGGATATTGCAGTTAACGTTTGACATCTCTTCTGCAGTAACTGAACAATCAACATTTATTTATTGTGCATCTAAGACAGACACGTACTTTTCTACCAGTCCCTAGAGCGTATCTGGCAATTTGCATCTGAAAGTACAGAAGGAAAAGCCCAAGTTCCACTACCTTGAGACAACTGCCCTAAATGTCACCACTACCCAGCTCAGAACCAGCTGCAAAGGCTGACTGTTTTTCTGGTCAGTGAAGTTCGATTATTTCAGGACAACACAGAAATTTGAACTGAAGTTTACAGAACACATCTCAACTACCTATTCACTTAATTTTCTGCAACTGTCAAAGAAAGAGTTAAAATCAGGACCTCAAATCTAGACTAAATGCAATGAGATCAGAATAATAAGATCACCGTAAGCTGCCTCACACAAATAGCTAAGATCAACCCTAATCTCTTCACTCTGCGACAGACGGAAAAAGTGTGAAAGCAGAGATAACAGGAGGCCAATTGCCTAGAACTGGGAACTTCTCAAGGTCCACCACAGCATAAGTCAATATTCTGCTACATTTGTATCTATTTAACAATTTTAATGTAACATATTAGAAGGCAGAAACAAGCACCTCAAAATCCACTCTACATAAAAGAAGTCAATTAATTTTAACATGTTGCAGAGCATTAAAGACTATTTTGAAGACCAATCTACTGAGATTCTAGCCAATTCCAGTTCTAGATGTTTATAGTTAAAAAACACAGTTAGTAAAGAGACGAGCATTTGAAAATCAGATAAAGATTCCAAAACTGCAAATGACGAGAGACCGGTGATTGATTTTTACTGTAAGGTAGATAAGCTGTTAGGATAGTGATTTGCATCTGCAAACACAAAGCAGTTACAGGGAAGGGACAATTTTAATATATTAACAAATATGATTTATTAATTAATAAATGTAACTGAAATGTATTAATTGAGGCATCACTCCACGCTGGATCAACTCCTTTCTTTTGCAGGATATGAACAGGGACAGAGAAGCATGGAATACAGTTGGACTGGATCACCTTGTAGGTCTTTCCAACTTTGGTGATTCCATGACTCTATCAAACAGACTCAGATGTACAAGACAGTTGACAGACATTATAGTGGCCACTGTCCAGCTACCTCTGAAACATGGCCAAGAACTGGCAATACGGAAAAGTGTACGCGGGAAGCGCGTAGTATTTTCGCACTACACAAGGTGAGGAAGATGCCTTGAAATTAAACAACACTTAAGGGAAAGAGAAGTAAGTTAAGAAATTACCCAAGGAGTAACATTCAGAGTGGTGGTTACGAGACAGATGGAAACACTCAGCAAACAGCTAACAGGTACCAACTTTTTTCTAGGAAAAGAGAGTTCTACTGTATAGGTCAGCAAAAGCCTCAGGCAGGGCCCTCTCTTTGCCCTAAAGCAAAGCCTGCAACATAAGTAACCTTTGACTCAAGGTGAAATTCAGCAGTAGGGTAAGCTATAAAAACTCCTGTGAAAAAACTTAATTAAAAAAAAAAACCAAAAAGGCACCACAAGATCTCATCTCTTACCAAGCAGGTTCACCTTCCAGTTTAGACTAATTACTTTCATAACTCCGAGAAGACACAAGCGTTCTGCGTGTATCTGCTTTCAGCAAATAATTTTACAGTACTCCTCAAATCAGGTCACAAGAAGCCTGTTCAAACTCTTGCAGCCCTCACAATTTCATGAAACAGACACAACCACAACTAATAGCTTGGTATTCACACAAAGCTCTTCTTATTGCCTAAACTCCACTTGTACTTCTGCATGACTTGCTGCCTCACCAAAATCTTCTGTGTGCAATTTGTATGTTAAATTTAACTCTCCTTTGTGGGAAAGACAGGAAGATCACTTAAAACCCACCTCATTTGGGGATGTTCTCCTGACTAGAAAGACTCGATTCACATCAGTTCCACTGGGCTGCTCAGACAATCCCACAGACATGAAAAGAACAGCAACACTGACAATAGAGAACTGCAGCCTCCTGGCAAGGGCTGATTTCTTGCTTTCTATCAGAACCTTAATCAAACTGCAGTTAAAAACAAAACAAAACAAAACAACCTTGCTTAAAATGAGATACCTTCAGAAATGGATTATAAATTCAGTTATAAACTGATTGAAAAACAGGAAGAAAATACATTAATGAAGGCTAAAGCTTTCTCCATACAAATCAAGACAATTTCAGTGCACAGAAGCCATATTTTGGCTTAGCAGGACATAAGAACTCAGTTTCACAACATATAGAAAAACATATTTGGGGCATCTAGAAGATAACTAATTTACCAATAAGGAGCCACAAGTATATCCATCAGAGAAGAGATCCATCAGCTGCTGAGTGACAACTTTCATCCAGCATATTTTTGATTTTCATGGCAGAATCTGTTTTTACTGAGTTACGTTTACCAATACCTTTTAACTGGAGAGGAAATGCACAGGTACTTGGTCTGGCTGATCTTCAGAGAGCCACAACATGCAAGAGAGAAGAACTTTTCCTGTTGTCCAGTCCCCGCAAACCTGCTCAGATTTCCTCTCTAAGGGGACATGCACACACAAGAAGAAGATACTTGCAAATAGTTTTGGAGTACAATGCTGAATACCATCTGACTCACTCCTGTTAATAATTGTGTAATGTAAGCACACAGATCTTGCAAACATTCACTAGAGCATAAGCATCACAATGCATCAAAAAGTACAATGTATCAAATTAAGCAAGATAAAGGGAGCTTACATCAGCTCTAGAACATTAAACTCACTTGAAACATTTCACAGAGCACCTCCAATCTCATAAAACAGAAATAAGAAGAAACGAGGTGGTTTTATTGTACAACATTATACTATCACCAGTGATACTGACACCTGCATACAACACTGAATAAAGGAGTAAAAGAGTAGAATAAATACACCCAAGTAATGGAGAAATATTTTTTAGAGGACTGTGTTTAAAAGCCAAAATGTGTACACTGTGTGCCTGTATTACAGTGAACAGGCATAGTTCACATTTGTTTTTTGATTGTTTTAATTTTGTTTGTTAAAACAAAACAACAACAACAACAAAATAACAACAATAAGGTTATGCCGGTGTAGCACTGACAAACTGAAGTTTAAAGCCAGCTCAAACAGCCCACTGTCACTAACAATTCAAGCCTGCAGGTTGCTCTGATAGACTGAAGAGCTTTCATCCAACACCAGTTATTTCTACCCGGTAAGATTCCGCTAAGATAACATAATAATATTTTCAAATAATATGCACTGAAAAAATCTCTCACTAACCAAAACCACTGGGTACACTGTTTATTCGAGCTTCTGTGAAAATAAATCTGATCACAATTCTCTGTATTAGGTCATTTTGAAGAATTTTGGAAAAACTGGTATACCAATTTTAGAAGGCAATAAAAACAAACAGTCCCAACTGGTTATGCTCAGTTGACTTTGTAAATCTACAAAGTGCCTAAACGAACTTGTTTGAGATATAAGCCCTTTACTTCCATGTTTTCTTAGCTATTGGATTATGAGGCATACCAGCTGTGCATCAGTTCTTAATAAAGTAAGTCTTTCTAATAAAATGATTGAGAATACACAATAAACTGATCCACAACCATTCTCAGCATTCACATAGCTGCCAATTCCAGTATTCTTTTCAGCACAAAGCTCCTTCAGTACTTTCACAGCGATTCATGTCCTTCACACACATAAACCTCTATACAGTAAATGCATAATATTCTATAACAATTGAGAGTAAGTTGGGTGTACTAATATCTCATGTTGATCTTTAATTTACAATAAATTTTCAGATGTATGCTTGCTTCAGACTGGAATGGAATAAAGAGCTATTACATCCCAGAAATCTTTCAATTACATTTAAATTTATCCTGGATCTTGACTAAAAGTGTTGATTTACTCCAAGACTAATTCACTTTTCTTTCTTCCCCAAACTCATCACTAGATTATAGCTCAATTTCTGGAAAACCAATTGTACAACCGAATGAAACATGCCCAGTTCTATTCTCACTGAGTTGGAATAACAAAATTCAGAATTACAATGGCCTCAATTTAACCAAAAGAAGCTCAACTACTTCTGGCACAACAAGAAAGTTCAGCATTTCGGAAAAAAACAACACATCCCACTCCAAAGCTGTAGAAATGTGCATTCCTCTCTAGACTGAAAACAGAACATAGACATTAAATGACGGACTGAAGAAAGACAGATACCTGAACCATTAACAAGAAAATAATGACAAATAATAAAGATTGCTCCTTTAAAGCAATCCTTGTGACTGGCCTACACCTATCCCCATAATGAAGAAAATGTCGAATGCCAGAAGCCTTATGAATGGCAAAATGCAGAAACACCAGAAACTCCTCCTCTGAAGGAAGTAGCTTGACCAGCCACGCAGTAAGGATCACACCTATGCCAGAGCTGCTTAATGGTCCACAATATATGCTCATTTCAGCATTAAAACCATGTTTCTACTCTGACATAATCCAGGAAAGTGGAAGGCCTAAGAACTCCAAACCAAGTTTAACTTGGGTTCTACCTTAGAAAAGGGACAACGCCACAGTTGCGTGTGGTTACTGAAAGCAACATTCTGAGTTATACACCAAGGAAGGGGTATAAAAAACCCCAAACATTAGCATGTTGAAATGATGCCTTCAAAAATTTCCCCTCATGTTATGAAGTTCCTCTTTCAGTTCAAGGGTAACAAAATAGCATTAATGAATGTATGATTTGCTCCGTACAATGCAAATAAAAAATTTAAATATAAGAAAACTTTATATTTCTTAAAGGACTGAGCCCACAGTAGTCATCGTATTTCACTACTGCATGGCTTGGGAAAAACACTTGTCCAAAGTCACTCGGGACTAAGAGGTAACAGCAGTGCACTAATATAAGGGTTTTTTTGTTTGTTTGTTTTTTTTTGTTTGTTTGTTTTAAGAACTATGAACTGTGATATCTCAGATAAACAGAGAAACAGAACTGTTAAGTGCAGGCACATGCCTTCTCCCCCTCCCATCATTAAAAATATCATACTATTCAATAAAACAAGAAAAGTCTCCTACTTTCCTGGGTTACAAGCAAAAAAAAAAAAAAAAAATCAAAGACTCTCCTTGAATAATGCAGATACTATACACCAAAAGTAGCAAGCATCTTGCTTCAGAATCCTAAGACAGCTGATGCACCAAGTTCTTCATGGAAAAGATCAGAGATAAGTAAAACCATCTCCTAATTAGCATCTCAAATTAGGAGAACAGTTCTAGGTCAAGAACAAATTAAAAACAAGAATAGAACTCATTATGGTTCTGTTGCAATAATGGGGAAGGCATATCATAATACAAGTCACTGACACCCTAGGGTATGTTATTTGACCACAGGCTAATTTTAAGCTCCCGAGTTCATTATGGT
Source organism: Odontophorus gujanensis (assembly GCA_013399175.1). Taxonomy (NCBI): domain Eukaryota; kingdom Metazoa; phylum Chordata; class Aves; order Galliformes; family Odontophoridae; genus Odontophorus; species Odontophorus gujanensis. Next base: position 147,276 of record VXAB01001685.1, read on the forward strand.
ATCACAATATCTCCACTGTGCAATCTGGTCTAGGGAGCTGCTTTGGCAGGAGGTGTTGGACTAGATGATCACTAAAGGTCCTTTCCAACCCCTATAATTCTGTGATTCTGTGACTGCTTCTCAGCAAAAGCTAAGGTGCTAGAACTCCCCACTACTTGGAGATCCTGATCAGCAGATCAATGTGTTTACCACAAGAAACTCCCCCACATAACAGGAGTCAGTCATTCCTACACAATAAAATGGATTTTTAAACTATTTGTTAATGTGGATGCCTTTAAAGTCTTCCAGTTCTCCAAAAATGCAGTGCAGACACTTTCACATAAATAAAGGGTTCCCAGGACACCAATATGTGAAATCTGTCTTTCTGATGTATGTAAAAATCAGCATCAGGTCTCACCTAAAGATACTAAATGCATCCATATCTTGCACCGTGACAGATGTCAGTTGGTCTCAGATGGTTTGCAGAGATATTGTTAGCATGCAGTCATAAAACCTTCATGGTCATACAGCTATCCAACTAAGCTGACTTTCACAAGCAGCTGTTTGGAAGTTGGACTCTTTTGGCACAGCTATAAAAGCAAAAGGCAGTCTCCCACAGGTAGATTTCAGTAGTTGACCATACTGTACAGTGTCTGCTTTATCAACATACTGCCATATATTTAATCCCTCTAGCTTTTTGGAAAGTTAAAAATAATCTCTCTTCTAAACAAGCAATCTTTACAGAGGACTTATTCTTCATAAAGCAAGTATCATCAATAGTCTGTCTAATCTTATGGCACCATCATACATGTTTGTAATTCAGATAGTAGATGGGTAGAATCGAACACAAGGTTGTCAAGGAAAAGAAAACTTAAAGAAGTTTAGAGAAACATCACAAGCCTCTTTTTATGCTGTTCTTTTTCATACTAACTATTTAGACTGCAGGAAATAGCTTGCAGTATTTACAAATGAAGCACGCTGTAAAGGAAAGTACAGAAGGTAGGAAAGCTGAGTCAGCTGTTACCAGTTGGGTTATCTCAGTTGGCTTTTTTAGTGGCCTGTGAAGAGCTGTTGGTTTAAATCTGGATATTCCTAGGTAAGTCTCAACAGTCTTCATCCCTCAAGCCTGACAGAGAACAAGTTACACACCTGATCTAAAACATAACTTTCAGGAAGAATACAAGGAACACATCATTTGCTGCTGAAGACTAAGAAAGCGTCAACACAGCCTGATGCTAGAAGAGAGTTAAAGTAGCAGAGTATAAATGGCCAAAGCAGACATGCCCACATGATTAGCTTTCAAAAAACTTTCTTTAAATTTTTATTTATTTATTTATTTATTTTAAGAAACAAGGACAGATATGAAGGCAAGGACACAGCAGAAGCAGCTTCTGCTTTCTTCATTCCTGGGGTCAAAAGACAGCCTCAACCACCACAGTCGCCAATCTATTCCTTCCAAAGACAAATCTTGGCAAACAATTCTTGGAAGATATGCAAGGCACCAAATAACCACATGAAATTTATCTGTGAAAGATATACACAACAGGTTTTCTTGCTATTGTCTCAGTAAGGTACGTTTGCCAAGCTGATATTCATCTGACGAACTTGAAGTACAATTTGACAGCAAGGTCAGGAAAAACATTTTGAATCCTAAATTTCAGCTTTTGAAGTGTTCAACGTATTTGTCTTAAATACATCTTTCTCCTTAAATTTGTTTTTTCTCCTTCCCCTGCAACTGCAGATCCAAATTTCACTGCTTGTTTTTTTTTACTTTTAATCCAATTTACTTGCAAGTTTCCCTCATTAGTTACACCCTCAAGTGGTATTAAAGATCAGAACACAAGATCTAAACTACACAGGAGTTCAGAAAAAACCCTTAAGACAAACTGGCAGATCTTCCAAAAGAACCAGAGAAAGGTGCATGCTTCTACAGATTGAAATCCTCCCTAGTATTCTGAAATAAAGTCACTTCAACCTGGAATCTAAGCACAATTTTCTAAGCAGACTATACTACTAGCAGTATAATCTGAGAACCAGACCAAATAGTAAAGAACAGTTTCATATTTACCCTGATGTGAAGATAACAAAAGACTACAATACTCCAATTGACTGCACACAAAGGTTTAGAATGGAAAAATCTATTCAAGATCAGCAAGGTTTACTTTTTGTTTTTTCATTTAGTGCCAATTTCTCACTAACTAGAGGGTTGACTAGCTTAGACCACAAGTCTTCTGCACTAGCAGAGCTGCTATACTTAGTGGAACCTGCTTGTTCATACATAACTCGTGAAGAATTCCCCCTTTTCCTCCCAAGGGAAGCAATATTACATAAATGCAGCACCATTTTTTTTTTCCACATGTAAACTTGTAGAGTTTTAATACAAGTCAGAGCAAGAAGTAGGTTGGTTCAATGCAGAAAGTATAAATTCCAGAGTAAGTATTTAAATTAGAGGTTTTGGAGAGTAATAATGTAATTACAGCTGAGGTGAATTGAAAGAAATGCTTTTTGCTCTCCGCATGAGGTCCAGGTGCAGTGGAGCCAACACACCGTTCATGACAAAGTGTGCATGCTGACATGAGTGCCTGCAAAGAAGCTAAACTGAGAAGGAACAAAACAGAATAAATCTACTCCATTAAACATTTGCTCTCTATGTTTTGTTTCTAACAGTCATCAATGTTTGAACATCAAAATTGCAAGTTAATTACTCTACAGAGACAAGAAATCTACAATTAGACAATAGCTGTGCTTTCACCTAATTCCAATCACTATCCTCACCTGCCCCCCCATGGGATAGAAGGACAACTGTTTTGATGCATCTTCAGTAACAGGACTGACTTTTTGCTTTAACAACCACAAATAATTGGAAACAAAAAGATTCAAGATCAGGTACAGAAATACAAATAAGCAATTCCATATTTTCCTCCTAAGAGGAAAAAAAGCCTCTTAGGTTCCTAAAAGCCTGTTTTCAAAATGTCTTTATTTAACAGTTAAAGAAAAACACAGTTTTAGTACAAAGAGAAATACAAGCTGAGGGAAGTGATGAGCTCAAGAATTCAAAATGCAAATTTCAGATTCATCTAGTAACTAATCAGTTAGTATTGTAGAATCACATCTGGGTTTCAGGAATATAATAAATATCCTAAAAACAATTATCATGAACAGTTTTGGAGACTGTCAGTTCACATTTTGTTTTATTACAGCTTAGCTGTAGAATCCTATGTGTTTAGCACAAGTACCATGAAAAAATACGTTTTATTAAAGTTTGTTAAAATAATTGTCTTTCAAGTTGTCAGATGGTAGCACCAATCACGCATATAAGACATGGGAATAAGCTCAGGCTCCAACACATACAGGCTGCTTCATAACCATTTTTCTGTCCCACTCGAACACCTACTCTCGTGAGGTGCCACAAGATGACTTCAAATTTGAAGGTATGTATCACTCAGGATCAGCATTTAAACATTCAGCGAAGTGTGAGCCTGGAATCTGACCAATAAAATGCAGCTTGACAGACTGAGATGTTTATCTAAAAAGATAAGAATATTTGAAAGGAATAACTTTATACAGTGTTCCCCATGCTGTAAGTAATGAAAAAAAGCCACAGGAAGTATTTCTCTATCTATCTTTTCTCCAAAAACCTGAAGGCTCTATAACACGTTTTTATTTCCTTGCCTATACTCTAGTCAGTGATGCTAGCCCAGTCCAGTTAACTGCCACTGCAGAGCCAGCAGAGGAAATGAAAGAGTGAGAACTGCTGCAGGATGAAGAGGCAGATAAGATCCTGTACATCAAACTACTGTCGTATCAGTTTGACAATCAGTGTAGAAATGCAGAATGCACACAACTTAATACTCATTTGCATTTTGAATGTTTAGACACAACTGGAAATGGCATAGACTGAAGGCAGTTTTCCTAACAAATTGTTAAATAAAGTCAGGAAGAAATAAAGCACTGAAACCTAGTGCACACTGTCACGAGTGCTCTAGTAAAATGGGTCACTACACAAAAGTTCAATTTCTAGTTCATAAATATTAGCGTTCAGAAGAAGAACAGAAGTATCCCTTCGCTCTCTTTTGTACCTAGATATTAAATCCAGAATTCTCAGCTTCATCTCTTTGGTTAGCATCTTTCCCACCAGTATTGAATGAAGAGCGCAGGGACAAGAGAGGAAAAGGGAAATATCCTTTGCCACACATCTTGTTAATCAACACCTTTGGGGTACCTAGCTTGAACTCCAAGACATCATATCCTTGATATACGGAAATAAGTATAAGCTAAGAATTCATCCAAAGTTTCATGTAAGTTTTGCAAACAATGCAGAATTCCATGAAGTCATTAGTATTTTCTCCTATAGTCATCTCCAAGCTAACTTTCAGGTAGCTGGACTACTGTTCTCCCTCTGACTATGCAGCGCAGACGTATCCGTAATCCTTTGTAAAGAGGGGTGCAACCCCTGCCCATCACTTCTGCACTATTCTGCTGTCAAACCTGCAATTCAACACCACAGACCAGAAGAAACATGAAGCAATGTGCACAGAGGAAAAACTCAAGCAAAATTAATTCTCATGATTAGTCCATGTATGATGACAAATTCTCTGCAGGTACCCTTTATGTGAAGGGCCTTAAATACACTGGTCTTTTTTTTCCCCTCCCCTCTCAAAGGAGTTTGTTGTTATTATCCTAGATCTACCTTTGATTTTTCAAAGCGTCCATCATATCTAAATAAAATCATTAACCATTCAGCAAAGATTTTCATTCAGAGGCAACCAGCAGGTCTGGAAAACTGACAGCATCAGTATAATAACCTTAAAACAATATAAAAGTTCAGTCTCACCGTAATTGTGAAAATATACTAATGTTACCTTTAATAGTTCTTCTAGTTTAGATTAATTACCAAACATAATCAATTTTACAATACACCACTTGCTTTTTGCTGTGTGAGATTCTAAGTGTTGTTAGTAGACTGATGCTTAACTTTAATTCCATTTCAAACTAATAGAACTAGTTCTGCCCAGAACATTTTTAGGCTATAGTTACTGATTTCTGGTATATAGTCACTGGCCAGTGATAACTTAGGCACAAGAGATCTTATGAAAGAGACATATGGTTCACCATTTATGTTAGGCTTAGTTGTACATAGATTGTGTTCCTTGCTTCCCCTTGCTTAGTTGGAATCTCACTGATTCTATAAAGAAATCAGAAAAGCTAAATTTCACGACAGGATCCTATTTCTTCCCACAATTAACAGAGGCATGAATACTACATTCGTGACACACAATCTTTTTTAAGTGCCACCAGATATCATAACTCCTCTTTTCTTCTTCCACTGAAATCAAGCTTTTACTATTTTCAATGAATAAGGTGATCAAAGTCAGGTCATTAATATTTGAGATGCCTGTCAGAATTTTATTGGTCTGAAGTTCTCAGACACTCAAACAATCACAGTGAGAGAAATATTACTGAATCGAACAGGAGGGATATTTTTACGTTGCCAATAAATGAAAAATAAACGGAAAAGCATCACATTGCAGCTTGGTATGCATGTGGAACAAGTAAATCAAATAACCTAGCAAAGCCAAAGTTTTATTTTCAGGTAAGTGTACACAAACACCTTTCAGCAGACTGTGACATAAGTCACATCAAAACCTGGATCTCATAGACAAACTGTAATAACAGAACTTCCATTAAATTGGTAAAAAGCAGCTGGAACTTCAAATGAGCATAATTCCCTCTTATTATAACAGAATGCAATACATATTAAGTCAATATAATTAAATAAATCAAATTGGCCACTAGCTTTAATCAGTGCCTCATCTGACATTAAATGCCAGAAGCTCCAAAAGGCTTCAGGTAGCACACAGCATGCAAGAGTTAAAATAAGTCAGGTGGTAAACAACCATGTGAACAGAACCTTTGGTGACTATCAAGCATACATTCAGAGTAGGAAAAGAAACCTTGGTTTTGCCGAGTGGTACTATCAAATGATTAAAATCACAATTCTGGGGAACCAGGAAAGCCCGTCTGTGTCACACAAAAGTGAAAACCTCAAAATTAATGATGACAGAAGTCTCTTCAGTTAAAACATCACTCAAATAGTTTTACTCAAAAGCAGTCAGTAAGTACTATTGAATTACGCCGACAACCACTGAAAACCAGAACTTATTCACTTCTTCAAAAGATCACTTCCCAGCTATGCCCCAGCTCTGGGAAAGAAGAAGGAAAAAGAGGAAACTGTAGTGGCCTATTTTATTTTATTGTTTTAAGCAATTCTAACACTCAATATATTCATTAGTATAATTAGTTATTTCATACTACCATTTCAGAAATAGTTAGCTGAGTGCCATCATATTAAACTTTACACTTCAGATTAGATACAGGAAGAATAGAGAAAAGATGCCTTGGCTGGTTGTAACTGACCATTTTTCCACTCTTCCCATTTTACTCCTGCCAAATCACCACTAAACATCAGCACACTTTAGGCCTGGATACTTTCCAGTTAGCACAAGGGCCAACAAAACCAGAAGTTGCTAGAAATACAAGAAGGTTTGGGGGACTTAGAATTTGAGTAACAAGTATAGACAGAAACTGAAGTCACCTAGTCTCAACATCAATAAACACAGCAAGTGAATAGGGGAAAAGACTGAAAAAGCACCACGACAACTGTTAACTACTCAAAGCGAAAAACAGTAAACAAAATTTCAAACAGGAATTCTTCAAACCTTTGTTGCTGCTAATAACAAGACAGACTATCTTCACATACTTGATAGGATGCCAGACACTAAGTTTTATGAAGCTGCCACTAGTTTATGAAAAGAATGGTGATTTTGAGAGCTGCAGCACTGTACTGTAATCAGAGGACACAGAAGGAAACAGCAACCTTCCTTTCCTCTGGGAAAGGCAAGGTAAGTAGCATTTAGCACATTAAAACAGCTTGAAAAAAGCTGTCAGTTTTTATTTCCTGAACGACAATACCACGTACTGCTGTGGAAGCACAAAACCAGTGCAAGGATTCAGCATACTGTCAGGGTTACAAAAATCACAGAAGCAGCTTTTATGACATACTGCCCACAAAGAAAAGGCCAATCACTTTTCCTCTTCACTCAGCTGTTTTACAGTCGCAAGTCAAAGGTCAACTATCTTCACTCACTTTTGGAATCCTGCCACAAGATTACTAACCGCAGTTCAAATGCTGTTCAGTCAAGCCCAGAATACATTGGTATGCAGCAATAACGGCACCATGACACCATAGCCACATTATCTGCTGAAATCAGATAAAGTCAGACTGGGTGCATCTTTGCCCTCTCTATGCACAAAGAGAAACGTGAACTTCACTGGATGTGTGAAGCTACACACACACCTCAGCAAAAGCTACCTAAAGACAGAAGTGCGCAGCAGCAATTCAACATGCTACGAAGTTTATTTCTCATCCCAGTTCACTCATTGGAGGGCAGCAGAACTGACAATAAATAGAACAGATTACATGAGGCATATGAGTGGTCAGGCACTGGAGTGGGCTGCTCAGGGAGATGGTGGAGTCACCAACCCTGGAGGTATTTAAAGAATGTTTAGACACTGTTGAGGGACACAGTTCAGAGAGAACCTTTGGAGACAGGTGGACGGTTGGACTGGATGATCTCATAGGTCTTTTCTAACCTTGGCAATTCTATGATTGTGATACCCTGAGACTTCTCAGTCACGAGTGTAATACTAAAGAAACAGATCTGGCATACCTGATGAAAATTAACTTCTACAAACCGAAAGGCATTTAAAGTGACTTTGAAAATGACAGTCTACCACAGATGCTTGGCAGTCTGAGTAAAATGAAAGGTAACAACTCTTACTGTTGTTGGCTTATTTGTTCAAAATTCACCAGCTTTACGCAGTGAGCTTTACCATGCTACACAACCTCACTACAATTGCATGCTAAAAAAAGATTCCTAAAACTCTTGGAGTTTTCACTAACTTTAGTGATGATCTTGAGTAAGGCATAATTTCTAATTTCTATACTCATCAATAGAGTAAATATGTAACATTTCTAAGTATTTTCAGAATACAAGATAAAAGAAAATAATAGGATTGAGAAGTGCTCATCATAGCCCTAAGAAGTGTTCTGCTTAGGTCTCACCTAGATTAAGAAAATTCCTGTGTTTTCAGAAAAATACAATGATTACTGTGATGTAACAATCACCATTCATTCATGCTGACATATTTCTATTATTGTGACGAAATTTATATCTATGAGACTACATCAGGTAGCCAAGACTCAAATATGTTATACCTTCACAGTAGTTTTAGTACAAACAAAACTTCAAGAAGTGTAAAAATCTACCTTCCCCCTATTTCCTAGAGAACAATAAATGAAATTTTAAGAAATTTTAAATGAATACAAACTTCACCCAAGACATTATTTCCATGTACTTCAAACAATTATATCAAACTAGATGAAATAACGAAGAACACAGCTTAAATAGTATGAAATGGGGTTTATTTTATGTTTTCCTTTCTGGTCAGCATTTTCTACAAGTTAACTTCAACTATGCCCTTCTTCAAATGCACCACAAAAGCTAAGGGCAGTTAAGAGTGGTTGAAAATAGAAAATAAATGTAAGGTTATCACAAAAGAAATCTAGTGTTATGATAGTTTTGAACATTTCAAAGCATCAAAATGAAATATGGTAATTACACAAACATGGGAATTGAGGTGTGCAGGTCTAGCAGGTGGTTTTAGGCCCATTATGGGCCGGGAATGTGAAAGACATAGGAGATGCAATTGTTTTAAGAGTACAGCTTCAAGGCAGGATACATTTTTGTACCCATTATCTATCAATAGCCACACAGCAATAATACCACATTTCCAACAAAGCCATATTTCATTACTCAAATGCCAACTCTAAAAGAACAATGCAAGTTTTCATGTAGAGGACTTTTTTCCAACTTTTCCTAAAACAGTAGCTAAATCAAGCCCTTTCCTGGTAAAAAATTTCGAGCAGACTGAAGTCTGCAGAAGTTATTTGTCAATGTACACGAAGTCACAGCCATACATCTGCAAGACTGGCACCTCTCAAGGTAGTTTTTACTCAAAACATTTTAGAAATTGGCATCTTAAAATAATTTTATAGTAAATGTATCATACTTGGAAATAAATGCCCGTCTTATAAAACCATGGTGTAACGACTCTGAACAAAACTCCATTACATGATGCAAAAAAGCTCTTACCAATTGGTAGTAATAAAGCTTAAAACTATGCTTCATTGAAGCCAAATCGCTACAGATCTTCATGTTTTACTCTCTCCACAACTGCAATTTTGGGCTTGTTCTGCATGTTACTTTAAATAAAGTTTTAGAAATTCCTTTACTTCTCAAAGTCCTATAAAGCTAGGTTTTAAAAAGCTTTTGATATACTTGAAGAACTATAGATCAGAATTCCCCTAATGCACTCAAACATCCACTTACATCTGCACAGGTTCATTAAACATTCAGCCACAAGCTAATCACTTGCATTCATCAGGCCAGAAGATAAAATTCAGCACCAACATTCGACAGCCTGATGCTAAAATATTATCTCCTGAGAAAAAAATCTAATCACTGTTTTTGACACCAGAATCCTAGGCAGAAGGCAAAGGAAAGGAACACCAAACTGATCTCAATAACTTTAAAGGGTACCCTATTGCGGAAGGGAATCCAGCACAGAGTACACTGTATCATACTTCTGCTTATTTGCACATTAAGTTTTCAAGTTTTCCACAGTCTGAGAAGAGAGGAGGACAGACTTTGGGACACACGCTTAACACAGAAAGGAAACAGCATCTGTTCTGACCAGCCTGGGCTTGAGGAAATCCTAAGGTACCCTTCCAAATGGAGGTAACTCTCTGCTGAGTCCCCAGCAAAAGCCAGGTCTGACGGACAGGAAGTGATTGAACAGACAGAAGTCGAAGAGTCCAGGGAAAAAGGAGGAATTCCTAATCCCTTACCCTCCACTTACCTTAAGTATATCTCCCCGTTTGAAGCTCAGCTCATCATCAGCTGTAGCTTTGAAGTCGTATTTGGCGATGGCTTCCATCCTGGGGCTGCCGCGCCAGGCAGTGCGGGCAGTGGGAAGGAAGCACTCCCCGCAGCCTCCGTTCCTCCCGCGGCGGCTCCCGCGCTCAGCCCTCCCGCAGTCCGGCTCCGTTCGAGGCGCCGGGCCCGTCTCTCACATACAGGAGAGGCCGGGGGACGATCCGCCCTAGAGGAGGGAGAGGAGGAGGAAGAGCCGAGCCATTAGGGGAAGTGGCCCGGATCGATGGCCAGGGCCGCGCCCAGAGCCGCTCCCTCCACCCGGCGCGGCGCGGCCGCTGCTTCCTCCCGCCCGTGCTCGCCTAGGCCCGGCTCCTCCGAGTGACGCGGCCGGTGGCCAATGGGGCCCCGCAGACGGCGACCGAGGGCGGCACCAGGAAGAGCCGGCAGCCCGGGGCTGCAGCAGAGGCCCGCGAGGCGCCGGAGCCGGGGCCGGTGCCTTCCGGCCAACAGAGGCCCCCCGTCCGGCACCGCGCTCCGCGTCCCACACAGCGAGGCGAGGCCGGCGGCAGAGCCCCGGGGACGGCTTCGCGTGCGGGGGCAGCACCAGAGTGGGGCACTTCGGGGCGGGCGGGCAGCAAACCAGCTGCAGGGGACGCGCCACTGAGGGCAGTGCACTCCTCTCCCCGAATGGAAAACCCAGCTTACACGGTATTTGTAGCTGTATTTTCTTCCATTCACACAGTTTATGTCGATTTGAAGAGTGTCGCACAAGACAACGAATACTTCTATTCCTGTACAGAGTACTCAGAAATCCTATATTCTTACATAATACTCTAAGAGCACTTAATAGGAATTGAAACGTCTATCAGAGTGTCACAAAACAACATATATATAAGAAACAGTTTGGGCTCAGTTTAACATAAAAGCAACCTTTCTGAAGCTCTAGTGTCCTCAGCAGACAAAAATGTCAACCAGTAATAAACATCTCCAGTAGGAGCACATGAAAACAGTGCATCTCTTAAGGCACCAAAGAGGAAATGACACCAAATTTGGTATTGCATATATAGACACCCAAAAACTCCTAAAAAGACCTGAATATTGAACCTGATCCAGGTTAGAACAGGATTTAATCTAAGCCTAGCTTCATCTGATAGCCAATAAGGTAACAGAACTGAAAGAAGAAAGATAGTGAGTTAAAAACGATCACAAATATTCTCTTGCAGAGAGAGCTGATGCTTATCAATGACTCTCCACAACAGAAAAGATCTTACAAACATCAGTTAACCCACACACCTGCCAATTCAGTCTTTTGTGCTCATGGTCCAGGAAGAGCAGTGCTACGTGGAAAGACAATGTTATAACTCTTTTGGCAAAAAACATAGATCTGCCTTACACGTATGCAGTTAAGCAGACAACTTGCTTGGCCAATCTTCATCTCCACATCCATAAAGAATGATGAAGCTTGAGGCAAAAAACAGAGCTAAGATTTCTATTGCAGTAAACAGGCAGAATGAGGAGGTATCTGAAAGAATACTCAAAAACAAAACTAAAAAACCCCACAACAACAAAAGTATCTTAGCAAAGTCTCCACATTCACAGGGTTTGTGGCTTCCTTTCATACATTTTCACCAGAAACACTTCATCTCTGCTGGCCTCTGCTGTATTTGGTTTGTCATCTCCACTTTCTAACCTAGCTTCTCTTTATAACTAATGGTCTTTACCTTGCTGCGCTATTACAATACTGAGGTGCACGCAACATGAAATGACTGCATATGAAGCAAGGGAAAACACTTGTTCAAGCATACTGTCAGTGTCCTGCGTGTTTTGCGGTAAACAATGCTGAGTTTAAATTTATTCTTAAAGAATAAATATAGCTAGCAGAAGCACTTCAATGTTTCAAAAAGCTTGCACACTTGACGCATATCATTATACACATATGCAAACACCGTCAGCTAAGGGAACACCGCGTGGAAATCCTACAATTAAAATTAAAAAATGTAAAAGTTGCACAACCTGAACAATACCTTATAGGGGCTTAACACACATTTAAAGATAGAAACTACTGCCAACTGTAAGTGTCCCTTTCTTTACACAGACGTTGCTGTCCAGCACTGCGCCAACATCTAAAATACACTTCTTTTAAACTGAAGGAATTGATCCCCAATTCTTTTCTTTTTTTTTTTTTTTTAAGAGAAACTGATGCAGCATTTTCAAGAACTATACTGGTATTCTCCTGAGCTTAGCAACATTACAACAGAAAGATCTGTCATGTAATTTTCTTAAAACACATTTGTATTACTACCATAATCAAATATATTGTCAGTACATAAAGGAGTCACATTTCTAGGTAACAACACCGCAAACAGCTGCAGTATGGAGCAATAATCAAACCATCATGACTTTGGGCAATAAAATAGCTGAAATTTAGGAAGAAAAGCTACACGTAAATTAGGGAGGCCTAAACTATTAAACCAAGATACATATACAACAAACGTCAGAAAAGGAAAACTTGGAACATGAATTCCCTCGAATTCACTTAGAAAACATTTACTGTTTACTAATCTTATTCAGTAAGTGCTTAAAGACAGCCATGTAACTATTAAAAGAAATCCACGGCACGAGGGAAAAAAAGGTGAGCTCACTCCGGAAGTGTCCTGTGTTAGGTGTCTGCCCACTGGTAGCACAGCTGTTGGCATTCACTTTTGGCAGGGTGCCGTGAAACAGGACACACTGTACCTTAGCTCCAAATACCTCAGATAGGGTAAGACAGGTAAGAATGTAAGCACAGCCGAAACACGAACACAGTGAATACACATTACAAGAGTTAACAGATGATCTTATTAGAGAGGCAGCTAAGATTTCTCAGAATATCAGTGTTTCCACCTCTTACCTCACTGAGTTTTGCCCTTAAAAAAGAAAATTGGGAAGAGGAAGAAAAGGCTGCAGATGCAGCTAACAGCACACTCTTATTTGCAAGTAGGAATATAAGTAGTTAAATAGAAACCTCGTCACTACAGCCAACAGGAAACAACTCTCATGGTCTTTTTAAGTTATATTTCCAAAAACACATAAGTAAGGTAGGCTTCTTACACTGCTCCTACAAATCACTTGTTTGTTTGTTTGTTTGTTTTAGTAGCAGGTAAGAGCTTTTAGTTTTTCTCATTTTACTATTCAGCTGGAGACTGATACGTCCAGGAACAGAAAAGCTAAAGTGAGGGAAGGAAGAAAATACATTCAGTAGAAGATTTTGCCAAGAATCAGAGTCTAAGCTTCATCAGTTGTTACAGAACAAAACATTACTGAGGGTGCTGGAAAGAAAACCGTGTGGATACACCATCTGGAAGACATGTAGAGAGATTAAGTGTCAGCTCTAAACAAAAGAATACATAGAAGAATCAGTGCTCACCACTTACGATTTCAAATTATATTTCAATTAACACAATATAACAAAACAAACTAAACAGGTAAAACATAAGTTACCAAAATAATAATCATAATATAATAAATGATAAATGGTAATAATGATATTTCACCTTCCGTAAGTATGTATTGTCAAAGAACAAATCCTGATATCGATCACAAAACTACGCTACAGTAAAAAACATAATATTTATCAGATCAAATAATTTTATCAAGTAAAAAAAAATTAGCTTAGCAGAAATGATTTATTCTCACTTTCTTATTTTAGACTGGATAAAGAAAGTTTAAATATTACAAGATCCTCTGTTGCTATGAAATACTTCAAACACTATGTGACTTGACTGTAAGAGATTAAAATAACTGAATGATCATATTGGGCATAAATTCTCAATATCCAACACTTGTGAAGAAATGGATTACAAACAATGCTGTGTTTGAGGGAGATTAATAATCCTCGGACCTTTCAAACTTTGGCTCTTGACAGAAAGCATTTAATAATTTTTAGAACAAAGAACTTCCCTAATACTGTATTTGATCTACAAATTATTTTCCCAGTTATTAAGTATACTACATACAACTCTATGTTATAAAAGATATCTCTATCTAAAGCCAGATGCTGTGTGTGTTAGTAATACTGTATCCATGTCCTCTACAGATTATTTGAAACTACATTGTCAAGTTAAGCCTTATTGCACAAAATCAACCCCGAATCTCAAAACAGGAACTTCAGAAAAGAAAGAAAAAGCTAAGGGAAAAATTCCTATCTTAGAAACTCCCATTTAGAGCTTGAACCAAAAGGTCTTAAAAGAAAGAAAAGCATGGATATTTACCTACCTAGAGGCTACTCGCAACCTTTTCACCTTTAGAAGAGACCTGAAACTACACAACTCTTTCGGGGAACATTTAAAACGCGTTCCAAGAACCATCCCCCCACGCGCGCACACCCCACAGAAGCACCCCTAGACCCAACTCGCAGGCCAGCTGGGGGACCCGAGCAGCACCTGAACGAGCTCCTCCCAGGAGACAGCCCCCCTGGGGAGCCTAGGATCTCGATCCAGCCGTCGCGGCCCGGGCCGCCCTGCCAGCCAGGGCCTCACCACGAAGCACTCACCGCCTCGGGAAGCCCGAGGTCCCGGACTCAGGCCTTCAGCCTCGGTACCGCGGAAAGCCCCGCGGAGCACCGGCAGGAGAGGCGGAGCCTCCGTCGAGCGCAGGCCACGACAGAAAGGGCCGCCCTCCGCCGGCGCTCAGCGTCCTCTCAGCGCCCCGGGAAGCAGGGCCTGGGCTGGAGGAGCCTTCTCCTCACCGCAGCGGGTTAGAAATCGGCGGCCCGGTCCCAGCCCTCCACCCCCTCCCTCACCACTCACCGCGCAGCGCTGGGGGCCGCCGCCCCACCCGAGGCTCCTCGTCGCCTGCTCGCCCCTCCAGCGCCGCCTCGGTTGCCGCCCAAGCTCCAACCGCGTCCCACCGTTCCCCCTCCGCCTGCTCCGCCGCAGCCACCCCCTCAGCAACTCTCGCGAGAGCGTCTCTGTCAGCCGCTCGCTGCAGATGCGGCGCCTGCGCGCCCGCCTCCGCGCGGAAAGCAGGCAGTGATCCTCACGCATGCGCAGCGCACACCGACAGTTGGCAGGATCGGCCTCCGTACGGTAGCGGCGCACGTGCAGGTTCGCTGTGTTGAGGCTTCCAGCCCTTCCGGGGGAGACGAGCGACATTCGCAAAGTATTCATTACTTCCAGGAAAGAGGGAGGAAATCAGAGTTGCAGGAATTTCGACATGAAATCACACGGGTTTGGTTGTTTCTTGGATTTTATTTTTTTCCCCAAGATATTCGCCTCACTTATCAGTACCTCTGCTCTCCTGGAAGACAGGCTGGCCTACCGACCACACAGTTAACAGGAAAGGCATTCAGAAAGTTACTACTAGTGGAAAATTGCGTCCCAGCATGAACACTGTGCTCCTCCTCACCCTGTGTTGAAACTGAGAGGATGCAGAGCTGCACATCCAGCGCTCTACCACCATCTATTCTGAGCTCTGGTGATGCACCCATGCCGTAGGGAAAAATAGCACATTAAAAAATGCACACAGAGGGCAGAACCCAGACCGCCACATGCAGTTCATTTCAATGTTTAATTATATGGCCCTCTTATAATTCTTATTCCGCGATAAACCAGTGCATAACGAATATTTCCTCATGCTCCAGACAGAGAAGTTATTTCTAAAACAGGCTTTATAGAACTACACTCCAAATCCTAAATGGAGGCATTTATACAATATTACACAATACACGCTCTTGCCAGTTTCCCGAAATAAGCAGCGATTAGCCACAAGCAAACTACAGAGGGTCATCTCCCATTATTTCAAAGAAATCACTCCTCACCTTCTGAAAAAAAGCTGAATTGGAAACATGGGGTCATGGAAATGTTTCCAATCTGAACGTTTAAGCATCCTGATGAAGACTCTTAAGAGGGTTGTTTTTCTGTTTCTGTTTTTTTTTAAACTTCATTTTAGTATGAAATTTGTGGTTTAAACCCTTTACAAATTGTTTTCTCCCCCTAGTAGCATTGTATTTAAGGGGTTCTAGTTCTAATTTCTTCCCAGATTTGGGCATTAAGGGAAGGTATGAATTCTTCCAATACTTCCAGTCAAAAATTGTAAAGGGCGGAGAAAAAGAGCTTTGGGCGTTGAGGATGTTACAAATGTTTCAGGCATTCCTTCTGAGGATGCAAAAGTCATTTATCTAGGATGACACAGACTGCTGAAATCAGAGCTAGATTCTAAGATGTCTCAAGTCCCCAGTGCTAGCACAGACTTAAAAGTCTCCGGTTTCTCAAATGACCTTAAAGGGAAAATTTAGAACTTCCTAGTAAGCCTTCTGTAAGTTAAGCAGCGTTCACAGCAAAGTTATCACAGGTATTTCTCACTGGACTTGAAAAGCCAGATATGGCTAACAGCTACCAGATGAACGATGGCTACTTTAAGAGGCTGTTGCTGACTGACTTTAAAAGGGCAGACCAAGACCAAATGAGCAACAAAATTTAGAAATAAGAGAGATCAAAGTGTTACAGAAAAACACTCCTGATAAAGATGTTGCCAAGATATATTTTTTACAAATAAACTAACGTAGATTGTTCCCCTCCTTGCAAGCAAGTGAATGCTTAAAATGTACAACTTGCTGCACAAATACCAGCACAGCTTCACTGCAGCAAATGCTGAAATCCCGGCACAGCTGTAAGCAAGGGTGAAAGACATGTTTTGCTAGAGGATCAATTTCAAATAATGTTACAGTCTAGGAATAGCTTGAATTTTCTAAGACCATTTGTGGTGATAAAACAATCTAAGAATAGTTCTGAGTACTTTAAGAAGTTTTAAGAGAAGACGTGGTGCCTGACATTCATTTTGGATCCTTTCTTAAACACCTCAGCACAGCCTAGGGAAATCAATGTATGATTTTCTGCTATTAATAGATTTTAAGACTATATCTTAAAAAGCTTTATTTTCATACTAGTAGCCATTTAAAATGATTTAATCACATTATTAAAACTTTAATACAGCGTTACTGATGACATGAGTTTTAATCCTCGTAACAGCAGTCATGTTTATGCTGCAGTTACTGAACACAAACCATAATGATATCTGCCTGTTTTTAACCTAAGTTACGTCAGTGTTTTTGTGTTTGCAATGGAATTTGTGTAAACTTCTCCCTTAGGATCAGAACTTACACTGACACGGCAAATGCGTGAATTTGGTGCACATCTTAACGTAATACTCCTCTAGACAAACAACACTGGCAAATATTTAGACAATGTACAGATTTCTATTTTTTGTCAGTATTATAGTGCTACTGGATGCTGCAAGTGTACTTTGTAGTAGAGCCAATACAAGAAGCTAAATATTACCCAGAAAGATGTTCTGGACTGTTTCTTCTCACTCAAATGAGTAAAGATGGGACCTCTCACTTCCACTTGCTGAGAGCATCAACACATACAACTTCAAGGGCAGTTTTGAAAACTAAGCATCAGAGCTTGACCTGGAGCTCAGAGGCCTCTACCTCAAGCAAAACATAATTAGAAAATACTTGCTCTAGCTTTGAAACATTCATTTTCTTTATTGCCAAAGAAGTTAACAGCTTTAATGGAAAGAAAAGAGCAAGCATGGTCTCTGAGTTCTACAGTATTTGTCAGCAAAGTTAACTACAGCAGAATGCCTCTAGTAATAGTGCAAGACAGTAAGGGCCCAGTAAGCAATCATCTCTCTCAGAAGATCAGAGACTGCAACAAGGAAAATCTAAGCTTTGGTAGAAGACAAAACATGTAATCTGTAATTTGTAGAGCCTTAATTGATGACTGTTAAGTTGATGGTAAGTTTCATGAGAAATTCTTTAAGGCTTCTAATCAATCGAGACAAAAAGATCTAACATCCGAGTAATTTAGATAGAGTCAGTATCAGAAATAAAACGGGATGAGTTTAATTAACTTAAGCCTAAGTAGGAACCACTTGGTGGTTGTTAACTCGGGATATGATTGTCTGATTCTAGCAGAGGAAATCTTCAGTTTTGATGAACACCCAGCTTCCTCAGTACTTGTGAGTCACAGACATATCACCTCCTTGACAAGCTTTTGAAAACAAATGGTTTCTTTACAATGATGAAGTACAAAACTTGCGTTCTGTAATTCAGTCTGTCTTCTAAACCACAGGTGAAGAGAACTTTACTGTTAGAGCTCTCCAAAGCATGTCACTGTCCTTTTTGCAGTCTTGAAATTTGTGCCCGTAAACCGTTGACAGTTCCCAACAACTGCTTCCTCATACTGGAGAGTCTGCTATAATGAACTACACTACAGGAAACAATGACCAATAATTATGAATGTTAGAAACTCTCTCTTGTAATGATTTATTTTTTTTTTTAACAACTGCTTCTGACACATAAATTGTAATTAAATACATTGCTAATATGTACCTTTCTTCCTCCGGCACATTTTCTGACTTCAAAAAACTGTAGCACTTTGTTTTTGAAAGCAATACCCTGGCTAGCTCAGCTCATCTTCAGATGGTTAAAGTTTTACTTCACAACTCTGCATTACATCACTGCGGTTCAAATAGCATGTTTTGTATTATTGTAGTTGCATAAAAACAACCTTGGTGTATAAACCCAAAGCTTTTTCCTATTAAAAACAATCCAGGCAACAAGAACGCAGAATAGACTTAGACAATTCAACATAGCCCCTATCAATTTTCTTGCAAGCTGAACATGTAATGCCATAATAGTGTTCTGGCAGCTGTGGGAGAATTGACTTTCTATATATCTCAGAGGAACAGGAATAAAGTGGGTGCAGCAAATACAGGAATGCCAGGAACATAAGTACAACAAGGAGAGAATGCTGGGAGCAGGATCTGTTGCATGAACATCACTTTCTCACATCAACCCATCATTCTATTTGCTAGATGATCAAGTGTCTTGGAGCTGTTGCTTCAACAAATGTATGTCGTGATAAAACAAATGACCTACGAAGACCAAATACCTTGAAAAAGACTAGCATCTAGGCTATAGTCTGAACAACATACCACATGCAACAGATTTGTGAGTATTAAAATGACTACCAAACAAGCCTGGCCAATTGTTGGATTCTACTACATTTAACCCGTATTACCACAGTTTCCCCAAAACCTTAAGAACTAGGTTTCTGGTCTAGTATTTTTCCCTACAACCCCCTAACTGTAACACTGAGAGGCAGCACTAACAAGAGAATCCAATTACAAAAGAAAAAACTGTCCAAATGTGTTTTCTGTGTCTTTTTGTTGGAGAGCAGATTGATGGAGTGGACAACTAACCACTTTGCTAAATACTAAAGACTTAGTTTCACTGCAGTTGGCAGTTGTTAGCTGTAGATGCCTCTGCCAGCATTAAGAAATTAAACAATAAACAAGTTGGAAGAGATTGCCTGCTTAAGCTCTGACAGAAGTCTGTAATAGGAAACGAACCAGATCCAGCTATAGCGTGTCATCTCCCTTTCTTTAGTACAAAAGGACTTCTTTCCTCCTACTCCTAACTCAGTCATCTATCATTTTCAAGACAGCTTGGAATTGTCAGTTAATTACTTCTCTGCTGGGAGGAAAAACGAAGTAGATGTTTGTTAATAAAAGGCTGAATCCTGTTCCTTAGAGGAATAATTTTGTTGTTGTTGTTGTTAATGAACACTGAATAGCTTCCCTATAAACTAAACACACAAATTGGGAAGCAACGTCATTCAGCTAAAATGAAATACTGTCTTCCCTTGAGTTTTTGAAGCTGTGTTGGTCAACTATTGCTTTTACATATTTAAACTCAAACAGGTTTTGTATTAGTCTCCCCTTTTTAACTCCTTATAGCTATAGAAGTACTACAAATGTGGTGAAACCCTAGCATCTGGCATCAAAGGAGCTGGGTGGAGGGGGCAGGGAGAAGGAAATCAAATGTGCAGCAATTGCTTTTTCTAAACAATACCAATAATTCATTGATTTAATTTTTATTTTGCACTACCATTCAGAAATGCTGTTTATCATACTGATTAAAATTAAAAGCAACTTCAACATCTTCTAAAGAGCTTAACTAAAACAAAGCAATTTTTTTTTTTTTTTTTTGCATACAATACCTGCTTTAAAGTGCTCCTACTCAAATTCTCACACCCACTCTACCCAAAGCAGCACAATGATGAGAACTGACTGAAAGGCATGTGCAGGGAGGCCGAACAGTTCCACTGCATTTGCCAGAGGCTGCAGTTCATTCAGAAGCAGAAGCTTACAGCATGAGATATGTCTCTGCCCATATGTTGTGGTCCCAAGAGTAGATATCCCTGTGGTGAAGACACAGTGAGCATGAAATTAAGCACTTTCAGAGTATACACAAGACTTTGCAGTAGCTGTTTCTTTAAACCCAATTCTCACCAACATACAAGGCCTTCACACAGTGAAATAGTTCCACAATTCCAAGAAGTACAAGGATGTGGAACAAAGCACCCAAAGAACAGTTTTAATGTGTGCCTTGAAGCAAGTGTGAAAAATGAGCCTAATTTGCAGGCAAACTGACCCACCTGAACTTTCCCTCCTAGGATATTACAATACCATAAAGATCCAGAAAAAATCTTGTCTACCTTAAGAACACTTGTTCAGAATTCTGCAACATGAATGAGAGGATGATTACTTAATGTAAGATGGACAGGGCATTTTCTTACAGAATAAGTCTTTAGAAAAAAGGTCTCAGATCTGAAAAAAAAAAAATCCTACCAGGTAATTATACCTTAAGTAATCAACAGCATTTTCCTGTTCACCTTTCCTTTTATTATCAAGTACTAGAACTCATTAGAAAGTGCTCACTAAATATAATTCTATTTCTGAATCTCGTAGCAACACTTTCCAATTCAAGGGTATTTCTACTTCTCCGAGTATCCTTGTATTTTGATAACGTTTTTCACTTTAACTCAGCATGCTCTACAAACACTAGGTTTCTAAATCACTCTGAGATGAACAGTTCAAGTTTACCAAGGAGTAAATAAGGGCACAATTAGGTTAAGAATCCCATCTACTAGCCTCTGCAACTGCAGGGGAAATTGTATTCAGGACACAATGGTGAGAAAAATCAGCATTTATTAGCAGCTTGCTTGAAACCCACAAGGAATGTGTCTGGAATCTGGTCTCCAGATTTCTGTACAGATGCATCTTTACTCTGACCTTTTCTTTAAAGCGTTTTTCTACTTAAGCAGATTTTTACTGTGGTGGTAGAGGAACAACCTAAAGAGGAACTAACAAGATGCTCACACAGCACTAAGTCCAACTCATGATCTCATGTTACTATAACTCTGGTAAATCATTTATCCTCTTCCCCATGCTGTACATAAACTACAGCAAAAAATTCCCCGGACCTGCCATTATTTCCCTTTACGGAACTATAAATGCATACAGTGTCACTCAAGTGTACTGGAGTTCCATTTTTTCTTTTCCAATGCTAGGAATAGTTCTGAGTAACCAGAAGCTCAGGAAAGCCCAGAGTTCCACAATCATTCTCCTCACTAAGACTAATACTGTACTTAAAGCTGCAGAGCAGAGAGCACACCCCTACAATCCCACTTTCTCACCTAAAACTCAATTACAGGGAGAACAGCGCAGAGCTCTTTATGTAACTTATTACTGTAAAAGTACAAAGAATTTCACCAGAGTTTGGCACCTGTACTTCAGCACAACAATGAACGTCACTTCTGTGAAGAAAAATCTTACATGGAAAGCACGCATCACAACCTGGGATACGTGAACACTGAACGCAGGAAGAGAATACAGACTGAATGTAAAAGCTTTCCAACTTAGTTACTTCACTGTGAATTCAGAAGGCAGAACCCAAACCTCTGCAAGCAGACAGAATGAGCCGCCTCTGCCTGATACCCGATTTCCTTTCCAGATTGCGCAGCGCTTCAGATTTCTCCTCAGATTACAGGCTCCACACGCCCGTGTGCTCACTGCCCCATGGCTTCCGGCGCGTCCACATCCACCTCACGGCTCCATCGACACTTCCATTCGGTCAGCCGCCCGACAGCAACAGCAACTTTCCAGTGGGAGTTCTGCACACTCCCTCTAACTCTCACGAAGACAGACGGATCCCCGCCCCGCTCAGGGAACCCCGCGCTTGGGAACGAGCCGCCACTCCTCAAGGCGCAGCTTCCGCTCAGAGCGACCCGCCGCCCGAGCGTCCTCTCGGCTTCGCGCGCCACTCTGATCCCACCAATCAGCGAACGACGTACGGCGGCAGCGCGAGATCCCACCAACCAGATACCCGCTTCTTGAGGAAGCCCCGAAACGCCCCCACAGGTTCCCAGCGCCGTGGCGTCCCGCTTTGCCAGTGACCCTGATGGCGGCCTCGGCGACGCGGGGGGAGGCCAGGCGGGCGGGCGGCTTCCCCGCCGAGACGGCCCGGTGCGGCTGGTGAGTACAGGCCGAGCGGTGGCGGCTGGGTTCCGTCCCGCTGTGAAGCGGGTCCGGGAGGGCCCGCGCTCCCACAATTGGGATTCCCTTAGGCTCCGGCCCTGCCGGGAAGCCTGAGAAAAGCCCTCCCCATCCCTTGGGCCGCGAGCTCCCGCGCAGCGCCGTTCCCTTCAGCGGTGCGTTACCTAGTGGCTTATGGAGGAGGTGAGAGAGAAAGCAGCCAACAAATTGCAGAAAGCTCCGACACGTGGTAGTTGTTTTAAGGCACGCTTGGGTTGGTATGCCTCTCACAGCTGGGGCGGGGACCAGGCCCACCCGCATGGAGGGAAACGCCTTTGCGCCCACCCCTCATCTCAGGGGGATCAGGCAGGCATCCGCTGCTCCCTAACAAGGCTCACATCTTCTAGTCAGGTTCGTACCTGAAAACTTCCTGAGTCTTATCAGCACTTACAGTTACTAGACTAGCAGCACACAGACCCAGCATATCCATCCATCCTCTTGAAGCATTTCCAAATAATACACAGCTTTTTCTCTCCCCGTTTCAAAACAGAGGAAGCCCCTATGGCACAGTTACCTACAATCCTGTTATTCCTTACAGCAGTTACAGAAATAAAGAATGTACAAGAAGATACAGTAATGCAGTACATTATTTCCAGTTCCTTAAAAACAGAAGTTATAATGTAAAAAAACTTAGCAGCTCATCTTGTTAAAATAGAGCAGAATTTAAATAACCTAGAAAGCACAAGAGTCACTTTTTAAGAATTCTGCTTAATACAAATGTGCATAAGTGCATACATGCTGCTGCTTTTATACAGGCATCTTGTGTTCTTAATGCTTTTTATTTCTTCGTCATTTTCCACTCAAGCACATCAACACATAATATTCTTAAGCTGAACCTTTTAAATAAGTGTATTGCCAACACTTTATCTGATGAGAAGATTAAAATATTAGTAGTTTTAGCCTAGGTCACAGAAACAAATGTTGGCACTGCAAGTGGAACCACAAAAACAAAACTTCTCCCTCTAATCTTCATATTACAACTTTAACTATTTAAATTCGTATTTCTTGGAGGTTAGCTCTATTTCAGATACATTCATATTAGACTAGCTGCTAGGAGACACAGCAAGTGCTGCTAAGATCAAGCTGCTCAAATCAGAGCTACCCTTGAAGTAGGTACTTACATACTCCCATGACTGGTGAAGTTTGCTAGGAGCTATGGCCAGAAGACAAGCCCTTTGGTAGGGTTGTCCAAAAAGAGAAGCCTACCTAGGGGGTGGGCAGCACCATCCTACCTGTAGGACATAGGGTTTGCTTTGTAGCATTTAGACTTTTAACACCTGTAATTATATGTGGAGCATTTGTACACTACATAGAGTACTTTGAATCTCTGTCCAGAATACTTTTAAGTGAGCAATGGGGCAAAAGAAAAAGTTGCTAGGAGCTGTACAGAATTCTTTTGTTCTCTATTCACAGAGAAACAAGTTAGCTTACTACCACGTTTCTAGACAAATTTATTCATCATAAGATTTTAATAGAACTTATGAAAATAGCAAAATACCAAGTCTGTTGAACGGAACAGTGCATTTTCCACTTAAGAGTCATACTTTGTTTGAACAAATACATGCATTTGACTTTCTAATAAACTTCAGGTGCTGAGCATGTTTTGGGGGAAACTCTCAGAAAATATTCTTATCACTAGGATGTTTGTTAACATTTTACTTAGGCCAGTAGTCATATACAGAAAGAAGAATGGAACTCACTCAGTTGGTGAAGGAGCTCTTAGCCATACAGCATTTTTTCATAGGAAAGAACCTAGTTCAAAACACATATTCCCTTGTGGCTGGCCCTTATATTAGCCCAGGGTGGCTCCACCGTGGGTCCAGCCCTTCTGGTCACATGGGAAGCACAGGTGCACATTGCCTATGCTCTCTAAGGCAGCTACACCCCTTCACCAGGTGCTCAATCACCAGTTCAAGTTATGACCTGTAACAATTCCCGTACTGTTGAATAGCTCCAAATGACAAATGCTGGTGTAAGACCTTTTTTTACCTAGATTTATTAAAGCAGCTATACGATCTTATTTATGAAGTGAAATTAAGGAAAAAAAAGCTATGCTTTTCTCTAAGTGTACATTGGCAAAAATGATTTGCTAGAACATCCTGTAAATAGAGCATGGTCTTTTTAATTTTATTTTGGGCTGCTGTCTTTTTGTGGTTTTCAGGAATTAAAGTATTTTTTTCAATGAGGTTGTTATAAAATCCTGGTTACCATAGTAACCATTGTCATGATGATGAATGGCGGCTATCAGTTTTGCAGTGAGTTCTTTATAGATTTGCTGTAAAATGTTCTAGTTGTCACTTAAGATACTGTACCACAAAGCAAATGATGTGTCATCGCTGTGCAGAAGCTGGAGAGGCCCTTACAACTGTTTTTTTGCATTTTTCACGTTTAATCAGACTGAATACATGTCATAGGCTTAGACTATCTGAAGCAGAAAAGATAAAGAAATCCTTTAATCCCTAAAAAACTCTTTAAAATTCATTTTTCCCAAGAAAGAAAAATGAAGATCTTTCTGATATATTGAACCTTAATTTGGGGTGGCATCAGCTACTGTGGAAAGAGCAAGGTAGACTAAACTACTTTGATCATTCTGTTGATCAGGTCTGTCAATTGCTTATCAAGTCACCAGAGGAAAAAAGAAAAAAGGTGTTCTTTCAATTGTGTAGCATCTTGTTTTACCAATCTTTATCTTTCAAGTAAATCGATACTCTGACTGAGAACTGTTTACTTGAGATGAAGACTGGTATGCCAAAGCTATTTCTTACTTCCCTGTTCCTTCCCTGTTGCTCAGCTCTTGCTTTAAGACACCAGTGTCCTTTGGAACAACTCTAATGTACAAGTTCTGTGCTGAAGAAAGAAGGAATGAGTCAGAGATTT
This sequence comes from Odontophorus gujanensis, assembly GCA_013399175.1. Classification (NCBI taxonomy): domain Eukaryota; kingdom Metazoa; phylum Chordata; class Aves; order Galliformes; family Odontophoridae; genus Odontophorus; species Odontophorus gujanensis. The sequence continues at coordinate 172,553 of VXAB01001685.1, forward strand.
TGTTTTTTCTTTTTAAATTCTCAGCAAGTACTTTCTCCCAAAGAGCACACTTCCAATTGGAAGACAGATTTTAAAGTTAATTTCAGGTCTAATCCTGTTCCTGATTCACGGCAGAATAGATCTCTCTCTAATTCCTGTCACTTTGCAAGGGGAGTGAAGCCTGTATGAAATAGACTTGTGATTCTTCACAGCCATGCACAAATGAGACATTTGGCCACTACTGAGTTGATAAGACTTAGCACATATACAACACCAATTCAGAGGATCTCCCTTTACAAGTACTAATACATTTACTTCACAGTTTCTTTCTGAAGAAGATATATGTGTATCCTTATCAGTAATATAAGGTTATCGAGGCAGAGAATGTTTAGCCGGGTCTAAATTTTGAAAAGTTTTTTTTTTTGCAAGTCGATACCAAAGCCAGAAAGTGTAGCTGCCAGCTCCCTTCTGTGCTCCCAGTAGGTCTCAAATCAACCAACAGTGTCACTTTATGCATCTTTGACAACCCATTTATCGGCAAATGTGCGCATGTTGCAATTGAGCAGACAGACATCAACTCGTTGTGAGTAGGAAGACTGTATGTTTCTGCTGATACCAAAACAGTGAGCTCTATCTAAGCCATGTTTTCCTAAGGCAGATGCTTTTTTTGTTTACTGTATGTTCCCCCTTGTTTCTATTCTTGATGATGGATTGGAATTCCGTTATTGGGGAATTCACTTTTGATAGCAAGATATGTTCAGATTCCCCATCATATTGTATGGTTTATTCTAGTGAATCAGTGATGGAATGCTTTTGGAAAATTAAGTGGATTTCCTTTTATCCCTAAAGATTTGTGACTTTTCAAATGTGGGTGGTTTTTTTCCCGGATATCTACAGGGGAGAGTTGAAGTAAATGAATGCACATCTCTGCACTTTTGTACACTGTACATTGCCTGCAGAATTCATAAACTGTTTATGCTCCTCATTGTGTGAAGCCGTTCTCTGAGTGTTCACAAGACCTCTGTGATGCATATGAGGTTTTAGTTGCTATGGTGTATTTCTTGCAAATAATCTTGGAGAATATTTGTTTTGATAAAGTGTGTATTTGAAAGAAAGCTTGCAAATTACATTTTACATGGCTACAATACCAATCCTAGCGCAGAAATTTAGGAAAGATTATTTCTCACTGTGGTTTTTCTTCTCTTTTAGTATCACTTGGTCTGAAGCTAATTTTGGAGAAGCCCTGAGCTCATATGATGATGAAACAATGTTGCATACATTGCTCTGATTACTTTTACAGGCTCTTAGTACATTGTTCATTTTAACAGGTTTTGATTTTATCTAGATAGGAATTATTTTTCCAATTAGTCTTTCCTTTTTTAACACTTGTGCTTTGTATGCTGCTTCCTTGCACAGAAGAACTTCAGGGTGGTATTCCTAAGCATGCAAATGTTGTGACTTGAACTTCTACGAATGGTGTGGTTTGCATTCAAGATCACATTTCAGTTTGATGCCTAAATCAGAATGTCATTTGCTGCAGTGCAGCAAATCCTGCCTGCTGTCCAACTGTCTCCCTGCACGGCCCCTTGTGCTGCTAGTGATAGAGATTCTGAACAAACAGTTGAAGATGTTTTTTCTTGCTCTGCTTTTGTGACTGTGGCTTTCCAGTTGTCTGGTCATGTCACTGATAATTATGATTTTGAAGTGCAGATCCAGAGAGAATTTTATTTTCCTTGAAATTATGTAGCACCAGAGTATTGAGAGAGTATCATAGGGTCATATCATAGAATCATAGAATGGATGGGTTGAAGGGACCCTTAAAATCATCTCATTCTAACCCCCCTTCGGTAGGCAGGGACACCTCCCCCTAGACCAGGTTGTTCAAAGCCCCATCCAGTCTGGAATTTTTTTTAATACTTCCACAACATCTCTGGACAATCTCTGGTGAGACATTCTGTTCCAGTGTTTCACCACCCTCACAGTAAAGAATTTCTTCCTAGTATCTGGTCTAAACCTACCCTCTTTCAGTTTAAAGCCATTTTTCATTTTCCTGTTGCTACATACCTTTATAAAAAGTCCCTCCTGAGTTTTCCTGCAGGCCCCCTTCAGGTGCTGGGAGGCTACTATAAAGTCTCCCCAGATCCTTCTCTTCTTCAGGCTGAAAAGCCCAACTCACTCAGCCTTTTCCTGTAGGGGAGGTTCTCCAGCCCTGTGGTCATCTTCTTGGCCCTTCTCTGGACCTGCTCCAGCAGCTCAGTATACTTCCTGTGTTGGGGGCCCAGAACTAGGCGTAGTACTCCAGGTAAGATCTCACAAGAGCAGAGTAGAGGGACAGAGTCACCTCCCTTGACCTGCTGGTTATGCTTGATGCAACTCAGGTTGGCCTTCTGGACTGCATGTGCACATTGTTGGCTTATGTTGAATCTTTCCTCGAACAACACTCCCATGTCCTTCTCCTCACGGCTGCTCTCAAGCTATTCTTTGCCCAGACTGTATTTGTGCTTGGGTGCTGTAGCACAGCAGTACAGTAGTGCTGTAGGCAACTATCACAAGGATAACATCTCCAGAATCCTTGGAAGAAGAGAGTATAGTAAAGGAGGAGTAAAGCCCAGTTGGCAAAAGCCAGTTCTCTTATATCTAGGAAGTGTGTGTGTGGTGTGGATTTATTTGCAGAGCTAGCTACTTCCTTGTTTGCTTGGATTTATCAAAAGTGTATGTCCAAACCCCGAGTTTGAGTGATATTAAAAAATAGAAACAAGAGCTATTAAATAAAAAAAAAAATAAAAATGGTCTAGTGCCTAGCAGCATAGCTCTGTCAAAGACTAAGAGTGTTTTTCTGCAAATGTCATTACTACAGGCTTCATTAGAGATTAGCTGGACAAAGCTGCCAGTAGATAAGAAAAGCAAGACAGATATTCATGGGTAGCAGCTTGCTCCAACACCTGGTTGAATTCAGAGTCTTGTCAGCTTTTTCTGGAGGCTTACCTGGAAGTCTGTCAGGGCTTCAATAATACTCTTACCCTAAGGTACAGGGAATTTAATTCATCTCCTGCTTCAAGTTCTTGGGGGAGTTGAGCTAGTGGGATCAATCCTGAGTAAAGAGGGAGATGCTCTACTGTTGGAATTACTTTCTGCTCCCCAGTTTTCCTTTTAAAGAACAATTTGAATTATGTGACTTCCGTCACTTTCTTTTCCTAAAGGCAGTGATACTGGGAAATTAACTGCTTCCCCTTCTGTTTCCACAGATGGTGATGTGATAAGTATAACGAAGCTCATCTCTGCCTGGGAGACATTCTCCCCTGAGAAACAATCCACTTTTGTTGGACATGATCACAGAACTGTGTAGCCATGGACAAGGAGAAGTGTCAGGTAGGTTTCCAGATAAGGATCATGCCTAACCTAAGTGTCGGGTCCTTCTCATTGTCTTTCATTATTTTGAGTCAAGACTGACCAGTTGGCATTGTTATAAGACAGTATGATCCATGGTTAATACAAAAATTGAGACTTCTGTCACCTTGACACTCATCAAGATGAGCTCACTTGTTTCAGTAGGAAAGGTCTACTGCTAGGTTGTCCAGAGATCACAGAGTGCTGTTCTGTATTAGTTACCTCCCGTGTTATATCCCATTGACCAACATTCGGTGTGGTGTGATGTAGGTATCTTCGAAGTGGTAAACAGACCTGTGAGTGGGGTTTTCAAGATACAGCGTTATAGTTTCTTCATGTGCTCACAAATCAGCTGTGGAATTCAATGGTTGTTCAGTTTTGTTTTAGGAAAAGTCAGTTAACCAAAGTGATGAGCTTGGGAAATTAATTTCTATTTGATGGATTTCATAGAATCATAGAATCACCAAGTTTGGAAAAGACCTACAAGATCATCCAGTCCAACTGTCCACCTATCACCAATCCTTCTCACTAAACCATGTTCCTCAACACAGTGTCTAACTGTTCCTTGAATTTACACATCCTTGATTTACACATGGCTTGGACCAGTTGGTGGGGGCTAGAAATTGTTTCCACAGGGAACTGTTTAAGCATGTTGAGTTGCTAGGGGATGAATACTCACTTGTTCAGTCAGTACCCTTTACAGGGAATCTCAATGGAGGTGAAAGACTGAATAGCTTACAGAAACAACTCCCATGCCTAGAACAAGTACTTTTCAGGCTGAGACTGAAGCACCATTGCGGAACAATGTAGGTGAAATATATCATAGAATCAGGGAATCATGGAATGGCTTGGGTTGGAAAGGACCTCAAGGATCATCTGGTTCCAGCCCCCTGCAACAGGCAGGGCTGTCAGCTGCTGGATCAAGCACTAGATCAGGTTGCTTAGGCCCCATCCAGCTTGGCCTTGAGCACCTCCAGGAATGGGACACCCATAATGTTTCTGGGCAACCTGTTCCAGCCCCTCGCCACCTTCTCAGTGAAAAACTTCCCCCTCTGAATCTCCCTGCCTTTAGTTTAAAACCATTTCCCCTTGTCTTACTACTATCTACGCATTTAAAAAGTTGATTTCCCTCCTGTTTATATTCTCCCTTTAGATATTGGAAGGCCATAAAGAGGTCTCCCTGGAGCCTTCTCTTCTCCAAGAGAACAGGCCCAGCTCCTTTAGTGTGTCTTTGTAGGAGAGGTGCTCCAGCCTTCTGGTCATACTCACAGCACTCCTCTGTACCCTTTCCAAAGCTCTACATCTTTCCTGTGTTGGAGGTCCCAGATCTGGACACAGTACTCTAAATGGAGCCTCACAGGGGCAGCATAGAGAGGAGCACTTCTCTCAGCCTGCTGTCCACTCCTCTTCTAAGACAGCCCAGGATACAATTGACCTTCTGTACTGCAAGTGGACAGTGCTGGCTCATGTTAAGTCTTTGATCTACCAGAACCCCTTAGTCCTACTCAGCAGGGCTACTCTCAAGGAGTTCTTCTCCCAGCCTGTATGTATATCTGGGGTTGCTTTAACCCAAGTGTGACACCGTGCGCTTAGCTCTGTTGAACCTCATTAGGTTTACATTAGCCCACCTTTTCAGTTTGTCAGTGTCCCTTTGGATGCCATCCCTTCCTTCTGTTGTATCAACTGCACAACTCTGCTTGGTGTTGTCCACAAACTTGACAAGAGTGCATCCCATCATTTATATCACTGATAAAGATGTTAAAGAGTACCAGTCTCCAAGTAGACTCCTGAGGGACACCACTAATCACTGGTCTCTCCCTGGACATAGAGCCATTTACAACAGCCCTCTGTCAAAGACCATCCAACGAATTCCTTATCCACCAAATAGTTCACCCTTCAAATCCATATCTCTCTAATTTAGACATAAGGATGTGGTGCGGGACCATGTCAAAGGCCTTGAAGAAGCCCTAGTATTGCTCTGTCAGTGACAAGTTTCTTTATTCACATTCATTTAAATCCTTAGAAGACACAGAGCCACAAAAAACAGCTCAACTAGCACTAAGTTAGGAAGGGGCTGATACATATGTTATGTGAGGATTTGCCCAGTACTGTCCTTCTTTTTCTCCTTACTTTTTTTTGTTTGTGACAAATTGAGTAGGTGAGTATAGTTTCTTATTAGGAAAAGAGGACGTGAGAAAAAAACGTACCATTAGGACATTTTGTTCCTCTCTGCAGTTTAGAATTGTTGTCTAGGAAACAAAATGCTCTACAGAAGTATGAAGGATGTCTTTTTCCTTCTTTCTCCTGCTTTCTAATGAAGTGACATTAAAAGCAATGGCTGCTTCCTTTCAAGATTTAAGAGCTTTGTGAGATTAGATGCCAAAGTGTAACTCAGTGCTGACACAAAGGTGATAGCTCAGTCTTTCAGAAATTGTCTTAGATCTATCCCACGTTGCATCTATTATCAGTATTGAGACCTCTAGTCACTGTATTTCTGGCTTTAAGCAGAGAATACAAGCTATGCCTATTTAGGTATCTGATTCTCAGGTATGGAAAGGAAGTAAGGATTTTGTCGAAGGCTGGTATGTGGTCTTCACCTGTATGTGGTCTTCAAAGCTGCACGATATGCTGAGGCTGAAAGTCTTTGCAGTACATGCCTGTTCCATTTTCCACAGGTTGGTTATAATCTTTGGCAAGATATTGATATGGTTCCAGTTCTTCTCCCTTTTCTATGTGTAAGGAAAGTAATTGGTGTAATGATTGCTTTGCAAAGCTGGGTAGCTCAGACAGAATCAGGACAGCACTGAAGCAGGAGCTATATAAAAACCCACTTATAAAGATGTTTACCTCCAACAGTGAAAAGGAATAATTCCTGTAAAACATGAAAATGAGAGAAAGTTAATTCCTTCCTTGCCTCCAGAGGCCTTTTTTTTGCGTTATTGTCATTGCACTCAGCCCTTCCCCATTTGAACTAATTCTTTACCCTCTCTGTGGTACTGTACAGGTGGCGGTAAGCAGTGAGCCCCAGACATGCTGTATGACTATGAAGAATCTTTGTGCACCTTTTGGTTTAGATAGGGTGGCTCAGGATTGCATGAATGCTGAAGGAGGCATTTGTTGTTTTCTCTATGTCTGAGTTTCAGCCAGGACTCTTAACAGTTCCATCCCAGCTGAACCTGAGACAGTCCATCAACAGGAAAAGAGGGTAGGAACACCTCAGACTGGACCTGTAGCCATCCTATTTATTTTTAAGTTGAGCTTGAATTCAAAGCTATGGAGTCCCCTGGATGATTCTTCTAGAGTTACATAGGGAAGTTAGCATTCCTGGGGCTCTCTGTCTCTTACATTTTCTTCCTTGTCTGCTTAGGTGTTGTTTCCTCCGTAGTATATTTCACAGCATTTTGTCCCGTTTTAATTTTCCATCTGCTTTTCCACGTACCCCTGTCTGTCACCATCAACCCTTACTATGTGCATATGAATCTCTAAAGGCGGGGAACCCAGGGATTCTGGCCAAATCAACTCCATCTGATGAATGGACCATTCTGGGATCCTGGGCAAACTTCCTTCTGTCTCTGCCTTTTTTCCTTTCTCTCCCTCATCCGCCACCCCCATCCACCGCCTCCTTGCTGGATCTGCAGTGTGACTGGAAACAGGCTGAATTAATCAGCAGACTGTGCTTCACTCTGCTGCTTCTGTCTCATTCTCTGCAGTGCTGGGTTGTGCGCAGCCTTGCTCTCTCTCTTCTGCTCTCTCATTTTTGGAGAGCGGCAGCAGTGCAAGTTGCTGTGTAAGTGGTGCCAGATGCTCTTTAAGCAGGCTGATCTCTGGATCACCCACCAAGGCAAATGCTGCAAAGTAAGTTTCTCTCTCTTAACGTTTAAATTCAAAATGGCTTTCCCCCTCTCCCTCCCCAACTTGCATCTTGCCTGATGTGAAAAGCTGATGTAAATAAGCTCTGCATGAAAAGCTTGAAGGTTCTGAGGAAAGAGGCCATAGGAGGACTTGAAGCAGTGAAGATTTTTAGCAAGGGAATGGCTTGTTGTTGGAGGGATTGGGAAAAGAAGCCTTGTTTTAAATTGCAGATTTAACTGTAGGACCAGCAGGAAGGGCCAGAGATTTAGCTGCTGACTCCTGCTTTGCTAACCCTCTGGTTTTTGACTTAAATTTGTTTATTCTAGGTGCTTTGATCTGTGGCTGTTGAACATCCATACTCCTTTTAAACATGTTTTGTGATGTACCTGCTAGGCTGCATGTACTTTTAGTCCCCAGAATGTTCAGATAAAGAAATGGGGATGGGAAGGAAACTAATGGGAAGATGAAAGAATTGTTCAAATTCTGTGGATTTCTGAGCATTACTTGTCTAAGAGAAGAGATTAACATCCTCTGGAATAAGCTCTGCATTGGTGTAAAGCACCATACTGTGTATCAAAACCTGAATAAATACAGAGCCCTAACTGGTCTCTGACCTTGGAGGAATACTGTAATTGGATAAATTAATAACATAGTACAGGTGTGCTTCAAAGCACTGTATAAACACTGCCTCATCCTGCCAGCAGCCTGGTGGAGCTGGTAACTATGGCTGGGGTTGTGCTGCTGCAAACAGGACTGAAGAGACAGACAAGCAAAGGTACAATACAAAACAGTTCTGCTGCTGAGCTGCTACTAGCTTAGAGAGAGAAAGCATTGAGCTTTGGATTACCAGTTTAGAAAGGTTGATGGTGCCTGTTGGCATTTTGCTCTGTGCTTCACAGAGGACATGAAATGTGAGTGTCACTGAGCAGTATAAAATGGACTCTGTTCCAAACAAAATGTAGTGGTGATTCAGGCAGCTGATTAGTACTGTTCTGGCCACATAACAGAGATCATTGCTCCAGCTGCTCTGTTTCTTTGCAGTGTAAGGCTACAGGCTGTTAGTGATGAGCAGCAGGAAGCTTTGAAGGCAACTTCCCCACTGGAGCCCTTGCAGACGCCCGGTTTCCATGCTGTGGGGGCTCTTTTGTCCTGGGATGGGGGGGTTCTGGTCTGCCTTTCATAGTGCTGCTGCAGATGGAGGAAGGAGACAGTTATTGACTGTTCTCTGTCCATTAATCTGGGCACCGCTGTGCTGAAGACTTTGTTTCATTTGATTTGAGACCACCAGAAGTTAAGCTGTGGCTGCCAGGCTCTTGTCAGGTGGCATTTAAACAAGGTTTAATCTGTGTTCATTTGTACCTTCTGGTACCTTTCTTTGTATGTGCAGTTCTTAAGACAGTGGTTCCCACAGAGCTGTGATGTGCTTGGTGGAGCTGCCTGAATCATGCAAATATCAACATACATTTCTTTTCTCTGTGCTTTCCAGGAGTGTTTTGGTGAGCTGGTGAATATTATGGTTTCACATGTGTATGGTTGGCAGGGAGTTAGTAGTCCCATTGTAGAGACAAGAAACGAAAGCACAGAGGAGCTTTAGATTTTCATGCTGTCACGCAGAAATCTGAGGCAGAAGCAGAATTCAGATGTTACTGACAGACCAGATTCTCAGTGAAGAGTTGTAGAGGCTTTACATGTTTTGAATCATTTGGCAAGCACACTTGCAGAGTCAGGACAGACCTCTTTTTAAAAGTAACCATGTGAGTACCAAGAAAGACAAAAAACATAACCAAGACCAAGGATGTAGGTAGTAATAGGGAAACCTTTGCCTAGAGTGGCCTATTCCCTAGCTTTGCTGGCTACATCTCTATCATGCTATAGAAGGTTATTTCAGATAGCCTGAGCACTAGCTCAGCAGCTGCACTTGGACAGAGCTGTAGTGTGCTGAGGTTTGATTTACTTTAGAACAAAAATAAATCACTGTCTAGCACTAGCTTGCTGTAAGAAATGTTGCCCCAAGAAATTGCATGCTTTTGTGTGAATGGTCTGCCATCCTCTGATGGGACCAAAAAAAGCTGCACTGTGGGTCATATTGTGCCCCTTCCTAAGCAAGAAGCTGACTTTACGTTATGCAAATGTATTTGGTGAAGTTGTTCATTTTTATGTGTTTTTGAAGCTGTAAATCACACTTATATTTCAAGAGATGTAATCAATGAATTAGATTAATAGCAGGAAAAATACTACTGTTATACTAAAAACTGCCTTCTTGTTTCTGCTAGAGCGATACAAAATAGCTCTCAGAAAAAGGAAGAAGATTCTCTTGCCCAGTTTCCTGCCTTCAGCTGTTGAAATCTGAGAAGCAGTTGAGTTGAAGTGTTGAAAAAGGGACTTAGTGTATGCGTCCTGTAGAGAAGGAAAGAATCTGACAGTTTCCTAGAAGAGGCTTTCCATACCACTCTGAATCAAAGAGGTGGTACTGCAATCTATAAAAACTGAACCTTCTAGCTAATCTTCTGTTTTCTATTTACTTATTTGTTTAAACAGCCTTTTTTAAAGGCAGTTATGTTGAAATACACAGTAGTCTTGGTGAGAAGCCTTTATTCTGCAAGAGACCACATCCACGGAGGGTAAAACACGTCTACCATTGTGTAAGGTTGAATCAACATACATGCCTATAGAAGTAGTGGGAATGGTGAATTTTATAATACAAAGCATATATTTGTGCCCCAGTATTGCTTAACAAATGTTTGGCACATTGTACAGCAGCATATATTAGTGTATACTGGTACAACAAATAAATATGCTACTGTGGATGTGTAATGAGTGCATGAAAGTAAGAGGATTTCAGGATAATAAAATGTTATGCAGGAATCAGACATGACTAGGTAGTCATGCTCAGGAACAACTTGTCATTGTAGGAGAAAATTCAGAAGATAAACAGTATTTTCCTACATGGAACCTGAAATCATGAGGAAGGGAAAGGAAATCGTTTCTCTCTGAGGCAGGCAAGGCCTGCATTTGTTATTTGGCAGCTTCCCTGTGGACCCTGTGCTGTGCCCACGCAGCGCCCAGGACAACCAGAGGGTTAGCGAAGCAGGAGTCAGCAGCTAAATTCATCTTTGGCCCTTCCTGCTGGTCCTGCAGTTAAATCTGCAATTTAAAACAAGGCTTCTTTTCCCAATCCCTCCAACAACAAGCCATTCCCTTGCTAAAATGCGGATTATTGCTACATTTTAGTTTGCATCTTATTTATGCATCTTCTTTCTCTATGTTGGAAAGAAAAGGTAAGTGTTTTTGTGAGTGCTTTGCTGTGTCCTAGTCAGCCAGCAGTCAGGAGAGAGAGAGAACCTGGTTGGCACTTGCTCACTCTGTGTAACTGTCAGGCACTCCTGCTTGCAGCACTCCCTTGGTGCTATGGCATGTTCATTGCCAGCTTGCTGCCTGCCATCTTCTCCTCTGGGAGTCTTCAGGAGACTCCTATGTTTAGTCCTGTGCTGATGTTACCTGGGCTCCCTCCAAGAACAATACAGAACTGCTTCCTCTATTCCTAGAACTAACACAGAGAATGAAAACTAAGCAGGTTTATTTTTATTTATATAAAACTGCAGCTAAAGCAGCATTGCTAGACTCTGCGTGGCCAGAATTTTCTCTTTCAATTTGTACCTGATAATTGTGTGTGTGTGCGGGGGGTTGCTAGATGATATTTTAAAGAGCAGCTATCAGCAATTTTTTGACACTTCTGTGACAGTTTTTGTTTGAGTCGTCAAAGCAAATGTATTTAAAGTGCAAGGTTAGTTTCTAGTAGAAGTTCGTCAACAGAAACACTCATTTATGGAACAGGAAGAAAAGCCCAAACCAGAGTTGAGATGCACTTGCAGAGCTGGATATGTGTGCATATAGCTGAACAGCAGAGCTGCTGCAGGTTGAGAATAAGGTGGATTTACAGGGCTGGAAAGAGTTTGTGGCTGCAACAGCAGAAAAAGCTGCAACTCCTGCCTGAACAGTATTTGCTGGGATTTGTGTCACACTGGTGGAAGCTGGAGAGGAAAACTTCTTGTCTGCTTTGTGTTTAGTAGGTCTGTATTCCGTAAACAGCATGACACACCTGAGCATTTCTAATGTACAGGATATTCTATGCACTGTCACCTTCATGGTATTTCTATTAAAGCTTGAAATGCAAATGAGAGTTTTTATTGAGCAGTACCATGGTATTTGCTACATCCGCCTGCCTGCTTTTCCTTGTTGATTGACTTTCAATGATCTGGTGGTCTCTCAGCAGTCTCGGATTTGAAAGGAAGGTAAACACTTGTGTTCTTATCCTGGAAACACAAGCATTTACCCTACTTTCATGATAATCAGCAAATTATGGCCGTGTTGTCCAAATAGCATTCTCTTCGGTTGCATCCTCTCAGGCTGTTGCCTTTTTACTGAATAATGAAGGGGTAGTGGTTTGGACTGCATATGCTCCCTTCAAGCCTCCACTGTATGTTCTCACAATTCAGCTCTAAAAACTCTGGTGCTTTCTATTGTAAAAGGATTTGTTGATGCTGGAGTCTTCTCCTGAACTGATGAGTGGCCTACCACTTAAATCTGGGGGATTTTGTAGCCACAGAAGCAGGGTTCAGAACCAAAAATTTGTGATTAGCAGTTGTAGAAATTGGACCCCTCTTGTATAGAATTATAGTTATTCTGCTTAGTTGTTAATTATGTTAGCAAAATCTCTCCTGTATCACTAAAACTGCAGTGCAACCATCTCTATTCTGTTGTCTCTACAAGCCAATGCCAGTTCAGGTGTGTGAGACTGAGCAGTCTCTCTTAGTAGTGTCCCCAGCCACTGCTGATTAGAACCTTGTTTTGCAGAAATGACTTGGTATATGACTAGCTAGATGCTCTTAATTCCATCCAGCAGTCTGAAGTTTAGAAGATTGGAGATGATTTCAGGGAAATGAATGATCAGACTGGTTGTGATGAGTGCTAGGGATTCACAATAGGGTGCTCAGTCGGCCACCAGGAACAAGCCTAAAAATAAAGTAGGAAAGTACTAAACAGTTCGTTTTTCTGGCACTTCAGGATGAGATGACCTCAAGTTTGGGCCTTACCACAAAGAAAGCCCTCACAATCTTGAGAGACCAGTTGACAACACTGCTGGAGGGACATCAGAAAGAACGGAAAAAAGTGACTTCATGGAAGGTGAGACACCAAACAGCACTAGGTTGGATGCTCATTTTTCCTTTCTCAATGCAAAGTTGAGGATTAACTGAAAGGTAGCTGCATTTCCTCTCTAACTGCTGCTGCTGCAAAGTTTCCAAGTATAGAACTGCCGAAGTCTTTGGGAGCAAAGCAAGGAATTACCTTGGGGTATATTTCTCAGCACTTTTCTCATGGCTGCTGCTGCACTACAGGAGCTTAGCTTCAGCTGTAAAGGATCTAACATCTTCAAGAGCCACTAGAGGCAGTGGACTCAGGAGATCCATATCAAGCGGAGGGAAAGAGATGTGGAACTCAACAGTCCTCCCTTGTCCTCCTTGTTTATATGGTACATGCATTGAATACAAAGTGCTACTGTTTACTCACACTACTTAAACGTGTTTCTTTCTAGGTAGCGACAGTGGAGTAGCCTGGCACAAAAGTCTTTTCATTCTTCCAAGCAAGACTAAAAATAACAATGCTCACCAAGACTTCCCAGCTGAACAACCTTTAGGGCTGTAGTATTTGTGTAACTGATCTGGGATGCTCTGTTTAAGGGGATTTACAAAGTTGTGTTCACCTTGGAGTGTCTGTTAACTGCTGCTTTCATCTTTCCTTTGCTTTTTATAATACCTAGCTCTGTATTTTATGAATGCTGTCTGCTGCTTTCTTTTTGTAGGAGGCATGGAGGAGCAGTTTTTTGTACCATGGCAACCGTTGCTCCTGTTTCCACTGGCCTGGTGCATCTCTGATGCTTCTGGCAGTGGTATTGCTACTGTGCTGCTCTGGGAGCCAGCCACAGGGAAAGTAAGCAAAAAATAATTTACTGGTTGACTGAAGCAAATGGTAATTTTACATCCTTTGTCTCTGTGTATGGCTCATGTATTGTCATTGTCCCTCATTCTGTGTAATCATGAGTATGTTCATACTGGTAATTCTGTCCCTTCCGCAAAACTTCAGCTGACTTAATTCTACTTCTAATTGGGTAATACTAATACTAATTAAGTATCTTGTGGAGAGAATGAGATTTTCTTTCTATGGTTTCCTAGATCTTGAAAAATCCTGAGCCATCAGAATTGATCAGAAGGGTTTTGAAACTAGAGAATTTAGTGGCTCGTAAGATAAGCTACTGTACTGTCACAAGAGCCATAACATACTTGACTGTATTTGTAAGGGTGTTTTTGAATTGAGAAAGGTCTTTTCAAACTTCTCTGGTGGCATTATCTTGAACAAGTGTGGTTGTGGCTTCTCTGCTTTTCTTTTTTAAACACAAGTCTTTGGGATGTAGGAATAAACAATTGAATAGATACGCATTTATTTCTGTGGTTGGCTGGCAGCATATTCTGCTCATTTATTCAAAACTCAACTGCTTTCTGCTTTCTTCTGTTTTTGCTGTGCAAAGCCAAGGTGCTGAAATAGTTAATGCACTGGCACTCTTCCTCCTTCTCCTCTTGGATCTCTTCATGATTGGACGTCAAGAGAGGCTGAAGTGCAAAGAGGTGGAGAGGAGACTTCAGATGATCATTGATAAGATAAATGGTGAGGCCTCATTCATCTGTCTGTCATTTGGATTTGTGATCCCTCCACGTAGGATTTTTCTCCAAAACTTGATCATGTGTTATTAATTGAGCTTACTAGCCTTGCCCTGTGTTGCACAGAAACAGGCTGTGAGAACTGTGTCCTATACCTTGCCTGTTCTGTGGAACAGTTAATTTGAGCTGTGGTGTGGCCATATGTTTCCAAAAGGTATGTTACCAGATAGGTGTGTGTTATGCTTGTGCTCTGGAGTAATTCAAATCCCAAATTTCATATAAAAATACCTGCTTTGCAGCAGATGATGAAAGAGGAAAATGGGGGATTGTGCCGCAACATAGAACAGAAGGAAATAAATTGCTGTACATAAGCATCTTGTCAGTGGGGGCTATGAAATGTAAACTGATGGATAACTGACCTCGTCTGAATTTGATCGCTTAATTCCTTCACACTCTGTGCTTTCAGATACTCTTGGCAAAGAGGTGAAATGGCAAGACTCCATGTACCCTGATCTCCATATGCCTTATGCCCCATCCTGGTCCCTTCATTGGGCATACAGGGATGGTCATCTTGTGAACCTGCCTGTAAGCCTATTAGTAGAAGGGGATGTCATTGCTTTGAGACCAGGACAGGAGTCATTTGCTTCTCTGAGAGGAATTAAGGTAACTTGCTTGTCTTAGTTCCCTGGCCTGTGACAATATGTTTCCCAGGATATTCTCTAAATCTCAAAGTATGGATTATGGGAGTGTTTGATTCTTCTGACCTTTAAAATGCTTTGAAACTCCAGTTCAGCTAAAGAAAGTGCTTTGTTAAACAGCTCTGTACTCCCTATGAATACCAAAACGCAACAGAGTGGAGACACTAATGGGATACCAAAGCACCAAAGCTCCATCATCCATCTTCCAGGTCATGAGGAAAGTGTAGTATGCTGATTAAAATGTAATAAATCTGTCCAGTAGGATGATGTGACATACAATTCCCCTACTTTGTCCTGTTTTTTATGTGGAGAAATAAGTTTGTCTACTTTGACCTTCTTACTACTGATGTAGTAAAAAACAAAGTAACATAAAGTACCTGGAGTAGAATTACATTAACAAATCAATTACAAGATCTATGCAAAGATTTTGCTGCTTAAAGAAGCTCAGAAAAAGTTTAAAGCCTGAAATTTACTTACCTTTGTTGTTAATTGTGACTCCTAGTCCAAATGCTTTTAAACTAAGACAGGGGAGATTTAGGGTAGATAGTAGGAGGAAGTTGTTCACTCAGAGGGTGGGGATGCACTGGAACAGGTCGCTCGGAGAGGCTGTGGATGCCCCATCCCTGAAGGCATTCAAGACAAGGCTGGATGTGGCTCTGGGCAGCCTGCTCTGGTGGTTGGTGACCCTGCCCACAGCATGGGAGTTGGAACTAGATGATCTCTGAGGTCTTTTTCATCCCAGGCCATTCTATGATTCTATGAGATGCTAATATTCATGAATAACCAGACGTGTTTTGTTACTTCTTAAAGGCCCACAAGTATTTAGTTTTGCTTCAGGTTCGAAGCAACAGTTTAATGAATTTTTGAGAGCTGAGAGAGAACTGTGACAAATGCATATTGTCACTTGTGGTAGGAGAGATCCTGCTGGACTAAACCTTCAGTCCCCAGATGCAGAATTCCACCAAGGCCCCAGATGAGCAGCCTTTGGCTCACTGACTTTTTTTTTTCTAGGATGATGAGCACATAGTTCTGGAGCCAGGAGATCTGTTTCCACCTTTTTCACCTCCACCATCCCCAAGGGGAGAAGTGAAAAAGGGACCTCAGAACCCTCAGCTGTATCGTCTGTTCCGTGTCTTGAAGACTCCAATAATTGATAATGTCAGGTGGGTTAAATACTGTGCACCATGGCTTCACAACTTTTCTTTGTCCTTGTTGATGTCCTGTATCAGGAAAAAAAAATGAAATTTAACCAGTGCAGTCCAGGAATTTGTAAATATGCTTTGCTTTATCTTCTGTATTACCTATCTTATTGTTTGTCTTCACTTGTCCTCCTTAGCTGATAGTTCAGACTGATATTTAAAAACATATGCATGCTAATTGTTACAGTTCAGCTCATTTCTTTCCAAGTAAATTTGAACAATGGAGGGAGGTTTCATGCAGTTGTTGGCAGATTTGTGACTCTGTTGAGATTATTTTAAATCTCTGAGATTGAGACTGAGGGTATAGATGAATTGATAAATCTCTCATCAGTGGCATCTTCTGTAATTGATGTTCTTTTTCTTAAAGCTATTTAACATTGGTTTCTCTTTCAAAGGCTCCCCTGCTTAGCGTAGGCTGAACACAGTTTCTGAGGAAAGTGCAGGGCTAGGATCTTGGTTCCTAAAATTGCAAGCTGTCTTCCATTTTTTCAGGTGGTGTCTGGAAATGGCATTGTCACGTCCTGTAACAGCCCTGGATAATGAGAGATTCACTGTACAGTCTGTGATGTTGAAATATGCTGTCCCTGTTGTACTGGTAGGTATCATTTCAAGATGTGTTTTCTCAATAAAGGTGAGGAATTTGCAGCCATCAACAGGAAACTGTGGCCAGGCTCTAACTCATGCAGCTGACTCTGTACCTTGTACAGATAGTATAGAGGAGCAAAGATACCGAGCTGTCTTATCTGTGAGAGTGAAGAACTGCAACAACAGACCAAGTGTGCCCTCCAGATTTTTTATCCAAGGGCTGAGAATGTTATAAGGAAGCAAAAACTTCTTCCTTACAAGTAGTAGTAGTTTGCTGATGGTGTCAACTTTGAATTGCAGGCTGGCTTCCTAATCACCAATGCAGTGCGCTTCATTTTCAAAGCTCCTGGAATTGCTTCTTGGCAGCATACTCTTCTTCAGCTGCAGGTAAAAGAGTGTTTTGAGCTCCACTACACCTTTCCTCTCCAAAGCACCGCTGTAGCAATTCCCTCCATCAGCAACTTGCTTCATCCCATGACAACATCCTGTGTACACCCTGCCTTGTGCACATTAGATCCTAGAGCTCTCAATGAAGAGGAATAACTCTACCCTGTCTGTTCCTTCTACACTGTTTTTTGTTTTCTCTTTCTCTCACTGTGTATGTTTATATCCGTGTCTATAAGTACACATATATATGTGCCTATTTGTATGTGGTATACTTTTTGTGTAAACTTTTAAGAGCTTATGCCAAATTCAGCAGGAAAAAAACAGCCACAAGTTGATGCAGTTTGTTCATAGCCTTCTTCATTACAAATTCTTAAGGTTGTATGTGTCTCCCCTTCTGTGCTTCTCCCTGTATTGCATTGCTTCCAGTGCAAGCTGTCTCTGTACTTCCTGCTGTTGCCTATTACCAGTCCACTGTGGCGGAGAAGAGGTTGTATGACAGGTCTAACTTCTTGTTGTCTCTGTACTTACTTGTGATTAGAGTTGTTTTTTTGTTGTTGTTGTTTTGTTTTGTTTTTTGGTTGTTTTTTTTTCCAGGTGAATGGAGTCCTGCCCATCCTTCCATTGCTTTTTCCTGTCCTGTGGATTCTTGCTACAGCCTTTGGAGAAGCCAGAGTCTTGGCCCAGATGACCAAGGCCTCATCCACCTCACTGGTAGGTGTCTGTCCATATCAAACCATTGCAGAGAAAGGGGCAGTAGATGAGAAGGGCTCTGTAAAACAAGCACAGTGGATTCGGCACCTAATTTAAAAAAAAAAAAAAAAACCTGTTGAATCTTTGAGTGTCCTGGCTGGGTCATTTTCCTGCAGCACCACTTGGCTTTTTCTTGCACAAATGTTTCAGGTTTTCAGCTTACCTACAGATATTTTCTATATCCCAAAGGTGATAGGAAGATTTAGTGCTTCCATAAATCTCTTGAAGACATGTGCTTTCTATCAGTTAAATTTAATCTGTCAGAGGAGTCAACATAGAGATAAATGCTGCATGGTGGCCATATCTAGAGAACATTAAGCCATGGAGAAGGAATACGATACATAAGATCCTTTGTTATAATCTGTGGGTTGAGCAGCCCTTTCTTGAGGCTCTGGGGCTTGACTTGCAGACCTGGCCTTGCCTGTGGGTCAGAATGTGAGAGAAATTTCTGGTGACTGTTCTGATTTGGCAAATGGAAATTTGGTATTCTGATGGATGTGTAATCCTGAACTGGTTGTCACAGAACTGTAGGAGATGGAAGGGAGCTCCAGAGATCATTTAGTCCAACCCCCATGCCACAGCAGTTCTCTAGACCAGGTTGCACAGGTAGGCGTCCAGGCAGGCCTTGAATGTCTCCAGAGAAGAAGACTCCACCGCCTCTCAGGGCAGCCTGTGCCAGTGCTCCGTCTCTGCACTGTGAAGAAGTTCCCACACACATTTGTGCAGAACTTCCTATGCTTCAGTTTGTGATATGCTAATAGGTGTCTCTTGTTTTCTGCCAGTGACAATGTTGGTGAGGTGCACTGTGCTGTTTGTTGTCTCTGCTGATTTCTGTTAAACCTGTGCTTCAACAGAATTTCTTTCTCCTTCATGTCCTTCCTTGGCCTCCATGGTCCTGGTTCTGTGTTTTCTATTCTTTGCCCTGTAGGTTGTGTTTGACTGAACTGGAAGGGTGAACACATGCCTCCCCCTCCAGTGACATATTTGCACCTTTACCATCCCTTTTCAGTGTTTTCTCTGTTCTACATTTTCCATCCATTCTCAACATCACTTTGGTTCTGTCCTTGGAACCATCTCTTTCTCTGCACACCTTGCTTTGTGGCTAGGAAAGGCCAGAACTCCATGGCTTCTGTACTTCATCATTCTCTTCATTTCCATTTGCCTTGTTACTCACATTTGCACCTGCCTTGAGTTCTTCTGTATCTTCTTTTTGCCCAGGCAACTCGCTCTGTCTAGTCAGCTCTTTCTCTTTCTGTGACATCTCAAGCTCAATCCTCCATCTTTGTTGCTGCAGAAAAAAACACTGTAGTGTGCCTTAGTCATTCTCACTCTTCACTAGGGAAGTGTTCTTTTGGCATCTCTATTTCACTCTTTCCTTCTCTCTATTCTGTTCAAAATGTAAGGCCTTTTGCCTCTCCAGTCACTTGGCCTGTGTGACACTTACTTTCTGCTCTCTCCCATCACATTCAGGCTCTTAGATTTCAATTTTCTTTAAAGACCATAGGCAACTCTTATGATGAGTTAATCAGATATGCAGTGGCTACCCCAAAGGAGCCCCTGCCTCAAGTTTCACAACTATGGTTGGATTATAGCAGCATTTCTTTTAGAAGGGGATTTGATGTCGGCTTGGAAATATTCCTGCTCCCTTTGACAGGTTGTTTTAGCAATGATTTACTTTTACTGTTAAAAATTGACATTCATACATCAGTGTTTTTGTAGGATCTGATTTCCAGCCCTTGAAACTTAACTTCCTTTTCCTCATAGATGTAAGAGCAAATCAATGAAGTTTCTGTTCTGAGGTTTCTGCTCATGTTCCCTTTTACCATCTCTCTGATTAAGTAAACTGTTTTACTTAATTTTTACTTATGTATAAACACCTTGAGTCACTATAAGCACATTTGCCAACTCTCTAATATTTGTTTTGGCTTTCCTCTTAGCTTTCTCCAGTGCCTCAGGATCACTGTAGAATTATGAATCTCCAAAACCCACTAAATATTCCAGTAGCAGCTAAACTTGAGAATAATTTGAGCTTTATGTTCCCTTGTTAGTACAACAAAAGATCGCAGTAGATTTTTTAGCCATTGCCTTAAATAGCCAGCTGTTGTTCAGAAAATAATTTGCAGAGTTACTGCTTTCTAAGATGGAGTCTCATTTTGTTAGCCCAAATTTCATATTTTCTGCTAGGAATGCAGATTTATTTTTGAAATTTTAAGATTTATTTCTTAATCTGCATGTTTTTGCTTTTTTTTCTGAGCAGTCCATGCTGTTTTATTGCAATAACCTGTTCTCCTTAATATCTGATCTATCCCCAATCTTTGTATAGTGTACAAACTCTGTCAGTAATGACTTTGTGTTTTATTTCAGGGTATAACAGAACACTTAGAATTTGTCCCTGCTTGAGCTAGTAACACATCCTACCACAAATGTTTATTTCATTATCAGAAAGCAAATTTCTAATATATTTAATATGGCCCTTTTTACTCTGGAATTACTCTAGTTTTTGCTTGAAAACTAAATGCCTTTTTTATCAAGTCAGAATACCAAGTGTATTAAACCAACAGCATGACTTTTATCACTCCAGTTTGTTACTCTATCCAAAAATATCACAGTGATGCTCATGTACTTGTGTTGTTTAGTGCTAATTGTATTATTCCACTTCATTTAATATGTGTTTTATATCAGCTAGCAGCTGTTTGAAATTAAAGTCAGTCTGGGGTCTTGTGGTAACTTGATGTGTTGTCCTTATTCTCATTAGGCATTGTCACCACATCCACTGCATTAGGTCTTAAATCCATGCTTCGAACCCTGAAAAGAGTTAGCAGTAACAGTTGGAAAGTTTTCTATTAAAAAGAAAAAAATTAATTTCAGTAACTAGTGTTAGAATGGAAAATATCTCATAGTTATTGTGTGATATTATCATATCACTGAATAATGAGTAGCAATATTTAACACATCTGACTTCATTCCAATATCATTTGCAATTCCACTGTTTTAATCAAACAGGGGATTGGTGAGCTTGTTCTTACTATTTTGGTAATTTTTAATTCTGTTTTCACTCCTCAAAACCAGACTTTATTATTATTTCTACTATGTGATTGTTGCTTGTTAAAGTTAAATAAAAGGTTACTAACAGTTCCTAGTTATCCTTCACAGTTTTCAGTTTAAATTATTTCTGGCAGATTTGTGTTGGCTTTTTACAGCTTTTTTTAAGCTAATTTCCTTTTAAGCATCAGATATATGCGTTATTATTTGGGTTATTGTTGCTGGTTTTTTTTTTTGTTTTTTTTTTTTAATATACAGAAATTTAATTCCCATGTTCATTTATGCCTATAAATCTACTTAGAGCTGGATGCACAATTTTTCAGTTAGCAAATTTTGCAGTGTAATTCCAAGAGCCCCACGGCAGCACTCTGCAATAAATAATTCTTTTTATTTCCTATCCATAACCCATTCACATCACCTCATTCCTCCAGCAGGTACCTGCTTTTGCAGTCACTCTCATCTAGCTCCTTTCTTTTAACTGACCTGTGTAATTAAGGAACAGGTCAATCAATACTGACTTTCTATCTTAAAATAATCATCCAGGAAAAGCTTCCACTGGGTCTAATTGCTATTGTTTTCTCTGTAGACTTTGAGATAACAACTATGTCTTCTGTGATGTACCAGCACAAGCGCTCTGTGCTTCACAAGTAGATAATAATGACATAATCCATTAAAGACTTAATTGCTTTGGAGAATTATTGATCTGCCTTGTTATAGTAGTCCTCATAGGGCAGGACTTTTGCTTTCTTCTCTCTAAAGGCATAGTACTTAGGGAAGGATGTTCTTCATGACACATTTCTGAGCATAATTATAGTAACTGGTCTCTTCTCTTGCTGCAGCTTGCTAAGTTTTCAGAGGACACTCTCAGCAGCTACACAGAGATGGTATCTTCTCAGGTACTATTATTGTGAATTGTTTTCGTACATCTTTCATCTTCATTATATCCTTTCCCTTCCTTTCTGATCCCCTGCTTGTTCCTAGAGCCTTTTTTCGCTTGTGCCAGTTGTCTACTGTCTCACTTCTGCTGCTTTAATTTACTGTGCATGCAGGTTGTGTGTCTTTCCCCTTCACCTTCCCATGTAGACAGTGCTTCTAAACCGAGGCAACTTTGATACTGAGTACAGCTGTGCTTTTCTGAATATTGCAGATGATTTGCAGTCAACTTTTTCTGTCCTGAAGAAAGTGCCTCTTTCAAGTCCTTCTATTCCAGGAGTAAAATAAACTTTTTATGGTGTGTGTCAGAAAGAATGGAAGTGTTTTACTTGTACCAGAAACACCTACTTCTCTAAGCCAAAACTATAGAACAGTGAGGACAGGGGTCAGCATCAAGACCAAATGTCATAAGGGGAGCATAGTAGGCTCATGCTAAAAGTCTGATCCTGTTTCAGGGGCTTGTTAATGAGCTTAAGTGTGTTACTAGTACTGCAAAATCTGGGGCAAATAAACATTCAGAAGAGCTGTTTTCTCAGATTTTTTTCCAACATTATCACTTCCCCAATGACTGCACTTACCCAGTTTGCAGTGTGATTGTCTTAAGTGTAGGGCAGGGCCTCACATTCCTTACTCCAAGGGGATGGGAGTTAAAAATACCAAGAGGTAGCAGCTAACTTAGTCCAAATGAAATCCCTTCAGGATTTCTTCCTGTGTGTTTGGATAAGCAAAGGTAGTTTCAGTGAATTCTCAATTCAGCAATCAAAATGTCTGTTAGAATCCTTTGTGGGAATGGAATGCCTTTCCCTTGAGAACAGCAGCAGCGTATCAGATAACTGATTCCCACAAAGACTGATGTTTTTCTTTGAGTGTATCAGTATGTTGAACCTGAAAGAAGGTAACGTCATACTTTTTTTCTTTCTTCTCTCCTCTTGTCTTCTCTGAATGGGTCTTTAATTAGATATTCTGTGCTTCCCTTGGCAGGAAATGATACGCTGTATCTGGAGCCACTTCTTGTGTGTTTTAAAAGGCAAATCACCAACACTGAGCTTCACCTCTAGCTTGCTCCATAGTCTGGGGTCTGTCACTGTGAGTACCGTTGGGCTGTCAGAAGGCAAAGCTCTAAGTGGATGCTTCATTTGAATCAATCATGTGGTCCTTGCCTGAGCACAGACTATTAGTAATCAGTTCATTGTGATGGGAGTAGATACCCTTCAGGTATCTTTGTAGTAGATCTTGAAGCTGTTATGTCTAAGCAGCATATTGATAGGCTAAAACAATAGTGAGAGACACTGTGCCATCTAATATGATGTCTGTATGTTCCACAGTCATCTTCTATAACTCTTGAAATGGGTTCAGTAATTGCTTCCTTAACATGGGTTTCATGCCTGATTTTGCAGTCCTAAGATAAAATTGGTGTTAAGTAATTAATCAGTCTAGATAGAGCAGGGAAATATCAGATCCTGAAGATTCTTAAGATAGAAGGTTGATGAAGGAGGGACTTATGTGGTTTCTTATGTGTTTATTCAACTCATATTTACAACTATGTGTGAATGATTAAGAAATGTTTTCACTGAAGTGTTGCATTCTTGGGGGTGTTATGGGATTTTCTAGGTGCTCTGCTGTGTAGACAAGCAGGGGATTCTCTCCTGGCCAAATCCCAGCCCAGAGACTGTTCTGTTCTTCAGTGGGAAGGTGGAGCCACATCATAATAGCCATGAAGATCTGACTGATGAGCTCTCTACACGGTCCTTCTGCCACCCTGAGATGGAAGATGAGGTGAGGGATATGTAACACGTAATGTAGCATGTTAGCTGTAAGCACAGTGTGACTGACATACACGATCTTGTATTACAGAAGGATCTTTGCTTGTACAGAAGTCTCATGACTATAGTTCTTTGCTTAAAAGTTAAGAATCTGTGAGGATGAGATCCTCTTATATAGGAGTCATAAAACAACATTTCTTTTTTCCTTTGTCTCTGTCTCCACTTCAGTACATTTTGCATATCAATCAAAAGTGGTTCATGTTCAACTGCTGAGTCTCCGCTGTTCATTTGGTTGGTATCTTGCAGCCCCATGAAAGAGATGCTTTGCTCTCTGGCCCCTTGGCAGACACAGTCCATGTGACTAATGAGCAAGAGAGGAACAACTGGTCTGGTGACCCTCCAAAGGCTACTGATGCCCATGCCCACCGAAAGCCAAACAGCAGAAGCAAGCATCCGTCTGGGTCCAATGTGAGTTTTAGCAAGGACACAGAGGGTGGAGAAGAAGAACATACTCAGGTAAGACATAAAGAAGGGGCACACAATTAGTCTTTTGTGGATCTCTGACCCTGTAGAGTCTTCTATTTGGGGAATTTAATTGAGAGTTCCTGAGGGATTCTGGGCTGAAGCTGTGATCACTGTAACTAACTAGAATTTTCTTATCTGTTGGATCAGGTTGCTGGTGACACTGAGGTGTTGGCATGTGAGGCTGAAGACTTTGTATGTGACTATCACCTTGAGATGCTTAGCCTGTCCCAGGACCAACAGAACCCCTCTTGCATCCAGTTTGATGAGTCCAACTGGCAGATACACTTGAATTCCCTCAAGCCTCTGGGTCTGAATGTGCTGCTCAATCTCTGCAATGCCAGTGTGACAGAACGGTTGTGCCGCTTCTCTGACCACCTCTGCAACATAGCCCTCCAGGAAACTCACAATGCTGTGCTGCCTGTTCATGTGCCCTGGGGCCTCTGTGAGCTTGCCAGGCTAATAGGTAAGGAGAATTCCAGTGTGTGGACACAGATAAATCAGTGCTGCCAATAGACACTTAATCCTTAGAAAGCATATAGAAAGTATTTTCCCAGCCCTGGTTTCTGAGAAGGTAGAATTACAGAGCTGACTGTCATTGTCAGGTTGCCAAAATAGTCTATAAAAGACGGTGCTTTTGGCAAATTGAGACACTGTAGTCAGAAGCAAAGAAAAAAATGTCCTCAAGGATGTTTCCAGCAAGCCTTGTCTAGGTTTGGTATTCTGGCTTGAATCTGCAGTTTTCATCTGGGAACAAGAATGGAAAGATAGATGCTCTGTTTTTACCACAATGCTTTACCAAGAGAGCGGGTATAAATGTTGTTCTGTACCTCAGCTTATTTTATAAATGGGAAAACTAAAGCACACAGGAGGTAAGATGCAGCACTAGAATTATAATCTGATAGCCTTTGAACTCAATTCTGTGCTTGTTCTTCACAGTTCCTTTCTTCAATGAATCAGAAGCACGAAAGCTTTAATTACTAGTAAAATCTAGTCCTCTGAGTATCTTTCATCATAGATCTTGGAACATCTTGGTGTAGGTGCTCTGCAAGCACAGATTAACCTACCTATTACTGGGGAAAGGTCAAAATGAGAGCAGGCAAGATAGATGGCACAGAAGCAGGAGATAGGAGTATGCTTTTGCTTTAGTTAGCATCTAATTTTTTTTCTCATATTCGTGTTTCAGGTTTCACACCAGGTGCCAAAGATCTTTTCAAGCAAGAAAATTATTTGGCCTTGTACCGCTTGCCAAGTGATGAGATGGTTAAGGAGACAATGCTGGGGAAGCTTTCATCAATCACCAAGAGAAGACCACCCTTGAGTCACATGATTAACCTGTTTGTGAAGGACACCACGACCAGTAAGGCTGCCTCTTTCTTTGTGTGTCCACCTTGACTGGGAGGATCTTTTTCCAAGAGGGACTAGAAAATGTCATTCTGTTACAGCTTAAAAGTCCCTAACTGGTGATAGCCTTGCTTTGCCTGTGATCAGTACAGATAAGTTCAACAAACCTAAATGATCAGTGCTATGGGATACCGAAGAGGGGAATTCTTCCCAGCCCCAGATCATTTCAGGATCACGAGTAATTTTAATAAAATTGTCTTAGCATTTGACAAGTCTGTTTTCTGGGACCAAATAGCAGTGTAGTACAAGGTGGGTTTTGAACAGTCTTCATTTTGTTGGTGAAGCTGATACTGCACAGGTCTGAATATTTCTCAGTATTAACTAGTGATGCTTATCCTTCTGATAACATAAACCATAAATCATTGTTAGTAAGTTGTACTGTGTAGTATATTACATATTCTGTTTCTATATTACATTCTAATAAGAAATCACAGAAATATCAGACAAACTCATGATGATCATGAATGCAACCCCTGAAGCTGCGCTGATTTCTCCACTCGTACTCCTTCCTATTCAAATAGAAATGGGCTAGGATGGAAAGGATGTGCAAATGGACATGGTAAGGTCTTAAAGCACCTTAGTATGATATAGCACTTTGTCCATGAGAACTCTTAGTCTCTTAATAATACCTGAAATTGACTGAACTCAGCTTCCTGGAATTGGAGTTCATTCAATATTGAATCTGAAATATGGCTACTATGTTGGCCCAAGATTTATCAAGTAAACTGGCTTCTCTTACCTATTTCTTCTTAAACTTGTATCTTAATTTTGGCAGGAGCTTTTTTGTTTGTCCCAGTTACTGCTATCTCACCTTTGTGAGCAATAATTTTTCTGATGCTGATTCTTAGTGTAGATGAGAACTTTTAGTGTTGCCTCATTTCAACTCCTTATCCTCAATTTTAAACGGTTTAGTTCATAGGCTGGAGCTCAGACGAATACAAGTGTGACCTGGATTAAGCTGTCTAGAGTAAGTTCTAAGGGAAGTTTTGTGACTGAGGTTATTTAACCACTGAAACACTGCTCATGTGATATTTTGGTCCTTGAAAGTTTCTAAAATGAGTGCAACCAGAAATAATGGATTATGCAGATATTATTGCATGATATCAAATGGCTGTGTTTTCATATAGTCAGACTAGACATTTGTAACTAATCTCTTCTGATTCAGTGTTTGTGAATAAGTCCTTGAATCCACCCACTCCCATGGTGTGCTGAAATCAAAGGGATATACATAAATTGAAATGGAAGCCAAAAGAGGAGGTAGTTTGTCTGAATGTTCCCTTAGTATTCCATTGAATTATATGTGCCTTGCCACCTGACAACACTCTTCCCAAATCCTTAGTAACCACATGGAAATGAGGGACTGACCGGAATTCTCAGCAAAGTAAAATGGCTTGATACTGCCTGTCTTCCCTTGCTATAGCTACCTTCTTAGCTTCTTTTCATTTCACTGGCTCAGCTCTAGATGCCTAGCTCTTTCTAATGAGTTCCAGCAGTCATGAATGGGTAGTTGTCTTCCATGCCCTGTTCATCTGTTCTGTCCTTTATACCAGATAAATTCTGTCCTTCAAGTTTGTGATTTAGAGAGGAAAGAGGCTGAGCTAACATTGCTGACAGTGACAGTTGAATGAGGACATGGTGTTACTGTCATCTACCCCTTAGAGGAACTGTTGTCTGGGACACTGTTGACACTGAATGGAAATCATATGAGAAAAGATTGCAGTTGCTGTCAGATACCAATGTAGATGTGTGCACATGTGGTCATCTGCAAGCTTTTGCTCTCTTTCCGGGCCTAGACATTCCATGAATAAATGAACATGTCTTGTTCTCTTTTTCCCAGCAAGGACCGTCTGACCATAGGACCAAGGTGGGAAGTGTTTATGCAGTAAAGTTAATGCCATACAAGTACTCCTTTATGTCCCTGAAACAGGCTCCTCCTTTCACACACAGTTCCTCGTTGTCTTGGAGGATTGTTACTCTGAGAATCTTGGTACGCAATGACTCTTGGTAGCAGAAAGCAGGGAGCTGCTATGTTTTGAAAAATCCTCTGGTGTTCCTGTAGGTCCCTGACAGGTTAGTGCAAGGGGATATTCTTGGTTCTGGATTTCACCAGTCTAGTGTGAGCAATTCAACAGTTCCTGCAAGAGGCCTTGGCTCATCTTCCTCAGCAGTGGTGTTTTTTTCATTAGATCAGCATTGAAGCTGTTGGGTGCAAAGTCACAGAGCAGCTGGAGCAGTGAACCTAGACAGTGAGGTCCATGTGCATGCAGTGTTAACATAACATCATAAATGAAAGGGAGCACAAAGGATAGAGGGGAGACAGCTCTGCGTGCTTTAACTTCTGTGCTGCTGTTGAGACCTGAGTCATAAAAGTAACAGCATACACCTTTGAGAAACACTAACACATCAACCTACAAGAGGGAACGAAGATTTTAAGTCTGTATTGAAAAGTAAAGTAGTGGAAGGAAAAATAGGACAAGCTGTGGTGGTCACTGATTTTCAGTTCTTCCTGGATCACGGCAGGAGTTGGTTTTTTTTTTCAGTTTGTTATGCTGAACTTTTGATGCATCCCGATTTAATTTGTTCTCGGGACTCTGTGAAGCAGGCTACTATGTAATGGCTCATGCTACTGAATTATCTTCTGCTACTTGAGGAGGAGGTATTCAAGAATAGCTGTTGTGCTGGATGCCAGCCTGTGCTGCCTGCTGTAGAGAGCCTAGGGGGAGTGGATTCGATGATCTCTGGAGGTCCCTTCCAACCCCTACAATTTGGTGATTCTGTGATACATCCACTCCTGGCCTAAACTTGAATGTACTTTGCAATGCAGGCTGATTTTGATCTCCATAGTCATCACTGGTGCTTATATTCTCATGAGAAGATGCACACAAGAATATCTTTTCTTCTGTTCCATTGCATGCAAGAGCAAGCTTTTTCCCACCTTCTGTAGGAGTGGGATTGTTAATACAGTATAAAAGAAGAGAAACTGACTATCTGCCTCACGTTTTATCACAGCCTTGTTTGAACTCCCAGTTGGACAAATAGCAGCTGAACACATCATTCAGTCGTGAATAATTTCTTGAAGGGGGACTGCAGACTTTCTATGGATGAACCTGGAGTGGATCAGGGAAACCACTATTTGAACAAATAAAGGAGCAGTCAGTATGGTATCTCTTGCCTGGGACCCTGTATGTGTGTTGCTAACTCATTGTTCTCCTGTATTTCAGGTACTGAGCAGATGTTTTCACATGGGACAGCTGACATCATCCTTGAGGCCTGCACAGACTTCTGGGATGGTACTGATATTTACCCTCTCTCTGGCTCTGACAGGTGAGCATCCTTGTCATTTGGCGCGTTTAGAGACTGCTGCTAAATTGCAGTGGGAACCCGGTCACTGTATAAAAATTATCTTCACTGACACTTGTTAAGCTATTTAATAGAAGCTTGAAATAGGTTATGAACATAAGCTGTCTCTGCTTATAATCGATTGTTATGATTGTAGCAGTGTAAGAGATGAGATGTCAAGAAATAACCTGACTGTAAGACTAAACCATTTCATCTGACAGGCACAGAAAGCATAGCAATAAGTGTGTTCAAAGAGTGCTGTGTTCACATTCATCAGTCTGTCTAATCAGCATCCGGCAATGCTCAACACTGCCTGTTAGAACACTGTCCTGCTCCTCACAGAACATTTTTTTCCAGGTACCCAATTGGTGACTTCTGCATCAAACTATTTGTATGTTGTCAGAAATGCAGCACATTTCTGCTAATTCTGTTTCTTGTCTCTTCCATATAGGAAGAAGGTGTTAGATTTCTACCAGCGGGCCTGCCTCTCAGGATACTGTTCAGCTTTTGCATACAAGCCAATGCATTGTGCCTTGTCCTCCCAGCTCAATGGCAAGTGCATAGAACTGGTGCAAGTCCCTGGGCAGAGTGCTATCTTCACATGCTGTGATCTGCCTGGGACAGTTCCGATCAAACAGAGTAGTCGGAGGAATAGCTGGAGCTCAGATGGTATGTGTTTTCTGTTCTGCCTATATTAAGTTGTTCTGCTAGCCCAAGTGCTTTTTCTCTGATTGGTCTGGAGCTGTAGGAGCATTGTTGCACTAATTAAGCACTAAGGGTGTCTGAAGTAGTTGTATTTCCCGAAGAAGTAATGATGTAGCACCCGGTAAGTGTGATTTTAGTTTGGCTATGGAAGCTTGCACAGAAGTTTTTTTTTTTGCCTTGTGAAGTCTGTTTCTTTACACAGGCAATTGTGAGTCAAGACTTCTGGGTATTTTGACACTTAGTTTGCTATCTGACTGATTTTATGGAAATCACTTGGTTTTTTCAAATCAACTAAATGTTTGAAGGTGTGTGACTACCCTCCCTTGATGGATTTTGTTTCTTTGCTGAAGGATAAGGTTCTCAATAGATGTAGAATTGTACCTCTCCTCCAGAACAGCAACTGAGAAATAAGCACATACCATTACATACAGAGGATTTTTTTGTAAGACTAACCTTAATCTGTTTCTGCCTTGGTCTCCCATACTGTGAAATGTGAGTAATGGGGTTTCCAACAGCTGTGAGGCAGTAGCTGAATGTTTTCATTTTTTCATTTGCAAACTGAGTGTTTTCAAAACACTTCTCAGTCCTATCTGTGGCAAACTTTGTGACTGTATAAGGTGTTGTATTATTTTGTTCTTCATGCTGTATCCAGCTCCCATTCACCACAGGCTGTTATGGTGGTCAAGGAACACTGTTGAAGAGCCTTTGTGGGCTCTTTGGGAGCATCTGGTGTAGGGAACCTGCTTTGGCAGGGGGCTTGGACTCGATGGTCTCTTGAAGTCCCTTCCAACCCCTATGATTCTATGATCCTATGATCTGCAGTGTCTCTGTTCAGAACATGATCAAGTTCCTCTACATAAGCCTTGAAGCCTCTCTGCCTCAGCCGGACTTGTCATGCTTATAAGCACAGTATGATGTATTTAAAACGCACATGTGAACATTATACAGCATACATTCTCTGCACCAATTTCTTGTGACTGATCCCTGTCTTCTGTTTTGTCTTTTTCCTTCACATGCTGTTTCATACTTGTACTCTTGATCATACATGTGGGGATATTCTGCTTCTATGACTGGGTATGCTGGGACAAATGGATGCCTCTTCAACTTTCCTTCTTCGTGTGTGTGTGTACTGCATGTTTCTGTGTCTGGTTACTGTGTCCCTATGTATTACCTTAATGGCCTCTCCTACCACGTCTTGTTATCTGACATGCATCTGAACTCTTGTGTCTCAATGTGATTGCATGTTGTTTGCATGCCTGAAGAAGGGATTGGGGAAGTGATGGAGAAGGAGGACTGTATCCAGGCTCTGAGTGGACAGATCTTCATGGGAATGGTCTCATCTCAGTATCAGGCCCGTCTTGACATTGTCCGCCTCATTGATGGATTGGTCAATGCCTGCATTCGTTTTGTCTACTTCTCCCTGGAAGATGAGCTCAAAAGCAAGGTAAGCTGTCTTTGCTGCAACCCCTGAACTTGCATGTCCCTGTCTGTTGAACTGGGGAGTTTAGCTCCCATGCAATCTAAGGTTAATCTGATTTAGTTCTCTCGAGGTTCCAGAAGGTACTTACACTCCAATATGGTATTGGTCTGCAGTACTCTTCATATGGATAGCTACACTATTTTCCCTGCTCTCCTCTAGGTGTTTGCTGAGAAGATGGGTCTTGAGACTGGCTGGAATTGTCACATATCTTTAACACCCAATGGTGATGTGCCTGGCTCTGAGATCCCTCCTTCTAGTCCCAGCCATGCTGGCTCCCTGCACGATGACCTACATCAGGGTGAGAGAACTTCACCTAATCCACTTTGAATGCCACATGTTTCCTGAATGGTTCCTTTAAACCTGTTCTTAGGGTTCTGTTTCCTCACCAGATACCTGATCCTTCAGATCTTTGAGCACAAAACAGGATGGGCCTGAGGTGTGTGCATGTGTGAGCGAGAGAGCCTTACATTTATATGTACACTTATAAATGTGTATATATATATATACATTTATACAGTCCTACCCAGTCAGTACTTTAGTTGTTGAAAACAAGCATCCTTCTGTGCACCAGTTGCTGTGCTTTTAACAAATGCTCATTAGTGATTTTAGTTCTTGCTAAAATGCTGGTTAAGCCACCCTAAGATCAACCTCTTACCTGTTAAGTCATCTTTTACTTTAAGCAGGCTTCCATCACTATCTTCTTCCCCTAAAAGAAGAAAGAACAGAACAGATAAACTGTCATGTCACAAAAGAGCAGAGACTGGGCTCACATATCTATTTCTACACAGATTAGTCATCTAAAAACACTGAATCTTAGATGATTGAGGGAGAATCTAAGTGTTGTTAACCTAGAAAATAAGGCTTCACATTTCCTGGCTTCTGCAGTGCCATGTAAATATGTCAAGTAAGTGGCACATGGGCAACAGAGGTGGGTGTGGGCTTATTGTTTATGCTGTCTCTGCTCCAGTTTCTCGAGATGATGTGGAGGGGCTCCTGCTAATGGAAGAGGAAGGGCATTCGGATCTCATCAGCTTTCAGCCAACAGACAGCGACATCCCAAGCTTCTTGGAAGACTGTAATAGGGTGAGGCTCCCTTTGCCTATACACCCTATGCTATTGTCATGGTCACTTGTATCATAACAGCACACAGGGGAATTTATTTTTGAAGCCACTTTGTTGACTGGCTCATATCAGAGCTCTGTTCAGCCCCCACACACACACACTTCCAGCTTGGGAACTAGGTGCTGGAAAGTTCGGAATTCTCTGTTAATCACTTTTGCTGAATGTATTTACATATATTCTCTCTGGATTTTAAGAGCGGACATAATCACATGCAGAGTGGTCCTCAGAGGCTCATCTCAGTCCATCTGGATCCCCTTGCCATGTGCTGGGGAAGGAGTGGAAACGTGCCCACACTCCACACAGACAGAAGAAACTTCTCACCTCCACCCATGAGCAGTAGTAGCTGGTGCTGGCCAGCAGTCAGAGTGTGGGACATGTTCTTCCTGCCAGAAACTCAGACACGCTCAGCATAGGTTATAGAAGGATCTGACAGATACCGATATATAAAAATAATCTTTTAAAAGTTTATAAAAGTGGGCTGTGTTTAGAAAGCAAAATCCATTCCCTTGCTGTGTACTATGGCTGCAAATGAAGTAGCAGGTATATGTGCTCTGAGTCAGCCCATATTCTCTAACCAGATTCTCCACACAGACAAAAGTTCCTTAGAAATCCTTGAGACAGACTTTATTTTAATTTTTTTTGGGGGGGGGTTCTAAAGGACTGCAAAGACAACCTGGCACATCATTGTAGAAGTTCAGTAGAAAGATGACTTCTAATGGCCTGGGAATACTATCTTCTGTCTACATTTATCTTGGGAACTATAATTCTAATTTCAGCAATTCCTCAATGTCTGCCTCCCTCGTATACACTCCTGCTTAGTCTCTTCTGTCTTTTTCAGGCCAAACTCCCACGGGGGATCCACCAGGTTAGACCTCACCTGAAAAACATTGACAATGTGCCTTTGCTCGTGCCACTCTTCACTGACTGCACCCCAGAGAGTAAGTAGCACAGAGCCTGGGTCTGTCCTTGAACTAAGTGTAAGTACTTTCCCTATCCACATTCTCTGGCTCACCTGTGTGTGAACATGAATAATAAAGATCAGAAATCCAAAATGACATCTTGATATTAATGAACCTCTATTGCTACCTGTGGAGAGCTGGATCTTTGTTTTAATACAACTTTCCTTAGATACAGAAATGGTCTAAGACTGACTTCACTGGCAAAAAAAAGAGACTCAAGTAAAGGTCCACAACGCTACTGCTTCTCATTAAGTGTTATGCTAGGAGAGTATGATCTCTGCTTGCAACCTTTGCTTCCTTATGTAATTCAGAAATCACTTCCCAGAAGTACTTTTCTCTGTCAGTTACCATTAGAACTTTTTGCTGCTTTGCAGTTTTTGACTGTAGAGACCAAAAAGGACAAAATTTCTTTTTTGCAGAAACACTGTTATATCTAAAGGGTCTGATTCCTCAGCTGGCAAATACCTGTCCAGTCTACAGTATAAATCCTAAGCACCATGATGATTTGACATTTTTAAGTACTTCCAGGCACAGTTTAAAGGAGCGCCAGTGAGAACCAGTTACAGACCAGTCTGCCTTAGGTGCTCAGTAAATTTAATCTTTCTCTAGCTGAGATGGTACTTCCCTACTTCGTCTAACCTTTTGCAGTTCTGCGCACACCAAACATTTAAATTAGTAGTTTATATAGGCATCTGCAGAGAGTGGGTGCTTTTTTTTTCTTGGACTATTCTAGAAGACTCACATATCCACAGAGTACTGTGCACAGATCTACAGAAGAAAAGTCAGATCTAAAAGCAGCTTTGATTTAGAGTCCTCATGATGTCAATAAAAAGATTGAGGGCTTAGAGTTAGGGCTGAGCAGTATTTAAAATTCTGTGTTTCAGGTTTGAATTAAAGTAAATTCAGTTTTTACTGTTTT
Source organism: Odontophorus gujanensis (assembly GCA_013399175.1). Taxonomy (NCBI): domain Eukaryota; kingdom Metazoa; phylum Chordata; class Aves; order Galliformes; family Odontophoridae; genus Odontophorus; species Odontophorus gujanensis. The sequence goes on from VXAB01001685.1 coordinate 206,291, forward strand.
CTAGCAAGACCATTTTACTCTGAAGCTGTTTGTGTTGAACATCTAGGTTATACCTAAATCTCTGGCCAAATATCTGGAGATATGGTAGAGGTATAGATCTCTGGGTCACAGCATTGTGAATCAGTGTGAGCTTTGTGAAAAGCTCAGTTCCTTCAGTAGGCAGATATAAAGGGCACTTGAACTGCAATTAATTAGCAATCTGATTGTGCCCTTTGACTTTGGATCTGACTACACAGGACTGAGGAATACCAGCAGGGGTCATTTTAAAAGATCTGTCTGCTCAGTATCCAGACTAGAAAGGATGTATGAAACCTATATGCTTTAATGAGATAATGCACTTTCTCCTGTCCCCTTGCAGCTATGTGTGAGATGATTAAGATCATGCAGGAGTACGGGGAGGTGACTTGCTGTCTGGGAAGCTCTGCCAACCTGCGGAACAGCTGCCTCTTCCTGCAAAGTGATATCAGGTAGGACAGGATCCAGAGTCCTCCTCTGCCTTGGCCTTACGCAGTGTCCAACTATGGGTTACACCAGACCTGAGGACTGTATCAGGAGGATTGCTTTGTCTGTCATTGTTAGCTGGGTGTGTCACTGTAAGGGATATTGGAATGGTGTTGTGTGGGATCCCATTATTTTCGAGTTGAGTGACTGCTTAGATTCCTTCATACAGATTTTTGAAAGGAAGCTGTTACTCTTGCATGCTAAAATATTACTCACCAAATGGAAATGCAAAAGCTTCCTGTTTGCACAGAATAGTGGCAGTGCCCCTCTGGATCAACCAATTCGTTGACCTTGAGCCATACATCCAAATACATTCATTATTTCTCTGGGAATAAGTGAAAGTGTGGGACGATTGATCCTAAATTAGTATCTCAGCTAACACTACCAGCAAGGCAGACAGAGGTGTCACGGCACAGTACAGTGTGAGTTTACAGGCTGGCCTGCAGCGGAGAGCAGTTTCTCCTCTGGGATGAGGTCTTTCCCTAATGCTGCTGTGTGTGTTGTCTATTCAGTATAGCACTGGACCCTCTCTACCCATCCCGCTGCTCCTGGGAGACCTTTGGCTATGCCACCAGCACCACCATGACTCATGCCTCTGATGAGCTCACCCCACTACAGCTCTCAGGACAGCTCAATAGCCTGCCTTGTTCCATGTCCTTCCGCCAAGAAGAGAGTACCAGCATTATAAGGCTTATAGAGCAGGTGAGCCAGACATATCCCCTTTCTAGTTTTCTCTATTTTTGATCTGCCCCTTTATGCCTGCAGTTCATGAGAAGCAAAGCCAAGAGCCCAGGTGTGCATTCTTGTTGAGTTACCTGCAGTGAGCTGCCAACACTAGCTTTGCTTAGGTGTCCTGCCTTTGTGCAGAAAGCACAAAAAAAGATTCTTCCTGTCTGACCCTGCTGGTCCGGTGTATAGAGGATAACTTGGGAATGGTGCTGTGTGGCACCATGACCTGAAAATAATTCAACTGAATGAAGTATAATCTTGTTGAGGTTCCCTAGCTAGAAAATAATGCATACTAGAGTGAGGTATTACCCCAGAAAATCCAGGAGTTTTAAAAAAACCTACCACTTAGTTAAGTTCTGTCCTTCCATCACAATCTCTGCATCTAGGCAGGACACCTCTCCTCCTGCAGGCCACATGATCTGCCCCTGCCTGCTGTTGGCTAACTGCTCCCATCACAGTGAAGGCTCTGAGGATTTGTGCTTCCTTCCAGGCCCGGCATGCAACATATGGGATCCGCAAGTGTTTTCTCTTCCTGCTACAGTGCCAGTTGACGTTGGTCGTCATTCAGGTGAATCCTGACCTGACTGGGGACAGCATTTAGTTCACAGGACAGGGGTGCTAGTAAGGATAATGGGTGTTTCCAGCCAGGCAGCCTTGCAAGGTGGGGAGATAGCCTTCAGAGAGTTTAATACCGCACATTTGGAAAAGTTACAATAAAGACCATAAGATCCCAGTCTACATTGCCCCTTCTCCTTGACCCTCTACAGAAGTTTTTCTCCAACTCGTTTTTCCTTGGTGAAAAGCATCTCCTGCAGCACCTGCCCTAGCAGCCTAAAAAGTATGGAGGGGCTGTGCAGCAGCCCAGTAGTTACCAGCTTGTACTAGTGTTTTGTGGGAGGATGGTGGTACCTGGGGGTAATGGAGCTGTCCTAGCACTGCTCACACTCTTCACTCTGGTCTGTTCCTGTCTAGTTCCTGTCCTGCCTGGTACAGCTGCCTCCAATCCTAAGTACCACAGACATTGTGTGGCTCTCTTGTTTCTGCTATCCACTGCTCAGGTGAGTCTGTCAAGCAGGGTGGAACGTCCTGCTTTCAGCCACCTACTGCGCAGACAAGTCCCCCAATGTACTGTATGTATGAGGAAAGGAAGTGACCACTCAGAGCACAATAAGGAGACTTCAAGGGTTAGTCTAAGTGCCCACTATGACCAAGTGTTAGGAAATACAGATGGAAGTATTTGTGTACTGCTGGGTAAGCTCTGCATGCTACCTGAGAGCTTCTTTTATCTTATGGTTTGAGGTTCCACCTTAGAATCATTTCCTAATTCTGATTCTGCTGCATTGGCTGGGGTATGATGAAGAGCATAAAGTTTCAAGCACAGGCCAAGGTATTGCAAGTCAGTTTTCCCTATCACACAGCTGGGAGTTGTTTCTCCCATTTGCACCTGCCCTGTTTGAGAACTTCAGCAGCACATGAAGAACTGAGGGAGTGGGATACAAGCACTTGCCAACTAAGTGCCAATGCTCCAGTCAGAGAAGGTTCTTTATTTTCAGACATTAGCCCACAAAGTAGATTTGGTGCCTGAACTTATTAATGAGAAACTAACCTCTCTTTCTCAGCATTTCGCTCCTAGGCAAGCCTCCCCACAGCTCCATCATGACCATGGCAACAGGAAAAAACTTGACTTCTATTCCTAAGAAGGTAGGTGGCCAATCATATAAGAATATTTCCCCTTCCTTGTATTCTTTGTCCCCCCATTGATGCATAGCTGAGAACCTGTGCTAACATAGGCCTTTCTAAATAACTCAGTAAACTGATCTGTGGCATAAGCAATCCTTGCCAAAATTCTGGCATGGATGCAAAGGGAAATTACCAGTATGCCTACAGAGCAGATTCACAGTGCAACATCCAGCATCTGTACTGCAGCCTCTGATAGTTCCTGTTGGGAAGCCTGGGCCAGTGACATGCCTGTGTCACTCTCCTGCCTTTCCCTTATCCATAGACTCAGCACTACTTCCTGTTCTGCTTCCTGCTGAAATTCAGCGTGACCATCTGTTCCTGCCTCATCTGCTTTGGTTTCACACTGCACGAGTCCTGCAAAGAGGTGAATGCCACCAGCCTCAATCTCACAGCGTGCCCCTCCATTATGCTGCACAGGTGAGGAACCAAGTCTGGCACTGTATACTCTCTTGCTATTCCCAGGTAGAAATGATCTCTCTCTAACAGGCTTCAAGCTCTTGCATGATCCAATCTTAATGCCCTTACAGAGTACTGAGCGTTCTTCCTAACCTTGACAATAGCATCTTTAGGGCAAAACCTGGCCTTGTTCAATGTCACCTGGTATCAGAGCAGCCCATTTTTCTAGTGAGAAGCTGACTCCAGTCTCACACCCAGTTCTCTCAACTATCAAAGCAAGACATGGCCCTAGAGGGAGCAGGTCAGACAGCAAGTCCCTGCTGTTAACTTATTTATTGTATCCTCTCATTTACTAGCAATGCTCACGGTGCTCCTGACTGGTTTGGGACATTTTCCAATGCTCTTCTCGTAGCCCAGAAGCTCACAGCTGGCCTGATTGTTTTACACACAGGTAAGTTCTTATTCTCAGCACCCAGCTGCCCAACTCAGAGAGAACTTGCGTTTTATGTTTCTTCCTGTGCCCTCACTATGGCAGAGAGCACGAACTATCAGAAGCAGAGACTCTTATAGCCTTCTGACAAAAAAATAAAGCCCCTTCTATTACTGCACATACCGTAATATGTTGAAGTCAGCACCTTTAGAGTTGATTCTGCCTTTTAGCTGCCTGGTGAAGTGCTGATTCTCTTCCATCAGAAAGGCATCCTTTATCTTTGTCTTCTTGTAAACCAACTGGCAGGGTTCTGCACCTCTTCAGAAATATGCTTTGCCTTACAAGTCCTTCCGTTCCTGCCAGTGTCTTATAAAGATCCCCCTTCCTTTTCCCAGTCACCAGTGGTGTGGCTGTGACAGTCCTGCAGGTTGAGGGGGAGAGCCAGGCCCTGGCTGACCCTTATCACCTGTGCATGGTTGTCTGTCAGAGTAGCTCCAGCTGCTCTCCTGTGATCTTAAAGAGCCTCTGCTACATTTCCACCGCATCATGTTGTGCATCAGTGCTTAGCTGAACATTTCATGTTGAGATATGTAGGGGGTCCAGATCAACAGAAATGTTCCTGATTTGAGAGACAGATCGATTTTGGTGGAAGGTAGTGTGCATTACTTAAGTACACCAGGCTGAGAACCAGCCTTGGCATCCCTTTAGTGAGTAATGGCATGCAGTATTTTTACTGTGCCCCCCTTTGCTTATTCAGGTACTTGGATTTCCTTTAAAGCTCCCTTCCATCTCTAAGGTTTCTGTGATTCTATGATTCTACCCATGGATGTCCCTGTTCATTGCAGGGGACTTGGACTAGATGACCTTTAAAGGTCCCTTCCAACTAAGGTTTCTATTTGCTGTGGGGACCCTAGCCTGCAAGGATCTTGAATGAGAGCTTGGTTTCAAGAACATAAACTTTGTCCTCCTTTGGAGCAAGAGCTGTTGATGTGTATTGTAAAGCATTCTGTGTGTGAACATAAATAACCCTGTTTTATCTGTCCCTGTAGTTTTCATATCCATCACCCATGTCCATCGCACTAAGCCTTTGTGGAAGAAGAGCCCCCTCTCCAACTGGTGGTGGACGCTCACTGTGGCTGTTGTGTGAGTATCCCCAGGCCCTGATGAGGGATTCCAGAGTGCTGAGGGGAGGAGGGCTCTAGACCTTCTCCAGCACCAGTTTGCTGACACTGAGAAAAATGGTTGCATGCAGCAATGGTTCTGCATTGCTGAACTTAATGCAAGGTGAAGCATCCCTGTTGTGAATCTAGAGATAGTTCATCTGGACCTGAATCCTGGTGTGCAGATCCTGGAAAGTGTTAGCTCTGCTGAGAACTTGCTACGTCTGTTTATGATCTTAGATTACTGGGGCATGTAGCACAGACGGTGCTGGACCTGAAGCTCTGGGAAAACCTCAGTTCTCCGTTGACTTTTAAGTACATTTCCATCTCTCCGGTCTCTTGGCTCCTGGGTTTTCTTTCCTTGATCCTGGTGGTTATCATCAATGAGATTGTCAAGCTGCATGAAATCAGGTATGGAGCTGGTAGGGAAGATGTAAACAAAGGGCCATATCCTTACCACAGCTTAGTCTTGAGCTGCAGAGAAATAGTACACAGAGAACAGGTGGGGAATAAAAAGGAAAAGATGATTGCATTCTGTAGATCACCTGGATATTGTGTGCAAGCTCATGTTCCACCTCTCAGGGAGGAAGTACAGAGGAGGAAAGAAGATCAGAAGAGGGTAGGGACAGTGACTGGGAGCAGGACAGGAGACCAAAATTCCTTATCTTCCACCCATGAGAGCAAGACAGCCAAGGTCTGTGAAATGCCAAGCGTGGCTTGGATAGGGCTGTTCTCTATATTTTGTCCAAGGTGGGACAGGGGAGCATGGAACCACAGTAGAGGAAACATGTTTCCACATAGTGCATGGTTTTTGGGTTTTAATTTCCATGGGATGTAGCTGAAACCAAGAATTGGCAGGCAAAGTTCTTCCTAGTACAGGGAGCAGCTGGAGCTGGAAGTTAACACTAATGAGCATTGATTCAGGGAAGGAAGTTGGCAGGAGAAGGCACTGGGGATTGCAGAGAATGCTGATGGGGGTAGAGCTTCCATTTGTTTTTGTGGGAGGGGTTTCTGGACCTTTCTGTGCTGTGTCTGAAGACAGGACTTGGCTGTGTGAGGCAGGTGTGAGACCATGGGTTGCTCCCTAGATTTGACTCTCCTCAGTGCTGGAGGACCCTGGTGAGGGGGCTCCTCTGCTTCGCAGGGCTGTGCAGCTCAGGAATTGCAGTGGAGCAGCTCTGCCTTTTGCCCCACCATGTGCTGACTCTGCTCTTTCTCCTGTCTCCTCCAGGGTCCGGGTCCGTTACCAAAAGAGGCAGAAGTTGCAGTTTGAAACAAAGCTGGGGATGAATTCTCCATTTTAATCCCTCGCAACTTGAATTCCCTGGGGCCAGGGTTACACAGCAACATCCTGCAGGGGGAGAGCAGGTGCACACAGGCTCAGGAAGTTTCCTTTCACACATACAAACCAGACAGCCTCTTTGCAAAACTGCATCAGCACCTTCCAGGAGGCTTAGGCAGGGCCCTGCTGTTGGAGTCCCTCAGTAGGTATGCAGCCCCTCTCTGGCCTGCTAGAGTGCTCTCAAGGGAGCCTGCAAGCTCTGGTGGATGTTCAGGCTGCTTCTCCTTTATTTATTTATTACTAGAGGTTTTTGTTAGTACGATGATGATCCTGAAATCAACTGACTCCTTCCCTCTGGGTTAGCAAATGTTTATTTTTACCCGGTAGGGTAATCTAGAGCCAGAAGGGGAGATACAGGGCTGCTAAGGCAAGAGATTTCTATTGAAACCCATTTTTTTTCTCTGCCTGCTTTCCTGGATGATGCATGTGTGCATGCCTGTGCATGCCCTCAGCTACCTTCCTCAGCCATCTCTCCTGCTGCTCTTGGTGGTATTGTGGGGATGTGATCTCCAGGCCTCTCCTGGCACAAAGGGATACTGGGAAGGAGCTTTGGCACCATGCTAGGAAAGCCCCCCCATCTGTCATGGCCAGGCTCTGCCAGGCCTGTGCTCTAGCGTTGTTGTTGTTGTGGCTGCATGCCAGCTGTTCAGTGCTTCAAGAGATAAATGGGACAGATCTTTAAGAAAAGCTGTCTGAGTTTAACCCTACTTGTGAAGAGCACAGGGAGTTAGGAGGACGGCTCTGCCTGCTTGCGCAGCCCAACTTCCTTCAGCCCAGTTGAACCAGCTCTTATGTGTTTAATAGCCCTCAAAGAGGCAGGTTTATAACTGTTGCCATTTCTGTAATTTGAATTGCCATTCCACTTCAGTAAAATGCCCGCTTGAGAAAGACACAGCAATACTTGTAACCAGAGATAAAACCTGAGACTTGCTACCCCTGCTGTTGGGTATCTTTCCATCTATATCTTATAGATGTGACTAACATGGAACTGGTGAGCAGCTCCTTTCCCAGCCTGGAACTGTGTTGCATCAAAAGCACAGAGACCCCTCCCCTTTCTCCCCCTCCCCCCCCCCCCCCCCAATGCCTTTCTGTGCTAGTGCTTTAAAGTCTCTCCCCTCCATGCTTCTCCCATTTTTCTGGGGAAATCTCTTCTTCCTTTGGCTGGAGAAAACATTCCACCGATGGCTACTGCACACCACGATGCATCCCCCCAGTGCTGCACGCACACCACTGAGCTCTGAACATACATACCCCAGCTGAACAGGTAACAGTGGTGCCGTTATGGGCTTACAGTTGGGAGCGACGCAGGACATAGGCTTGCCTACCAAAATATTTGCAGCTTGTGGAGATGTTGACTCTCTTCCTAGTTCTAAAAACTGGTTAAACCTGACTCACACCAGCACTTTTTTTGCTTCCAAAATTAACAGTACAATACACAGCTGCTGTTTCCCTTTGGTGACCTAGGCTAACAGAAGGTTGCTGGTCCTTCCCTGGAAGGCAGGGAGCTGGCTGGGATCCCCAGCCTTACCTGCTGCTCCACCTTGTCTTCCTTAGATTTCAGCAGAAATGGAGCACGCACTAGTGCTTGTCCTTAAGCAATACCCTTCTTGCTGTGGGTCTGGCAGGGGAGCTGAACTGGAGTACAGCCAGCCTTTGAGCTCTGGGGACAGAATGAGGCTGCTGGAGGCCTGGTGCAGGTGTCAGGAGCCCTGGACCCTGTTCTGCAGCTGGAGAGAGACTGCTGAGGATCTGTGCTGCTGGCAGGGTTACTTGGAATAGCGAGCCAATAGCTCAGTGGGGAAAGGCAGGGCTGCTCACCTGCAGTGCAGCAGTACCAGGCCAGCCCTGCTCACCTCTGCCAGCTGAGCTGACTTGAGCTGAGCTCTTCCATCACTTGTCTGCAGGCCTGCCTGGCTCAGAGAGAATGAGCTGCTTCTTTCAACTCACTAAACGCACGCTCCAAATCTGTTATTGCTGGCAACTGAGAAATCAACCTGTCATTCTGATGCCAGGGCTGGCTGGTGCATGAGGCACCATTTTCTCCATGGCCAAGCTGAGGCGCTGGTAATACCAAGCTCCTCTATACTATGCCTACAGGGCAGCCTGCCACCCAGACCTTATCTCTTGCTCCATGCCACTGAACCTGTGGGTGACAGAAGGCAGCAGCTACCAGCACTTCTTGCTGGCCATACCTTCTGCTAGAGGAGGCAGCTCCAAGGTTTCCTTCTCTGGATGATCACAAAAGTTATTGCCCTGCATCCTCCTTTGTGTGTTAGACTTTGGCATAGCCAAGGCATATTAAGGAAGCTTTTGGGATGGTCTGACATTGCCACCCCTCCCTGTGCCATTGAGGCAACCTGAGGGCTAGGGCAGATGGCTTCAGGAAGAAGTTTCCTACATCAAAAGGTTTTAAAATGATGTATATTTTATATTAAACTTTGGGGGGATGTACGTAAAAATATTTGATTTGTATTTGTATAAAACTTGTATTAAAAAAAAAAGAAACAAACCCTAACACTCACGCATCCAGTGTATAAGCAGTGATAAATTACTGTCTTGGATAAACTAACACACCCATTGAGTGCAGGAGGGATTCTGCACCCTGCGAAGTGAGGGTCTGCAAGTCTGTGCAGTCGGTCATGCCATAGGGGCCACTTCTGTTGTAGGAACACAGCTTGAAAGCTTGGTACTCCCAGAATCCAACCCTGACACTTTCCCTGTTGTTGGATTTGGGCATATTTGCCCAAGGCTGCACAGCTCTCCCACACAGTAACTCTTCCCTTACCAGTTGGTCTCCTGGATCCCAGGTTCATTGCTGACTGCTTTGAATGCAGCAGGCGGTGTGGCCTGAAGCTCAGGATGAGAGGTTGGGGATGAGGAGCAGGCATCAGAAGCTCTGGAGAAATAGACTGAAGAGATGAGGCCTGGGCTGCTTGTTTTGAGCAAAGGACCCGAAGTTAGGCAGAGGGACTGGAAGGCTGTGCTCATTTCCAACATGCTCATCACACATTGCTGTCACAGTGATAATGCTCAGACTGAACATTAAGCTCTCTGGAGGCAACAGCAGATCTCATGTCAGGAAGGTCATCTGAAGAAACCCAGATCTTAAACATGCAGGGTAAAGCTGCTCCTCCGTGAACTTCAGAGGAGGAGACGAGCTTGTACAGTTTGGCACAAAGGAGACAACTAGGCAGAACTATAAAAAGGGTAAAATAGGCCCCACTGTTTAATAGAATTTAGTCCTAATGGATGTTAGTGGGAAACAAAACATCAACACAAACAGAGCAGACGGTTTAAAATCTGTTGTCAGTCTAGTGATTACACGGGCAATTTTTTTTTTTTTTACCTCTGTCTTGCCGCACGGAGCAGGTGCAGGCAGGGTCAGTCCCAGCTGCAGTGTTCATAACTTACATACCATACAGTAGCTTCAAAATAGAGATCTAGAGCTTAAAAAATACGCATTCTTCTGCAAAAAATTCAAATGTTTAATTCCCTTATTGACAATGAGAGCAGCATGATGCTGCCCTCAGGTGGCTCAGACAGTGACAGCTCCACACCAGTGTTCTCTCATCCCTGACCCCAGAGTACAAGACTTGTGGTTCTGGCTAGTAAATATATGCAATAAATCACATTTAAAATATATACATTGGCCGTAAAAAAAAAAAAAAAAAGAACAGTTTATCAATGTCAGGAAAAAAAATATTACCAAGTGGATTCATCCCAGATTGACTTGTGAGAATAAAAAACAGTTTTTAAAGGTTTGTGCAAACCTTTTGATAAAGTGCCACTGGCAGGAGCTATTTTAAAAGCATCATGTCCATGACGTAGCACTTGCCTGTCAGATGCGGTCATTTAAATATACACAACACGATGTATAGAACAGAACAACCAATAGCCAGGAGTAAGGTGTCTTAACCACCTCCAACTGACCTCAAGTCCCAGCCAATTCTTTCTTGGGGAATTTTCCATCTTTGCTTCCCAGCCCAGGAGCCAGGTTGATGCCTCCTGCCAGGCCACAGTACCATGGCCATGTGGAGGAAGGCCCACCAGAGCCATCCGGGCAGGCTCCGCTCCTCCATGCAGGGCAAGGGTCTGTGAACAAGCTCCTTCAGTCTCACCTTCCCCAAAGGACTGGGAAAACTCCCTCTTTGGCCACCTTCTCCCTTTTCAGTTCAGTTTTGTGTGGGACAGTTTTGAAAAGGGGTGGGAAATGGATTTTCTTTTTCCTTTGTTTGGAATTTTTCTAACGAATGGCACTTGAGTACAATCTTAGATTCCCTTCTAGTGCTGTGGTGCTTTCATTTGCATGGCATGCTAAGTGCACGCCAAGTTCAGGGCTCTTGGTCATATTTAGACATGCACTACTAAACAGATCCTGCAAGAGAAATCTGTCTCCAAGCTATGCAGCTATCATTGCTGTTCTTCTGCTGCAACCATAGGGCTGAAACTGCATCCAGTGTTTGTGTACAGCAGTTGCTGCTGAGCTGAGTTCATCCCATGCATGTGGGACCACCCCTCTCACTGGGTTTTAGCACTGCATGGAAAGCCTGGTCCCAAATGCTGCTGCTGTGTAACAGCACTCAGTTTATGTCAGCATCTCCCTGCAAGGGAGAGAGCGAATGGAGAAGAGGGAGCAGGAAGAGGGACCACACCCAAAAAGAAAGAAATGAGGATTAGAGGATTAAAAAAAAACAAAAGCCACCACTAACCACTCTGCTGTTTCATCCCTGTCAGCACCAGGGTTGCATTTTGGATAGGCACAGTCCCTATGGAGCACATTGCTCTAGACTGGCATAAATGCATCTGTGTGAGGCATTCAGTGTCACCATCCTTGTGCCTGTGGGTGCAGGCAGGTGGCCCCCACATCGCACAGCTCTGTGGGCAGTGCCAGCCCCATCTTGGGAGGTGTGGGTCCCACTGGGGCTTTCAATCCACTTGCATTACATGCTGCCTGACGCTGATGCATTTGGAAAAGCAACAAATAAAGCAGGAAGGTTCCTTCTCACTCCACAAGCTGCCAAACGAGGACAAGCCCTGTCTTCTTTCAGCTGCTGTCAGGCCATGCTGGGGCTGAGATCTGCGCCGTAGCCAGCAGCAGCTGCCCAGGACAGTCTTTCTTTTGACACACTGCTGGCAGGGGATAAATAAGAAGCAGGACTCAGGGCAGTGAGGAAAGAGAAAGATCCCTTGTGGAGGCTCCTCAGCTCTGTGGAAGGGGGCGAGGGCTCCTCCATGGCCTCCAGGAGTACATGTGCAGCCCTCCTGGGCTCTCCTCCTTCTGCTAGGCCAAAGGAAAATGCCCAGCTCCCTTAGAGAGCAGCCCGCAGTTGTGCAGCAGTGGTGACATGAGGCCAGGCAGCTCTTCGTGACATGAGGGGTGAGGAGGGCCATCCACATCCCCAACTGCAGTGCGAAGTGCAGGGAGGAGGCAGCTGGAGGGACCTGAAGGCACCGCTTGGTGCTGATCTGTTCTTCCCCCACCACACTGACACAGGCAGGAGAGAGGGAACAAGCCTCAGTCCAGCATCGCATCCAGCTGGTCGGCCAGATCATCAAACATATTGCTGATATCCTCCAGGATGTTCTTGGCTAAGTGCATGGCCCTGGGAGGGCTGGGGAGGGAAGGGAGAGGTGGTTAGAACACAGGTCGAAGGCTCAAGGTGCAAATGGAGCAGAGGTAGCCAGGATGTACTGGATCCTCCCAGGCACATCCAGACCTCAGCGTGCTTGACCCAGTGTGTCAAAAGCACATGTTGTCTGCATGCAGGTGGCTGCAGCCTGTGCAGAGCCCTCGGGCTGCCTGGTACCAGCTGCTGCCTGCAGGGCTGGTAGCCCCCAGCCCTCTGCCTGCCCTCACTGAGAGCTCCCGAGATCCATTACAAGGGGTCACAACCCAGTGTCTTCCTCTCCCCCAATGCCACCTCACCTCTGCACCTCCTCCACTGTGATCTTCTCGGCTGCAGGCAGTCTGGTCATGTTGGTGTGCTCCGTCCGCTGCTGAACCAGGGCAGCCCCTGGGGCAGAGGTCAAGGGCTTTGCTAACATCTTGCTGCTTGCCTCCAGTGTCAGTGGGCTGGGAACAGTCAGGGAGCCAATCACATCTGGCACTGCCTCAGTGGCTGCCCAGGGAGCGATGGTATGGTGGGAGGGCTGCAGGACCTGCTGGTAGATGGTCTTAGGCCCAGAGAACACCAGCTTAGTGGACGCCACTGAAGTGTGCTTGGCAGGGATGTCTGCAAGGGAAAAAGCCTTGTGGCATGTGGTGGCACAGGTGCCCCTCACCTGGCTGCCTGGAAATGCCACATGGAGCCAGATGTGGAAGGAGGGAGCCTCATGCCCTGCCACAACCCTAGAGACCTCCCCACAAATCCCCATACCTGGAGCAGGCATCCTCACCACAGCAGTGCCGAGCAGTTCCATGGGGCTGGGGGCTTTGACGGGGCACGGTGTCTTCTTAATCCCCTTCTCCAGTGACAAGATGCTTTTCTCTATCTCAGCAATCCTGAACTCTACGCTGTCATCATCAAAGGCATCTCCAGACAGTCCAGCCTGTGGTGCTGGCCCCTGTATGGTGGTACCCACGATGCTTACAGCCTGGGCTTGGGCATACTGCAGTGGAGAGCTGGCCCCCACCTCAGCCTGCCCTGCCACACTGAATGCCTTCAGCACTGCCTGCAGCGGCTCCCGCTCCTTGAAGCGGGGCCGGCGCTTCACCGTGTCTGACTCCGTGAGGTTGAACTCCAGCATGGGCAGCTCTTTTGTGGCAGTGGACACAGCAGGCTCCTTCCCATCAGAGCACAGAGGCTCTGCAGGCTGGGAGCTGGGTTCTGTGTCCCGCATTGCAGTGTCAGCCTTGGGGTGCCCGGCAGGCTTTGGTCGCTGTTTGATGGTTAAGTTGCCTTCTTCTGCAAAGGGGATGCACTCACTGGAACTGTTCTGGGAGGACGAGGAGACCTCTGGCTTGGCCTCTTCCTCTGTGTCTGAGCAGGTATCCTCCTGCCCGCCCTGCACAGCCTCTGCCATGGGAGTACTGGGCTCACTCAGTGTCCGTCTCCGCAGCTTGCTGCTATCAAAGGAGTCCCTTCCAGCATCAGAGAGCGCAGTGCTGCCGAGATCACAACTGTCATAGGACCGATCATCCACAGAGGCCCTGGAGAGAGAGTCATGAGCCACATGCAGTGGTTTCAGGGCCAGCAGAGGTTTGGGTGGATTCAGCCCTGGTGCTTCTTCCAGTGTGGTCACCAGGTTCCTCACTGTTCTGCTGCAGCTGCTGTCACTGAGGCTGGCACCCATGTCAGCCATGTCCTGAGGTACAGAAGGCTGCCGCTCAGGGTTGGGGGGCTGCTCACTGTCCACTTCAGTGGTGAGAGTGCTGGAGACAGAACTGAGACGCTTGGGAGGCGGAGGTGGGGGGCCCTTGCGCTTGGCCCGGATGGCAAAGGACTGGCTGCGGGTCACCTTGGCCTCTGCCTGCAGGCAGGCCCGTGGCATCTGGCTGCGGCCTGGACGCCGTGTCAGGGTGGCATAGGAGCCCAGCGTGCTGGTGGGCACACCCTCCTCCTCCTCGTGCTCTCCGTCTGACAGCGCATAGCGGTTCAGGCTGTGTGACCGTTTCTTGTACTTGGAGCCTTCGCCCCCCTTGTGCTGTTCCCCTGTCTGCCAGGCACTTGGGGCCTTGAGCAACTCAGTGGGACTGCACTGGCTGTGCAGGTAGGAGAAAGCTTTTGGGGCTGATGTTTGCAGGCTGCTCTTCTGCCCAGAGGAGGGGTAGGAATGTGCCACAGTCTGGGGCTGCTCTGCTCCCTGGCTGGAAGGGGCTCTTGGGGATTTCAAGGAGAGATGTGGGTACATGAAGATATATGGAGCCGTTGCCTTGCTGGGAGTCTGGGGAGGGGTACTGGGGGTGCCCATCAGTGTCCCCACAGGGCCAGCACCTTTCTGAGCTGTAAGCCGGGCATACTGATCAATACCTTCAGGTAGGTTCCTCTCCTTGAGAGGGCTGCCCCCATTGCCATTGGTGAAGCTGTTCAGCCCCTCGGCAGAGGTGAGCTTCCCAAAGGGCTCAGGGCTGGGCTGTCTCTCTCTTCCCAGGCTGGCCAGGCTCTCCTTGCTGTGGGATGGCATGCCAGACTGTCCACTGCTGCTGCTGCTGCTCTCTCCACTGCCCAGGCTCTCCTGTGAGGGGCTAGAGAGGTGCTGGGACAGTATGTTGTCCTGTGAGTGTCCCGAGCCCCGGGACCGCACCCCGATGCTCTCCTGACTCTGTGACATTCCCTGGCTGTTCTTGATGCTGAGCGTCTCGTGGCAGCTGTTGGACATGGCTGTCTGGAGCTCATAGCTGAGCTCGCTGTCCTGGAACGTTGTCATTTTGGGTGTGTTTGGGGACTGGCACTCCCCATTCTCCAGTGACTCAATAGTGACAATGTCCAGGGCACCGGGGATTTTCTGTCTTGACAGTGTTGCTTCTGCTCGGTTGAGGCTTTTGTGGAGGTCTCTGAGCTTCTTTACAGCCAGCATGATCTTCTTCTGGTGGCCTGGGGGAGTTTCAACAGAAAAGGGCCATTAGGTTGGCTCTTTCCCTCCATGGTCTTCATTTTTTGGCTAAGAACAGCCAAGGTCATGCCCCCAGCCAGGGCAAAGGCCTTCAGATTATGCAGACCCTGCCTATAGGAAGAGATAAACCAATGCCAACATTCAACTGGCACAGCCTGACTCCAGTCTGCCCAGGGTAGTCCTTGGGGATGGTCAGGAACTGCCCCTTCCAGGTGTGCAGGATGTGTCCGCACTGTCTACCCCATGCAAGGTCAGGACATGGGGACCTGTCCAGGATACTCAGCTGCCCTGGGCTACCCCAACACTTCAGCAAGGACTCACCCAGCTTGTTGACACCAATCTCTTGCAGATCCTCCCATGTCAGGTCCGTGACAATGGTGATGGAGTCGTAGCCATTGTTTACCAGTTTTTTGTGGTACTGTGGCAACCCAATGGCACTGAGCCAGTCCATCAGGTCAGACTGTGAAGAGCATGGAGATGTATTTATGAGCATCGAGGGATGGGCAGTGCCTTCACCCATCTCCTCCCTGCTCCTGTCTGGGAAGCTGCTTTTTTGGGATTTCTCTCTGGCTGCATTAATGCAGGCAGTTTCAGCATCCATTTTCTTATAGCTCCTCCATCCTGTCCTGAGGAAAGGCAGCCCTGAGGAAAGCGGACCAAAGCCCTGGTGCCAGGGACTCACCGGGATATAATTGGGCAGCCATTCAGCAATACTAAGCTGCCCAATCTCAGTGGAGATCTTCTTCCTGTGGCCTGGTTTGGTCACACCAATGGCCGTCAGGTCCTAACACAAGGAAAGAGGAGTTAAAGTTAGCATCAGCATAGAAAACATTGCAGTAAGCACAGTAAGCCAGCAGGGTAAGGGGTGCTTGCCTGCAGGGAAGGACTTGCCTTACCTCTGGGGTCATGCGACTGATGGTGGGGACATCATAGCCAGCGTTGAGGAAGTTGACAGTGTATGACTCCAGTTGGAACTCGCTCAGCCAGTTGTAAATGGCTTCTGCATCCTGGAGAAAGGACAAGGCAAAGAAAAGCCCGTGACAGTGGTTGCAGGGGTTGCTTGGGGCACAACAGGTCCTCCTTGAGCAAGATCCACATATGCCCAGCATCCCTAAAAGAGTCCCATCTCCCCAGTGCAGCAAGAGCTGGGCAGAGATCCCCAGACATGGCCCTCCCACCCTGCACATCAGATGCTGACTGGCCTGATTACCTTCCCCTCAAGGAGCTGCTCAGGTCGCAAGAACTGGTGGGAGAATACCCTGTCTCCAGGGGTGCAGCTGCTAGAGCTCTGGTGGCCTGGGGTCCCTGGTAGAGAGGACGGGGAGAGGAAAGTGTCACACAGGGATTTAGGCAGCACACAGCCCCCAGGACAGGGGGCAGTTGTCCCCAAGGCCCCATGGTGTTGAGACATCCCTCACCTGTTGTGGAAGTCAGCTGCTCACTGCGTGGCTCTGATCCCAAAAGGTGTTGCTGGAGGTCATCACTGGTGGAGGGAGACGGCTGAGAGAGAAAAAGAGTGAGTGGAGGTAAGACATCCATCCAGGAGGGCCTTGTCCCTGGACCTCCAGCCCCATAGGTGTTTCCCCACAGCAGCAAATAAATTTTGGTAAAGGATGCTCAGCTTCTTCAGTCCCTGCTTTGCCAGGAGGTGCAGGGGTTTTCAAGGGAAGTGCTAGGATTCATCATCATACTGGTTTGGTCTGGGTTAACGTCACAGAACAGATCGGGCTGGCACCTACCCTGGTGTTCTCGATGAGGATGCCGGTGTTTTGCCCATTGGTGCCCTCGGTGCTCTGTCCACTGCCAGCACTGCGGATGCTGCCAATGCTGCCCTCACTGCCTATGCTGTTCCTGTCTCCTGCTGCTCAGGATAGGAGGGGAGGTTGTCAGCAGTGCCCTGGGACAGGGGCACAAAAGTTCCCATGTGACAGCACAATGACAGCAGCAAAAGCCATCCTTCCCCCAAGGTCCCTCCAGACGCCCATTATGCATCAGTCCCTCCTGGCACACGTAGCACAGATAGGGTAACCTGGGCTTGCATGGGACACACAAAAGGGACATGGAAACTTGGTCTGGCTGAAGACACTGGAAGGGAAGGGGCTGCTCTATGGGCTCCCCTAAACTCCCTCTCTCTAGAGTTGCTCCCTCTCATCCAGCTGTTTTCTTGTGAGGATGTGGAAGGAGAGACTACCCCCAAGTCCCCCATGCAGGCTAGGATCGGGGAGGGGAAGGTCCCCAGTCCTTCTCCCTCCCCAGCTGCACCCCTGACCTGAGCTGTCAGGACCTGGGGCCGTCCAGGTTAGGGTGAGGTGGCCACAGGGCGCTGGGACGCTTGGGGCTGCCTGCTGCGGACACTCGTCAGGGAGGTGCTGCAGCCCAATGGGGAGTGCTGTGAGGGCCCCAGGGGTGCCCTGGTGCTGGTGCGTGGGCGCCATGCGGGGAAGGATCATGCCTGCATTCAAAGAAAAAACATGCATGTTCAGAGCTTGTGTGGTAGACAGCAAGGGAGCACATCTGAGTCTCAAACCCCAGATTTCCACCCCACCAGTCACACAAACTCCTGTGCCCACCAGAATCCTTTCATTCTCTGCCACCTAGCTAGCCAGGGCTGCAGGGGCCTGTCTATGGGAGGTGCTGGGAAGGCTTGAGATGGTTTCATACAGGAGATAACACACCCGGGGCGGTCACTGACCTGTTCGTTTGCTGATGACTTCAGCAATGGAGGGGGGAAAGTACCCAACACGATCAGTGCCTTTCTGAATGTCATGGATGTGCCCCTTCCATCGTCCATCCGGATGCTGCTCCAGGACCTGCCGCAGGGAGAGGAGGACAGGGCTGGTACTATGGGCAGTGGTAGAGATGGGGGGTGGGGAGTAGGGAGCAGCCTCACTGTAATGACGTCTCCTGCCCGGACATTGAGAGCAGTTGGGTCATGGAGGTTCCAAAAGTCCTTCAAAGCTCTGACCTTCAGGATTCCTGATGCCTCTGAACACAAGGGGCAGAGGAAAGAAGGAAGGAATCAGGGCACAGCAGGGCAAGGGAGTGGTTTGGGAAATGCAGGAGGAGAAAGAAAGAGCAAAGAGAGGGGAGAAGAGAACATTAATACTGCAGGTAGGACTTAATCCCTAGGGATGACCCACAAGGAGAACTGGAGCACACATGATGGGACTGAACCACTGACATTTGCACCCAGGCTGGTTTAAGACTGTTGGGATTGTGGAACATCAGACAAGCTCCATTAGGAAGAGGTTCCTCTCAGGGCCAGACAGGGCCTGGCCAGAAGCAGGTCCCATCTCACCTCTCAGCAGCTGCTTGATATCTTTGCTGGCATGTGAGGTGGTAAACTGGTTGACAATGTCCAGTGCTGTCTGGTTGTAGGTGTTCCTGATGTTCACGTCAACACCACCCTGCCCAAGGAGGGATGCACTTAGTGCCAGAGTCTGCAGCAGCAGCAACCTGGCAGGGCATGGGGATAGGGAGGGGATGTGAGGGAGGAGGTGGTCAAGCCCCAGGGGTTCATCCCCTACTGCAGTCCTGTTCCCGTTGTAGCTCACCTCCAGCAGCAACCTCACCACCTCTGTTTTGCCATAGAGTGCAGCCTCATGCAAGGCTGTGCCTGTCTTCGTCTGCTTATTAATCTCAATTCCAGCCTTCAGCAGTTGCCTGGTAGTGAGGAGAGAAAGGTATGAAGAGGAAGACACAGACACAGGGGGCCAGGGGATCATCTGCTCTGCAATGGGAAAGGGACAACCCTCGGCACTGATGAGACTTTGAGAATGAGATAATAATGCCTCTAAGAAGGACGGGAGTTTAGGAGGATGCAAGTCTGATGTTTTTTGGCATTGGGCAGTGCCAGGGTTGTGAGGGGGTTACCTGATGATCTCCTTGTGCCCATTCTTGGCTGCTAGGTGCAGCGGGGTGGTGTAGTTGGGATCGGTTGTGTCTTTCGACTGTCCCTCCAGAAGGGCAATGCACAGATGGCTGTTCAGCAGCAGCTGGGCCACCTGCATAGGCAGAGGGTAAGCAGTAGGGTTCAGGTGACTGGATCGCAACAAGGCACTTGTGCTTGCTGTCTTCAGGGTTGGCTCTGTGCTCATTATCCCCTCAGTTCCATCCCATAGCCTTAGGGCTTGGCCGTGCCTGGTCAGAGCTTGACTGGGACCACTCTATTGTGATGGGCTGCAGAAGGTCACCACAGCCAGAAGTAGTCTTCCCATAATCAGGCTTTTCAGACCAAGTCCTAAAAACTCATCTCCCCAAGCCTGGAGTGATTCTCATCATCTCAAGGCAACCCAAAGGCGCAGAGGAGTTATTTTTACTGCCCTGTTTATAGCTGCAGATATTATAGATACTCCAAAAATGGAAATATCCCCATGCATCCCACCCTGGTGGGGCATGGGACAGTCTGAGTGGCCACATACCAGCCCAACCCCACCATGCTGTCTCAGCTGGGGTCCCCTGAGGCACAGTGAAGCTCTGTCCACACAAGCTGTGCTGGGACTTTGAGTGGTTGAACAGTTAGCAGGTTCAGCTTGTCCTTAAACAGGAGTAAAGCCAGGGTGGGTGGGGGGGACTTGCGGGCACTCAGGACCAAGGACACCCATGTCTACTGTCAACCTACTCTGCCCTGCTGTAAGGCTAGGAGCAAAACTCACAGCTTGAGGCCTCAGGGCCTGGTTTTGCCCAGCCACAAAAGAGGCGGGTGTTGCCTGCCAGACTGTGGAGTTCATGTCAGTGCTCACCTTCAGCCGCCCGAACTCGCAGGCCAGGTCCAGGGGGGTTTTCTTCGCCTTGTTGATGAGGCAGGGGTTGGACTGGTGCTGCAGAAGCATCTCCGACTACAGGGGAGCAATGTGGAGGCTCAGCATTGCCCTGCTCCTGCATCACCCCAGCCCGCAGGGACACACCCAGTTGAGGTATGTGGCCGCTGCTTGCCCAAATGCTCACTTACCACCTCGTAGTGGCCATACTGTGCTGAAAGGTGCAGTGGGATCTGTCCGTCCAGTGAGGCCATGTTGACAGAGGCAGCAGCACGCAGCAGCACCCGCACTGGCTCCACACGCCCCTGCCACGCTGCATAGTGCAGTGGGCGCATCCCTGGGGGCAAACTGGGCTCAGGAGGGCATAGGGCAGCTCAGGGTCTGGTATCGCTCAGAGGGCTGGGCTGGCTGCCATAGGGCCAAGGCATGAGGTCACCCCTTACCATTGCTGTCCTTGATGTCCACAGTGGCCTGTGCCTCCAGCAGCAGTGAGATGAGGTCCAGGCTACCACCCAAGGCTGCATGGTGCAGCGCTGAGAACCTACAGCACAAGAACAGGGCTCAGTTCCTCCAATGCTGTTCCTCTAGCTCCACTTCGCACAGCGACGCAGGCTGAGGGTTGGGATGGTCACTAGGTGGCTCACGGCTATGTCCCTCTTGACTGCTCCAAACACAGCTCCATGTCAGTCAGTATTTCAGTTTCCTCATAGCAAAGTGGAGGTAAATGCCCCTTGTGCTGTTCTTGTTCTGTCCTTCTGCCAATGCCAGCAGGGATGCCATGAGCCCAGGCACAACAGGGAAGGTTGCCAGCAATTAATACGTTCGGTGTCCCAGGGTTGTGAAAGAGCTCTATTTGCCCAGCATGCTCCCCCTCTGCTGTCACTTGTAGAGCCATGGACAAATATGGGGCCCTTACACTACTGAGGGAGCTTTGAATGGCTCAGCAGCATCTCAGCCTAACATCCCTGGGTCCCTGGGCAGCACAGGAGGGATGTCACGGCCACAACAAAGGGCTGCTTCCTCCTCCAGCACAGCCACACTGAAACCTATTAAGCTCTGTCTGCATACTATTATTTTAAGACGGCCACCCTACATATTTTCAACGCCTCGTTGGCCTACTAGCACTGACATTTCCTCCCACAGAGTCCTTGAAAAGAAAACACATAGAAATTAGGTACAACAACAATACTTAAACCAGTGCTAATAATTTGTGGGTCAGAGTTAATTCAATAAGAATAATGTGCTTATTTATAGGCTGCTGTGGTTTCCTTAACTCTCAGTACCCAGCTTATTACTTAATAAGTAATAAGCACTTGCTTGGACTTTGGAAGTGATGAGCTGCACAGATATGTTGCGATCACTTAGCAACTTTGTCTTTCTTTTCTTTAACCCCCCTAGAAAAAGGAATTTTGCTCTTAGGATGCTAAACATACACACAAGCATGTGCATGTGCTGTGGCTGGCTGGATGATGCTCCTCGGTGTGTCACCCACCACACAGGACACCACCTGAACACATTTCAGCCCCAGCCCTACAAAATGCAGAAGAGCTCAGATCTATGCAGGCTTTCGTCTGTCTCTGTAGGGCCTGCACTGGCTCCATAAAGTAGTACTATCTTGAGATACTGTTGTGCTTTCAAGGTTCAGCAGTTAACTTTGAAAACTTCACAATACCCACTCAGAAAGCAAGAGGTCATTGAGGAACGCTGCCCCCAAGCAAACCCTTCACAGCCTCTCTGAGAAGTGCCGAGGCAACCAGCAGCTTCATGGGGTGGGAAGCACTCACCCATCTGCATCCTGGTAGTTCACATTCAGGCGCTTGGCAGATCCCAGGAGCTCTGCAGAGTCAAGAAATGAACGTCAAGGTGATAGGTAGAGTCCCTGCAGCTCTCCAGGACCCACATCCCACACCACACTAACCTCCCAGCATGCAGACCAGTGCCTGCCCCATCCCTGCAACATGTCCCCTCTCTTGCTCCACATTCAACTCCACAATTCACCTTCACGGACCCTCCCTCCCCTATGCTGAACCCACTCTAGCTCAGATCTATTCCCCTCTGTCCTTCCTGCCTCATCCCTATGCACCCCAAGGCCCTGGGATGGGTTGGACTGCGCAGCTCCTACTACTCACTGTGGGATGGTGCTTCCTTCCCATTTATAAGCAGTAGTGCCCCAGAAGTGCTGAGCAGGGCCATTTCACCCCCCACTCACTGTCCTTGCCCACCAAGGCCAGGACCAAAGCCCACACAAACAGCATTTTTATGGTGCAGTCAGAAGGCGAAACCTCCAGCCATGAATGCCAGGATTGTGCCACTGCAGCCATCCCACCCCCTGCCCGTCCCTCCTCTTCAGGGCTGCTGAGCAGCAGAGGACGCTCACCCCACCCTGGTCCCAGCCTCCAGCACACGCCCCAGCTCCCCACTTCTTCCCGCAATTAATTTGAATGAATTCCTTCCTCCCACACAGAGAGGACGTTGTATTCTCCATCGAGAGGTTGACAGAGGATTAACATCTCTGGAATTCATGTGCTAAGTAAAATGAGAAAGAAAGAGAAAGGTATGCAGGGGGCAAGCAATGAGGCCACTGCTCTGCTTTTCTAGGCAGAGCTATAGCTGACAAGCAGAGTTTAAATGCTTCGAAAGATTTCTATGATGATCCCTATGAAAAACCAAAGTCTGACAACTGGGCGTCAGCTTGGGCTGAAGCAGCTCAAGCCACAGTGAAATGAGATGCAGTCCCAGGGAAGGAGCCCCTTTCCTTGCAGACAAGCAGAATGGGAAATGTACAACCCCTCTGCCAGAAACCAGGGCTGAAAAGGGGAAGGCACATTCATCATGCGAATGTATAATTAACATGAAGCCAAGTAATGGTTCGTGCCTTCCTGCCATGTGGAATGTTTAGTAAACAGCCTAACAAATCACAGAACCACCAAGATTGGAAGAGACCTCCAAGATCATCCAGGGCAACCATCCACTTACCACCACTGTTTCCTCACTAAATCATGTCCCTTAGTACCACATCTAAAAGTTTCTTGAACATTTCCCTGGGCAGCCTGTTCCAGCACCTGACCATTCTTTCAGAGAAGAAAGCTTCATAATCAGTTTATTCTGTGTAAACCTTTGCTCTTTACACATATTTGAATGGGCTGTGAGTAGCTGTTGCTGAAGGACTCATGACTACTTGCCACGACTGTAATTGGGACAGGATCTCCATCATCAGCCAAGCAGCAACTCTGCAGACCTGCAGAGCCCCTGCAAAGACAGCTGCTCTTTACAAAAAGATACCTTTTTGTATCTGGGTAATCACTACTTGGAGATGAGGAGAGTTTGCAACAGGATGAAAGATGATGCGCAGGAAGGGAAAGGATGCAGCATCCTGGCACTGCAGGCAGGAAGGCACAGGCAAAGACAAGGGCAGAGAGATGAGGATCAGCCTGGGAGGGGAAAACATATGTAGCACAGCCCTATCCCACCTGCCCTGTCCAAAGCTGTGCATATGGCATACGGGGGTCAGCAAAAGCAGCCCCAAAAAGACCACCTGCTTTATGTGAGGTTGGGATGAAACAGAGCAGGATCAATCCAACCTCAGCATTGTGATGAGGCAGCCCGATCCTTCCCAAATGCATCATCACCTCCTTTGGGACTACACCAGAACCGGAATACCCACAGGCCAGGCTGACACACAGCTGGGCACATGCCCACCTCCACAAAGAATTAATCTGGACCAAGGCCAGAAAAACACAGAACTGACACTGAAATGCAGAAAACCCTTCTGGAGAGAACTTAATGGTCAAAGGACAGCTTTGCTCTTCCCAGAGGGAAGTATCTAGAGTTAATCTAGACACACATACTCCATACTCAGACCTGTGTTCCTCCTGGGGGTCCCACTGATCCCATCCTACATACTCACCTGCTTGTACCCAGGCAGGACAAGGCTCAACAGCACCGACCAGGGCTGAGCAAGGCCTTAAGGGAAGGCAGCAAGCTTCTGTGCAGCATCTTGCTGCCAAGTGGCAGGCAGGAAGCACCCCCAGAGAGCTCCAACAAATTGCTTACAATTGCAGGGCCCACATGCTTCTTAGGATGTAGTCATGGCAAAGGCTCCATTCTGTTACAGCACCACAATCCCCATAGCTGACTGCTCTACCCCAGTTAGGGGAACGTGCTGCTTCTTAGCATTTTGGACTCCTGGTCACAGCAGTTTCCAGCCCTGCATTACTGGTGGGGAGGGAACTCCCCAAGGCAGTTGTCAGGGGGAGCCAGGATCGCATGTCACAGCTCACCCAAACAGCATGATGCTGCCCCATGCCTCAGTTTTCCCATAGGGCTGCACTGTGTGGACACCCAAGGGGACAGTCTGCCAGGGCGGGTACCTCACAGCACCACCACTGGCAGTCAGCCTGATGCAAATCCACATTTAACCCCCTGGGGCACTTGGCCAGTGCTGACTGTGTGGATTCAGACTTGCCCTTGCCCAACCCTGCTGGCACCCCCAGCACACTGGGTGCCATGAGACACTCGCGCCTTTCACTTCATCCATGCAGGGACACCTGCTGTCCCCTCAAGCACCACAGTGGAGATGGACATGGTCCCTCTGGAGCACGAAACAATTTGTTGGTTGCTTGCAGGGAAGGAGACGCAGCTTGCTTGGGTTTAGCTAGGGATCATGATCAACCTTACATCTCTCAAGGAAATGTGGCATGAAGAGGTGACATTCATCCATCTCTCCTCTGCAGAAATGATTCCCTTCCTGTCATCCCTCCATCCACAGGCATGTCTGCCATGGCCACCCACACCCAGCTCCTCCCAGCACAGCCACCCAGCACAAACCTGCCATTTAAAGTGCTGTTTCCCAGCAGGTTAGGAAGAGATTCACCCACTTTGATAGAGAAGGAACTTGACCACAGAGACATGAAGAAACACAGTCAAAGTCATCCAGCAAGCTTGGGACGGAGGCTACGTGAGAGCAAAGCCTCCAAACCCCATAGACACCAGTCTGCACCCATAACATTGAGCCCAGTGCTGGATTCAGCTCCCCTGGCAGGAAGGAGCCCCCCAGTTGCCCCTGTGGATGGTGGGAGAACCCTCCCAAACCCAGGTGTAAGATGCACCAGACCCAGCCCTGAAGGCTGCACAGTACCCAGTACAAACCAGCACTACTCCCAGTTTCAGCCCCAGATCTCGCTGGAATAACCTCCCTGGACACCCATGTGCTAAGGCTGCACTGAAGGAGCCTTAGTCCCATTTCTGAACAGACAATGGAGGCCCAAATTTTCTGATGTGGTTTGCTTTGAGGTCCCACAGATACTCATAGGCAAAGGCAGTCGTGTGGGAGCACAGCAGCAGAATCATGGTGTCACCTGGGAGACTTTCACCTTTGGTATTTCACTGGGAAAATCCAACAGTTAAGTATTCTAAAGAGGTTGGAAACAGCAGAGGCAGCACCCCCACACAGCACAGCCCCAGCCATCTGCAGGGACCTCTGGCCAGATCCCTGATTTCCCCCTTGCTGTTTCCCCCCGAAGCAAAGCAGGAAAAAACAAGCAGTTTGTTCAAAGCAAACACTCCTAGAACAATGAAAGGAAAAAAGCAAAGTCAGAAGCCCTGTCCCCATCAGCACAGCTGAGAACGTGGAGCTCTTGCCCCTCTACTCCCAAGACTTCATGGTTTCAGAGGAGATGAATGGGGGCAGCACTGAGGAGAGGAAACAACAGAAAATAATCCCTTCAGAAAGACATGTCTGGAGTAACCCTTCTCCTTGCAAAAGCAAACCACATGCTCCCGCTTGCAGGTTTCAGAACCCAGAAAGACTTCAGGAAGATGAAGAGGTTCACTCCAACTCTTTCTGCTACCCTGGGGTTCACATGACTGCTATCCCTGAGCACCAAGGTGCCCGCAGTCCCATGGCTGAGCACTGATGTGCTGCAACCAAGTGGGAGCTCCGCTTCCCATGGAGCTGAAATCTTCGCTCCACATCCCCCAGACCATCAGGCTGGAAACATCTGCTAAAGACTTTGGGTGGGGGAAGCCAGGCAGCTCACTGAGCGATATGGAGGCTCCTTTCCCAGCTGGCTGGGGAAACACGTTACCAGGAAGTGAAGTCATGGTCCCGGCTGGGATCCTGCTGTTTTGCTCCTGCAGGACGTGAATTCAGAGGAGCTGTATTTGGAGAGGGAAGAGGTGGGGTCTTTTCCATTTCCCCTATCCTTCCGAAAGGACAGTACACTTTCTGCAGCAGGAAGAGATGGGGCGATAGCAGGGGGGGCCAGCAGCCAAGTGTGGCTTCTGCAGCCATCCTGGAAAGGACAGAGGTGAGCACCACCTGTGCCAGAGGTGACACACTGAAAATGCCATGGGGCTGCAGGATGCAGGCACCAGCAAAATATTTACTCTAGAATTAACAATGTGCTTTGGCTCCTGTTCAGCAGGTCCAGTAGGAGCTCAGCTGGGAGCTGGGGAAAGGACCATCAATCCCTCTGCGTGCCCAGGCAAAGGGGCTGCAGCAACACTGTCAGCTTTTTCAATAATGTGATGCCAAGTAAAAGGTAAATTGTAATCTGTGGAGAATGCTGAACTGATCACAGAGGACAGAAATAATACAAAGGGCCTTACAGAGATCAGGAAGATAGCAGGGAACAAACTAAGACAAATTCAACTTGGGAAAATTGCGAAGTATATAGCACCTGGGGAAAAATAATCCAGCAGGCAGACGTTCAATAGGAAAAAGAAAGGGCGGAAGCAGGATGTGGGGGACTGTGCAAGCAATGTGGCTTGTTTGCACGAAGGGAGTTAAAGCAAGAACTACCCCAATCATAGCACCAGACAACCCCACATGGGGCAACCCCCATCTTGGGATGCCTCCATGTGCCCTGCCATCCAGGGCTACCACATGCTCGTGGCCACAAGCCCCATGGGCTTCATGCCAGACACGAAGGTAAGCAACAGGAGCAGCAGCTGATGGGTTTGCACTGCATGGGAGGATTAAGGCAGGTCAGTGAGACCAGATTTGCAGAGCTACAGTTAATTAGGGAGAGCAGGGAGGGACACAGCTACCCACCTACACCTGGAGGGCTTTGACACTCTAAAGGAGCACGTAACTATTTCACGGTTCTAATAACAGCCCTGGATAAAATGTAGAGCAGATAAGAGTGGCCAACAAAACTTGTGAGTTCAAGGGATTGAAGCAACGATCCAAACCTACAGCCACAGTAAATTGTGAAACTCCTGGGGATAGCAGGCGCAGGCTGAAGCTGACGTATAAGGCTGATGCTGCCTGAAAGTGCTCTGTCCCCATCTGTCCCAGTTCAGAACCCACAGAGATTCCACTGTCCCCTGCACATGGCAGCTGGCATTAGGGACTTGCTCCAGCCAGTAGAGCAGGTCCTCAAAGCACACAGCAATGGCTGGAAATTCTGTGACTTCCTCACCCCTTGGCCCCAGGGAAGTGGCTGTGTGCCTAGAGCAGGAGCTGCCAAAGTGGATGGAGCTGCTGTCCCCACCCCGCATGTTTTCTAATCTGGGCAAGAAACACACAGGATGGGAGGGGAAGCACTGAGAGGTGAAGACATTCACTCAAGGTCACTCAGAAGGGCCATGGGCTAAGTCACCACTCAGAATCAAGGCTCTGCCCCAGCGCTGTAGTGGCCTCAAACTGAGTTTTCCCCTTCTGTCAGCTACCACCCCCCTCCCCCCAGTTAATGAACCATCTGCAGCTGAGAACTGCAGAACCTCAAACTACTGCTCCCAGTTCATGGCTATGTGGATGGTGTTTGAAGTCACAAGTGTTTAAAAATACCTTGCAGATGTATTTTCTAAACTCCGACCCATGAGCAGGTGCTGCTGCCAGCCAGCCCCTTTGCGAACACGCTGGCAGATTCTGTGGGATGCACAGCCTTGGCTGGGCAGGGGATGAGGAACACAGCAGACACTTTCAGGGGATCGGTTTTCCATCTATATGATAAAGACCGCCTCTCCCAGACAGGATACTACTTCTCCAGTGCAGCCAAGACCAAAGAAGAGGCGCTCTGCTTCCCACAGTCACTTAAAGCACACATGGTGAACACCACAAATACAGCTCAGAGTCATAGCTTGACCTGAGCAGCTCCAGCTTTTTCCTTTCTCCTGGACAAACCTGACCCATGGTCTCCAGTCCCCATCAGACCCAAGGATGCTGGATGAGCAGCACTCAGCCCTAGCTCCTACAATTGCCAGTGCTGCAGCCAGTGATGGTATCTGAGCTGGGACAGAGCAGTGGGATCTTATCAAAAAGCAGCAGCTCCACATTCCCATGCAGCAGGGGACAATGCGGATTGATAGGGAGCCCTCTGCAAACCCCATCTCAGACAATGGAGAGGGCAAGTCAGGAAAGGCTTGGGTAAAGGGGACACTGATCCCTCCTTACTGTCCCATCCCCTTGTGCAAAGACACAGCAGGAAGGAGAAAGGACAGATCTGTCCCTGCTGGCACTGGCAGAGCTTCTCCCGGTCTGAAACAAGCAGCCTGAGAGAAGGACCCCTCTTTGCTCTCCTTATCCCTGCCACAGGAGACATAAGACAGCTGCCTCACTGCATTACAGGGCTGCAGTGCCTACACCAAGCTACAGGTCCCCAGATGCCAATGTTGTGAGACAGGCATCTTCCTGTCCCTGTGATGGAATGAGAATATTTATCAGGGGCACTGCATCCACCCTTCCATGGGCCTCAGTGGTTGCCGAGTTATTCCGGGACCTGCATTCCTGACCCCCTGTACCACAGCTGCTCAGGGGCTGTGTGTTCCTCACAACACCCAGCCCAGGTTTGTGGCACAATGGCTGTTCCAGAGACTGTTGGCAGATGCTCAGAACCAGCTGGGTATGAGGGCAACACAGAGCAGCCCCATCCTCCACTACATACTGCATAAGAGCTGACCTACAGCAGAGTCTGGAATTGTCCCCTCAGTTTCATCACGCTCCCTTGGTGCTTTCCACACCCCAACGCAACCGAGCAGCACTGGGCCACAAGCCAAGGCCTGCCTGGTCCCTGGACCCCTGCCGGGAACCTGATCTGTTTATGCCTTCCTTACACAGCGAGTGCATGTCAGGAATGGCCCCGGCAAGCCCAAGTTGGCAACAAAGGCAGGACTTGGGAGCTGAGCGCAGAAACTCCACCTGCTGCCTTGCAGCATCCCCCCAGAGGGAGTGGTGAGGAGAAAGATGGAGTGTGAGGGGGGATAAAGGGTCACACCAGCTCATTTTCATAAGAAAAGGCACCACCCTGAACCAGCCCACCCTCCTCACCATAGGGCTTATGTGCACTCTAGCCAGGAAAACATCCAGGGTCGCATTCAGCATGCATCTAGCCATGGAAAGCCAATGGGGCTCACAGCAGGGTACAGTGGTATGGAGCAGAGCCATAACTTGCACAGGGGGCAGAGCTGGAAACCCCAGTCCACACCAAGCTCACATGCAGTCCAGCACATACTGCTAAATATAACCATAGGGACAGACGCTGCACCAGGGAGCTCTGCCTCAGGGGAACAGAAGATGTAGCAGGGGTCCTCCCTGGGGAGGAGCAAGTCTGGGCACCCCTCAAAGGGGTCCAGAGGCAGCTGAGCTTTTCATGACCACATCTCACCACCCATGGTTAAAGCCAAGTGCACCGCACACTCCTTGTACCTTCACAGGAGGATAAAAATGCCACCAGAGAAGCACAGCCCCAGGGATGTTCCAATGATCACTCTGCTATGGGGTTGAGTCACATGCCAGTGCCACAGAGTTAGGCTGCAAGTAAGTACAGTGACACCGCACCTCTGCTGGAAGGAGCTCAGTGCTGCTCTGGGACATGGCTATGCTAACAAGGAAACATCCAGGGTAGCCCAGATCCCTGCCACCTGCTGGGACATTGCTGACATCCCAGTGTCCCACTGCCTCTTCCACTACAAGGAGGTACATTTCCCTTCTTTTTAAACTGATAGAATAACCAGGAGCTTGTTTGAGGAAGACCAGAGCAGCTCTTCCCACCATAACAGAACAAACAAAATCAAACCTGAGGTATTTCAAGCCAACCAAAGTACCCTGGGCTTGTTCCCACAGCAATCCCCACTTCCCTATACACTGCTGGGTGGGCACCATGCCTCCCTCAGAGGCAACCATTAGGCACTGCAGAGGACTCTACACCTGGAGGCTGTTGAGGCAAACAGCGCACACGTGGCCTTACTGCAGCTTGGTGTGCCCCAGTCTGTGCCATTTGGGGTGTCAGCAGGGAGGCCCTGAAGAGGTGGGGAAAGATCAAGAAATTTCCCAGTCCACACTCTCCCTACAGGTGCTTTACCCAATTCAGCCTAAGCCTGAAAACTCCCTTATCAACACCCGTTCTTGCCAAAGGATGTGACCTAGACCCAAGCTGGGCTGCTGGAGGGGAGAAGGGAAAGAGAGCAAGGACAGGAGCTGGGGGAGACCTTCAGACAAAAGCTCCAAGGGGACAAGAGGCATCTGCAAAACGGAAAGCTCAAGCCATCTCATGCTATCCTCACTGCCAGCATGCACACAGCCACCTCCTCACAGGTCACAAGGTCTGTGCTGCAGAGTCCTGTGCAGGAACAGAAATGCTAAGGTGTGTTATACAACTACCATCACCAGCAGTACTCATAGTGAAGGACAGCATTATGAAACCCCAGGAGTTCTCACAGCTCGTGGCACAGCCGCCAGTGGGGTTGGTTCACACACAGCAAGGGGAACATGTGCTCTTTTCCCACATTTGGCTGGACCTCATGGGGAAGCTGCGCCAGCACTGGCAGGGCTTTGCAGAAGCACACCCAGACATGTTGCACCAGGCCTAGGAAGCTGTGGGAGCCATGTATCTGCCACGTGTACAGGTTTGCCCCATTCCCTTATCTCACCACTGAAGCAGTGCTGATTTGCTGCTCCAGCATCTCTCCCCCTCAGGTTGCAAACAGCTTGTGGTGACCATGCATCCACCCTGCACACAGGGTGCTGCAGCCCTGAGCATTTCACAGGAGTGAGGGATGGGTGAGGACATCTGGCCCCTCCCCAACTGGGTAAAGATCACTTCAGCAGAGCCATTTCCAAGAAGGTTGGGCATCTCCAGACAGGCCTGTGACTCATCAGGACATCTCAGCAAGGCCAGGCAATGTCGAAGCCCAAGGTTCAGGCAGATCCTTGCCTCTACTGACAGGGTACGATTCTGAGGGAATCTGAGGCACAATGTGAGGGAAGCAGCAAGTTTGCAGCTCCCACCATTCAGCTCCCCACCCCTTGTCTGCTGCAGGAGCCAGAAAGGGTGGTTTATTGTTATTTAGTCTCTGCCCTTTCATACTTCTTCACTGAAGCTGTGTTTTGCCAGTGGCAGCCTCAAGGCTGGCACAGGGCCAGGCCAGCCAAAGCACTTTTAAAAACAAAGCAGGGCACGTGCATGCACACACACACGCACAGCATCAAGCGCCTCTTTAACTTTTCCTGGCCTTCCCAGGATGCTGCCACACACTCCCAGCCAGCTGGGAACCCTCTTCTTCCTCAAGAGATACTCTCAATTGCCACTGGAATTCAATAGCTCTCCATGTCCTGGAGACAAGGTCTCACGCTCAGCCCAGGAGAGGTGGCACAGGAGGTGAGTTGCTGCCATGGTTTAGTCCTCAGGAACAGCCCTGTCCTTGCTCCAGAGGGTCCAATACCCACGGTGCAGAACACACTTTGGGTGGCTTTTCTAGGTTGCAGCCTGAGATCTTCAGTCTCACAAGGAGGACGTCAGAGCTCAATCCAGAAGCAGCTCCTCTCCGGGTGGCAGAAAGCCAGTAGCACAGGCACACATGGGGCAATGTCCAAGCACATGGCAAAGGGTGAGGTGTGTATGAGAGGTGGCTCTGAATATGTACCAGCCCTGTGGGGTGCTTGGGCACTGCCAATTCCTGTCCCCACTGCTCTGGGTTGGCAAAGAAGATCAGTCACCAGGACAGTCTGCTCCTTTCCAGTGCCATGGGTAGATTGCAGAGACTCAAATGCTCTTGGGTTAGAAGATGACAGAAGGCAGTTTGCTGCCACTCAGACTACTGCTATCTACCATGTACCACCTCCCTGCAAGGACCCCTGTGCCCCACAGCACATCCCAGTCTTGACAAACAGCTTGTGTCTGATGGAACACAAGCACCAGCAATGTCCTTGCTGCACCTCCTACCTTGCCCTGGGGAGCACCATCTCAGTTACAGCTTGCGCTCCTCCAGCAGTCAGGCACATACGGCTCTGGAATGCTAAGGGTTTCCCTGTCTTGCCTATTTTGAAGCTATTAACATCCAAATCACGCCACACTTCAGAGCCAGGCAACCAAAACAGCCTCTGCAGCTCACATAAGACCGAAGTTGAGCCCTAAGTCCAGGGTTGAGTCATCACAAGGTGCCTGAGTGGCAGAAACCTCAGCCTCCTGCATTCTGTGCTTGGGATTGCTCCGAGTCTCCTTCTGATTCCCAGGAGAGATGGGCCAGACCCCAGGCTGCACAAAGATGCAACACTCCAAATCAGCCCCCTGCACATCCATTAGGGATAATTTCCTACACCTAAACCACTCCTTCCTCTTCCTACTATTTCATTCAGGCAGGAAGAAAAGCAGCACAGGCTGCACCAAGGTGTTGAAGACTACAAAAACTCTTTCAAAGGATGGGGACAGAAATACAGACCCAGAACGAGGGTGATGTGGACCTGTGAACATGGGATGCAGAGAGGGGCAGGATGATGGGGTCACATCCACCAGGCTGGGTGCTGAATTTGCTGTCTGCCATCCACCTTTGCAACACTGTTTACTGGTGGCTTAACTCCCATGCTTGATGCTTTCCTGGACTCCGGGTGTGCTGGTGGCAGCTGGGCCCCATGCAGGGCTAGCTGTGGCCCCTTTGCAAAAGACAACATCTGTGAGAGACTGACTTTGAAAAGTGATTGTGTGCTCACTACTTTTGCTGCTGCTGCCCATGCTCCTTCTTCCTCATGAGAGAAAAGAAAGGGCTAAACCCCACAACTGAGCTGGGACAGACAAGCTTTGTGACAGTGAGGGAAGAGAAAATGAGAGAACAAAAACCAACAACAAATTATTGAGCACACTGCTGGCACACAACCACTGTAGGAGACTCCTTCAAGGGAGACCAGGAGCTGTGGGATGAGGAAAGGACAGGAGCCCTCCTGTGCTGTGCCGCTGTAGTCTCACTATCACCCCTGAAGCAGGAAGGCAGCCACACTTGCAGGAGCCTTTGAAGCCTCCTTCTCCTCCTCCCACTCACTGTGGGCTGGCTGGAAGCACGTTTCGGCAGGCTGCGGGCAGTGAGCTTCCCAGTGCAGGGCCACCACCAGCCAGGCTCTCCCACACACAGTGCCTCTCCTTGCTCTGGGCTAGGTCTCAACAGGATGCAGAGCTTTGGTTCGGCAGAGCTCTGTGGCATCATTCACAGTGGCCCTGGAGCATCCCACAGGCTTTCCAAGCCTGCACGCAGCTGGTCTAGCCCATCATAGAACCAAAAGGTTGGAAAAGACCTACAAGATCACCCAAGTCCAACCAACCACTATCACCAATCTTTCACACTAAATCATGTTCCTCAACATAACATCTAAATGTTCCTTGAACACCTCCAGGGTCAGTGACTTCACCACCTCCCTGGGCAGCCCATTCCAGCACCTGACCACTCTTTTGGAGAAGTATTTCCTAGTATCCAGTCTGAATTTCCCCAGCATAACTTGAAGCCATTCCCTTTAGATCCTATCACTAGTTACAGGAGCGAAGAGGCCAAACTCCAGCTCACTGCAACCTCCCTTCACGTCATTACAGAGTCTTCTTTTCCAGACAGAACCAACCCCAGCTCCCTCAGCTGCTCCTCACAGTGGGTCTGTGCTCCAGACCCCTCACCAGCTTCGCCGCCCTTCTCTTGGAAGGGCACACACTAGGGCCTCTATCTTTCTTACAGTGAGGGGCCAAAAACTGAACACAGTACCATAATCAGTGCGGCCTCACCAGTGGGACAATTTCTTCCCTGCTGCTGCTGGCAGCACAGTTTCTGATACAAGCTAGGATGCCATTGGCCACCTGGGCACACTGCTGGCCCACGTTCAGCCAAGCATCAATCAAAACACCACCAGGTCTGTTTCCTCTATGCAGCCCTTCAAGCCATTCTACTGCAACCCTGTAGCGCTGCCTGGGGTTGTTGTGGCCTAAGACTGGACACTTGGTCTTGCTGAACCTCATCCTGTTGGCTTCAGCCCAGCAAGCCAGCCTGTCCAGATCCCTCTTTAGGGCCTCGCTACCCTCAGGCAGATTGAGGCTTTCAGCCAACTTGGTGTCGTTTGCAAACTTACTGAGGTTGTACTCAATGCCCTCATCCAGGTCATGAATAAAGATACTGAAGATGATAGGTCCCAGTATCGACCCCTGGGTAACACCACTTATGACTGGTCACCAGTTGGATTTAACTCCATTCACTACCACACTCTGGGTCCAGCCCTCCAGCCAGTTCCTTACCCAGTGAAGAGCGTACCTGTCCAAGATCAATCTACAGCACACATGAACAGGAAGAAAGGACCACGTCAAGAATGCTTATCTTTGAAACCCAGGTTTCAAGAAACATGGTGAGGGCAGCATGTAGACTTGATGGCAGAGCCAAATCCAGCAGGCTGCGATGTTCAGTGCAGAATGACAACAGGCAAGGTGCCTAGAGGACCTTTTGCCACCACCAGCTGGGTATGACAGAGCCTGAAATGACAATGATGCTGCCCAAGGCAGGCTCCTTCTCTTCCCCTCAGATGGACCACCCAAAGCTCCCCCCAGCACAGCCACAAATAGGGCAGTCCTCCCTGCAGGACACCATGACAGGAATGGTGGGCTGGATTTGTCAGCTGGTGCAAAGGCACACCCAACAACATCACAAAGTAACTCCTGGATTGGCAAAAGTGGTGACTTTTTCCACACACAGCCATGGGAACTGTTACCACTGAGAGATGGAGAAAGTCCTGCTGGACTCAGAGGGAAGACAGGTGTTTCTGCTGAGAATGGGGATGCCAAGCACTAGTGACAAAGGCTAACAAATAGCAGGAGAAATATTAAACCTTGTGCTCTGGAGCTTAAGCAGATACAGCTACTAGAGATTAGGAGGAAACTTAAGGGGGAGGGAGCAAATTATCCCACATCTGCCTGCTGCAGACTCGCAGCCAGTGGAGCCCACTCAGCATCAGCTCCCTCCTCAGACAGACAGATGACAGCAGCATCCAAGGGGTGGCACTGGGGAAAAATTCACCGTGTCCTATGCTGTCATCAGTGAGAGGTGCCAAGCTAGGCAAGGGGATAAAGCCAAGGCTTCCTGCCAGGAGCTTTACTTACGTTTAACAGCTTGTTAGGTCACAGCCCAGATGGATCCAAATCCCAGGCACCCACGCCCTGCCCTTGATATATCTGAGGTCTGGGAGTTCCAAAAGCCCTAGTGCGGCTGCTGAAAAGGGGTCAGCAGCAGGCTGAGGCCAACCAGCAATCCCACAGCACAGGGTAAAAACCCAGAAGGGCAGGCTTTACTTTCCATCCTTGAGTTTAGCATGAGTTTGCTCAGCTGTCGCCCTTTCTTTGCACTTCACGCACATTTAAACAAAACGCTTCACCACTCCCTAAAGAAAGGCAAACAGTGAGTCCAGCTCCTGTTCTCTTCCATAGCACCTCCAGTCCTAGGCTATCACCAAAGCATTAAGGCTCATCTCCCCCAGTAGCTGTTCCCACTGCCTGCTCCCCTCATGCTGCCACAGCTGCAATGAACCGAGATGGGGACACAGAGCAAAGCAAGGTCTGTGGGTCTCCACTGCCCCTTCCCAGAGACTCCAGCCACCTTGTGCAGCCACCCTGGTGCTGGTGCATTGTTAGTGAGCAGGGTCAGGCAGGGATGTGATTGATTGCCAGGGAGAAAGGCCAAAGCCGTGACGGGTCGTTTAACAATTTCAATTAAACTCTGCAGTGCTCAGAGGCAGAGGGAAGGGGAGAAAGAGAGAGAAGGAAATTAAAAAGAGGGGTGTTTCTATTGCTGCTCAGGGGAACCTCAGCAAAACACAGCCAAGACAGTGGAAGCAGTTTCTCCCTCCTCTACAGCAGTGAGTGAGCATGGCACCATCCCCATGTCCCCTTCCTGCAGGCAGGATGTCTGCCCATGCTGACTCTAATCCTTCCAACCCAGACTTCCTCTCTGCCCCTCCCTCCTCCACACCCCCAGCAGTCTTGC
Source organism: Odontophorus gujanensis (assembly GCA_013399175.1). NCBI lineage: Eukaryota > Metazoa > Chordata > Aves > Galliformes > Odontophoridae > Odontophorus > Odontophorus gujanensis. The sequence continues at coordinate 242,120 of VXAB01001685.1, forward strand.
AATAATAGGTGCTGTGACCCACTTGTACAGCAGCGCTTGCGCAGGGATGAGGGCTGTGCACAGTGAATATTAAACAATGTGTCCCTGAAGTTCCCGCTATCGGGACTGGCATTTGATTCTTGCTTATGTGCAGTGACTTTTTTTAGGCACAGGAAGTCCCGGAGGGCTAATCATAGTGATGGAACACTGAATCCATTGAGACAGCAGAAGGACTCTTAGAGGGATTTAAACAACAAAAAAAAAATCAGTATCTCAGTCTATCATATGGAAAAGGCACTTTAATGAGCAACAAATGCTCTACTCACATGGCATGGGCAGGAGGAAGCAGAGGAAAGCATAAGGGATTGGCAGCGGCTGCACCCAATGCAATGCAGCGGTTCAGGGCTTGCAGACAGTGCCTTCCCAGGGTCTGGGCTTTCTGCTCCCCCACTTTACAAAGGGGTAAATGAGAATAATCATAGCAAAGGAACTGCTGATACCACTTCAACAGGGAAGTTCAGTGCACTTGTTCACATGGGTGCCCCATGGCTAGAGGGAGGGAAGACACCAGAGAAAATAGACAGGGTTTAACAGCAGGAGAGAGGTATTGGAGGAAGCAAGTGCAAACTCAACCCCCTGGCACGCAGGCAGGGAGAGCTGCAGGAGCCCCAAGCCTGCCTGCATTACACTGCCTGGCCACAGGTCAGCAGCTTGGGAACCCAGGCTGCATCTGCTAACATTATTTACTCCCTTGGAGTGGCCTTCAGGCCTTCTGCACAAGCAAGTTTGTCCTGCTCCAGCCCTGAGATCTGCCCTATGCAGCACCAAACAGGCACAGATGCTGAGCAGCAAGCAGAGGTAAAAGCACCCATCACCCAAGGAGGGGGCACCCAGCCTCCTCAGTGAAAAAAGCAGGCTCAGGGCTGGCTCCAGTAGAAAACAGCAGCTCAGATAGATTTACAAAGTTTTTGGCACTAGTCAAAGCCTTCCAGGAGTCAATCCTGGAGATTTTATCCCCATTTCATATTTAAAACCCCCAGCCTAACACATTTCTCAACACCAGCCTCTACCCAGAACAGCTCTGATTAAGAATCAGAGCCTTCTCTCCTGACTGATTTTTCCCACTCCCTCCAGTTTCTTTCCCCCCAGTTTTCCTGAAGAGACCCCTGAAATTCTCCCACAATGTGCAGCCTTGATGACAGCTGTAGCCAGGTGAGCTCTGCAGGGAGATTCGATGAACACTTTGCTGAAGGAAACCAATTCCAGATCTGTTTTGCCTGTACTAACTTCCCAGAGTCAAACCTGCAGGTTGCAAGCATAGGACAGGGATTTCTCCGGCCTCTCCCTTCCCAGACTGACCCCCACATCCCACACAGGAGCTGAGCAGCTTCCCCTGGTCACATGCCATAAACAGGCACCCTTTTATTTACTTTTCCCTGTTTCCTTCTCTCTGCAAATAGCTGGAGCTCCTACCCATGAAGCTCACTTCCCTGCAAGATCCGTAGCATCAGGTCTGCTTCTCCACCACACCCCACTTCCTCTGAGTTGTCAGTTACATTCAAGACACTGGGGCCCTTCAGAACCCTCACAATACCACTAGGAGCTGGGCCCTTGGCCCATCAAATGCTTAGCCATTTGCTTCGAGCCTGCTTGCAGCTGACCTTTCCAAGCACACATGAAAGAAATCAGCACTGCTGAAGGGTTAAACATTACCAGACTGAAATTCAAGGCTTTACAATTGGTTCCAGTTGACTAGCTTGGATGATAATTTTTCACAAGATAAATACAAAGTAAGTGGCAATTGCTAAACAATTGCTGAAGACCCTTTGTACCACATCCCCCCAGGCAGCTTCGTGGTCTCTCCTGCTGCTATTTCCCCTTACCCTTCCCTGCTCAGTGCCCACACTTCAGGGTCCCTGGTCCTGAGCCCAAAGGGAATCCGAGCCCTGCCGGGAGGATTGTTTACAGCTCAGTCATTCATCAACACAGGCTGCATACACGCCTCTAACCACAGCATAACTCTTCCACAGGGGTTCAAAGTCTGCATTAGCACCCCGGCTCAGATGCTGAACGAACCCTGCACAGAGCCCATGGCCACAGCTTGTGACTCAGGACATGCAGCAATGTCCAGAGGAAGCAAGGAACCCAGCAGCCCTGCACCCAGATACTCACTGCTCTTGGACGCTTTGATCTTGGCCACCAGCTTCTGCACACCAGGTATGTCCCCATTCTTCACGGCCTGGATCAGCTCCTGCTCTCGTCCCATTGCAGATAGGTAGGAGGAGCAGTACGGAAGGAAGAAGCCTTCAGATCCCAGTGGTTTATAAAGCCATAGAAATAAGTCCGTAAATCCTCAAAATATACTTGGATAGCAGGTGAAATCCAACAATAATGCCTTAAAATCCCACAGGACATAAAAAAAAGGAAGAAGTCTCCCTGTCAGCAGCAGCAGCCCCTTTCTTCATTGGAAGCAGCAGGACCCGGATGGGGTTAGGCTGAAGAACACTCTAAAAATGAGAAGAGTTCAGTGCAGATGGACCAGCTCCTGGCTGCCACAGAATACTAAGAAACCAAATGAGGCAGCTCAGGGCAGGATGGCCTGCAGGGCCAGCATCGGGACACTGCCAAACCTGAGTCAGACTCTGCAGCCAGAGGTGTCTTGCTTTGCTCCCCTCGCCAGGCTCTGCCACACTGATGGGTCCCTAATCCCTTCCAAAGGGATTACAGGCTTGTTACCATCTGGAAGTTATAGATCCTTCCTCTCTGGTGCTCATTAGCCTTTTGTTTCAGCATTCCTCTTGGAAACGGTGCTGGAGCCCCAATAGAGAGCCCTGCGCGCAGAGGAGCCCCGTTGCAGACTGGAACAGCAGCCCAGGACCTGAAGAGGGGAATTGGATAGTCAGCCCTCAAGGACCATTTACCTCCTGGCTGGCACCGTCACGGTAGCTTTTGTATCCGCAACGAAGAACAAATACTTTGACTATATTTAGTCCTGTCAAGACTTGGCTCACCCTTGTGTTAAAAGAAGAGGGAAGAACCTGTGGAGGAAGCCTCCTGTGGGACGGGGGGGGTGGTCATGGATGGATGAGTGGTGTTGCCACTGCTCCTTCCCTGTTCCCACAGCCCATGGGGCTGTTTATGCTGTGCACTCCCCAGCAAATACAAATGGGTTCCAGGTCACCATGACTTTTCCCTCTACCCTCTATCAGTGGCAGCATCCAAGTGATGGAGCTGAGGAGGTTTTGTAAAGTCCTCCAGAAGCACTGGGACTGGCTGAACCTGACCAGTACCTTTCCCATTTGGCACAGGGACAAACCCCAGTCCTCCAAACTACTACGAAAGCTCAGTGCCCTGGGACCCAGGACACTTTTTATCCAGTAAATGAATGCTCTTGGGCTCAAGTGAGCGCTGGGTGCTAACCAGTAGCATAACCGTGCTTGGGGGAACACCATCAAGCCCTTGTCCTAGCTGAACAGCAGGTTTCTGCAACTGTTCATGTCTCCCAACCCATGCTCTGCCCTGTGCCTGGGTTGCCCAAACAGGGCAGTGAGAAACTGTCCTTGTTCAGGGCCATTTATCTGGCAGGCTGCTCTGAAGCCCCAGGGACAAGCACACAAGCAGGAGGGCAGGCAGCATGCACTGTGCTAGTTGCTGACCTGTCACATGTCATTCCACTTCTCCAACCCAGGTTGGATGGGAACCATCCCAGCCACTGCCCAGGTCTGTTTTCTCCCTTTCCAAAGGGCTCACCCTCAGCCATTTACATAATGCTGGGTGCTGCTTCTTCTGAACAATTGGGGTCACTATTTTGAGGACAGAATGCGCACAGAGGGAGAGAGAGGGCAACAGTAGGAGAAGTCTGTCTGGTTCAGGGTCAAGAGCAGAAGGGAGGCCCCAGCACCTCATGGGACCCAACATCAAGCACAGCATTGCTCAGCCCACCCACTGCAATAATGGCAGCCACAGCCACCTGCAAGCGCAGATCTCCAGTACCAGGCTCCCCCTGCTCCAGCCCTTCCCTAGGGACAGCCACAGTCAATGCTACAGTGGTGGTGTAGCTCCTGGGACAAGGCAATGCCCAGGTTCCTATACCTGGCTGAGGATTTATCCCCCTGTTGTCATTCCCTAGATCTGTGTTTGTTGACTGAGGACCCCTCAGTGCTAGGCTGCCTCAGAGCTAGGTGCCTGGTGACAAAACCTGTGCTATACCAGCTTACCTACAGTACAACAAAGTTTCGGCTACTGGACTAACACCTCGTCACAGACAAATTGCTACCCAAAGCCTCCCACAACCCTGCAACTTCAAAACTACTTTATCTCATTTCATTCAGTGCACTGCATCTAACTCCACACCACCCTACAAGCATAAGATACAAATACAGGACCGTTGAGGATATTTACACATTTATTATCTATGCAGCCTCACCTAGAAAACAGCTCCACACTACTGCCTACCTCTCCTGAAGCACAAGAGACTCAACAAACAACTCTGAAGTACCGAGAGCCTCCCCAGAAAAGAGCAGCAACAAAAGCAAGACTCGAGGAAAGCACGAAGCAGGAAAAGCAGCAGCAAACATCCCTCCCACCGGAGGGGAGCGAGGCTTCAGCCCACAATTCCACCTGGAGATCCGAAGTACCTGAAAGAGTCCTACAGTCGCGGGAAAAGAAAGGAGAGAAGGAAAACAACCACCAATTTACGTAAGTGGGGAAGATGCTAACGTGGGGTAGGCACTACCCAAAGGAACTCGGTCTGGAGGGGCGGGGGAGAACCTCACCTACCTCTGGAAGCCCCGCGGGGGCCACGCTCCGCCTCCCACCACAGCTCTGCAATCCGGCGGTGCTCCGAAGAAGCTCTGCCCCACTTCGGGCGAACCGCCCCGATCGCTGCGTGCGCCGCGTCCCGAGCGAGGCGGCTCCGCGGACCCACTCACCTGGGGGCGCCCGCAGCTCGCCGAGCCGCACCGCCTAGACGGGACGGACCGAGCCGAACCGAAAAAAGGCCGGATGGTCTGAAGCAGCCGCTCCCCGCTCGTGGGGCACTCAGCTGGGTCCCGTTCGGGCTGACCCCGACCCCGCAGGAAATCCCTCCCCGGGCCGGCCTGATTGGAAAAAACGGGCGGGTTGTGCGGGCTGGGCAGGGCCAGGCTGGCTGTCACTCACTGTGATGCGCCGCCAGATTTGGGCAGGGGATGGGCCGGGATCTCGGCTCCACGGTCCCCCTCAGCGCCCTCCCCCCTGGCTCTGCCAGCTCGGCCACCGAGAAGGGCCGGATAGGAGCTGAGCTTTGCACAGGAGAGGAGTTCTTTACACCATGCGTGTTCCATGGGTATTCCTACCCAAAAACAGCAACACACATGTTGTTAAAGCTGGGTCATTTAGGCTTTACAGTCATGCACACCTTTTTGAGTAGAGATGCCATATGGAAGTTCAGCCCAATTTCCTGGATATCCACAGCCTTGGAACACAAAACCACATATAGGCACTCCTAACCCTGCAATCTAAGCCCCATCCTTCCATGTTCCAGCTCCAGCAGCACACAAGCAAAGGAGGATTAGCCTCTTGTTTTCCTATCATGAATCTCACAGCTTTCATTTAACTCTTGAAGGTTAAACAGCTCTTCAGTGATCTCCAGCACAGGACCTGCCAAGGGCTGCAGCCCTCTCTGTCTTGCAGGAGTGACAGAGCCCTGCTGTAACACTAATTTCTACCAGTTCACAGACCGGGGGATGAGAGAATTGATTGAATTACCTCTACAGAAGAAAAGTCTTTCATAACGTGCTGCTTTTTTTTTTTTTTTTTTT
>VXAB01001685.1:247913-279905 GCA_013399175.1 Odontophorus gujanensis
CTCCACCTAAGGAAAAGCGCTCCGAACATTGCTCTTTTTTTTTTTTTTTTTTTAATCCAGGAGCAAGTTGTATTTTAAGAGAAGCTTCTGGGTCGGGGGCAGTCCTGGGAGGGGTAGCTAAGAGCCCGGCCTTGAACCCCCGGACCCGTTGCGGAACCCGTCCCAGCAGCTCCGAGCCGCGGCCTCACGGGGCAGGTTTGCACCCAGCGGCTGCTGCGTGGGCCGAGCTCCTCGGGACCAGCGCGGACCCCGCTCCTCGGGGCGATGTTGCCATCTAGAGGCTCACGCTACAATGATCGTCTCACTGCGCGCTGTTGGGCAGTCGTTTTTGTTTTTAATTCAAAGCAGCATGTAAAAGCAGTATTTTGAGGTAAAAACTAAGCAGGAGGAGCACGTATCCTGCCCCTGCGGGGGAGATGTTTGATTTAAAACGTCACTGCACGATGCTTTGCCAGCTCCCTTCAGCCCCTGGCTCCAGCAGCTGAATAATGACTGGAGTTTAACTTGGTTCTTTTCACAACTCCCCCCTCTCTCCTCTGATATTTACCTTAACAGTTTTCCTTCTCCATCACCAAAACAAAACACTGCAGATGCTGCCAGGGAGAGAAAGGATCCCACTAGCACAAGCGACACACTCAACAGTATCTGCAGCAGCTCCCCTATCAGCACCAGCTTCAGGTGAGGCCACAATGAACACAGATGCTCAGGCTAAGGAGGCAGCGCTCCCATTCCCACCTCCCATCTGCAGAAGTCCAACTTGGCAAGCAGCAGTAGCCCCACCCATAGAGGAGGGCAGCAGTAGGGCCACAGAGGCCCAGTGCAGATACTGGAAACATTTCAAGCACACTATGAACCAGCTGGATGGTGTTGTACTACTCCTGCTCCCTGCAACTCAAGCTCTCTTACTTGCTGCTGCAGCCCAAGAGGCTCAAATCCCCACGGAGGCAGCATGGCATCACTCTTTGCAGGGATTCCTTTTCCTCAACAGGAGCACAGATACAGCCACCAAGACACTTGGTGGAAGTGAGTCAGGAATTGCCCTTTGGACAGCTGCTGGTGACAGTGGCATAAACCACAGCTAATGTCAAGTCCTGTTCACCATGTGGATGCTAAGAAGGAATTCAGGAACTTTTCACAGCAAAGAATCCCCTTCATACACACAACACAGATAACAAACCCTTGTTTCCCCTTCACCAAACTCAGAAGCATAGTTCAGCTCTCCCCCTGTGTCACTCTGCTGGAGACCAGCATGGATCACTCATAAAGCAGCTCTGTAACCTCACCCCAAATATATGAGCTGGAAGCTACAGCCTGTACCTTATTGTGCCCATCACCACAATCGCTTCCCTACATCTGCATGGGATCCCAGGCAGAAGTAGCCTTTGTTTGCAGCAGCACTCAGCTGCCAATGCACTCACCTTCCTCTTCTCTGTAGCATGTCACTCATGATAAGCACAGTCACAGAAACAAGACACTTCCCTCTGCATTGTCAAGCCTGTGTATCTTCCTGCGGAGGGTACAGACTCAGGGCTTTTTTATTTTTTTTTCTTCTTTTCTTTAAATCAGCCAGTACCTCCTGCTAATCCTAAAAGCAAGCATTTGTCTGAAGTACGTGAAGAGCTTGTAACAGACAAGCTCATAACATCCCCAGCAGTCTCGATCTTCCTCTAAGGTATCATTCCTTGAGTCCAGTGATTTCCAAACTAGCCCCACAGCACTGCTGAGAACTGGGCAAGGTCTCACTTGTCTCTATCTCACACTGATCTTACAGCAGAATTAAAGACTCCCTCATATAAGACGCTGCAGAGCCATGACCAGGGCTGCAATCTGATAGTGAATCCTGTTCACACAGGACCACCTAGTCCTGGAGTCTACAGGGGAACCACGAGTGGTGTTTTCTGCTGCATGTGTCAGACCTGGTACTTCATCTCCATTCCCATTTGAGCTTTACCACACAGGCAAACGAGTCTCCTCTGTGTGACTGAAGATGTTTTGGTGCACCTGTAACCATTGCACAAGGTTCCACCAGTTGCTCAGGAGAGCAGCTTTGCAACAAATACAGCTCAGCTATGGTCAAGATCTGCTCCACAGCCCTGTCCACAGGGAGGAAGCACAAGTGCTTGTGAAGCAGAGCTGGGGGTCATCTAAGCTCTCCCCAGGATCTAGTGATTGTAACCTCTGTTACCCACACCATGTCACTCTGCTGCAGCTCCAGCTGGAGGTTGCCTTAAGCCAGGACTTTGGGCATCCTCCAGGATTGCCCAGGGACTCAAGAATGCCTCTCCTAACAGCATAGTGTCTAATCCATTTTGCCTAGTGCATGCACACAGATTTGACTAATGTCTAAGATGAGCTCCACACATCAGAGAATAAAGGAGATTAGCTCCACAGTAGGCCTGCCTCACATTGATCCCATTCTCCAGGTGAGGCCACCTTATCTGTCAGGCCAGGAAATATGAATATCCAAGGTTGACATGAGATGAAGGGAAGCTCAGGCACTCAGGCTGCAGCATGTCACCATCAGAGCCATGCTGGCAAGCCCCAGTGAGTCCTGTGATCTGTTCTCCCTGTCCTCAGTACTCCACGCCCCTCTGCACCCTCTGCTCCTCCTTGGCAGCCATCCTCCTCCTTGGGTGCCCCTCTGCACCCTCTGCTCCTCCTTGGCACCCTTGTGGGCAGGCAGCAGGGAGAGCAACCACCATCCACCAACCACCATCACTGATGCATCACTGTAGGAATGGAGAAAGCCAAAGTCAGGGCCCATTTCCCCCTGCGGTCAGTAGGGCAGACATCACTCTCCATCAGCACAGGGAATTCAGAAAAGCCCATTTGGAGGCCTGATGTAACCCAGGCAAATACCCTGCCCAGGGCTGCAGCTGACCAGCAATGCCTGCTCAGCCAGCCTCTTCCTGGGAAAACATGCTTGCAAAGTGAATGCAGCCGATTTAGCAGTGCCATCTGGACAGGCTCCAGCTCCTGCCCCTGTATTGCTGCTGAGGCTTCGTTAACTCCCTCCTTTCAGCTCCTGTCTCCTCAGCTTCTGTTGTGATCATCTGGGCTGCAGTTTTGTTGCCCTGGGTTTTTTCCCCAAGTGGAAATTATTTCTCATTCCTTTTAACAATCAAGACACAGAGAAAGAGACGGAGGAAGGAATTTCTAGGAGATGAAAGAGCAGGATTAAGGACACTGCTTTCACTTTGTTATCCCTCTAGTGCAGAGAAGTATATTCATTTCAGGAGGAAGCTTTAATTAACTACATTTTTCTGACAGGAAAGGAATGTGCATCTAGAGATAGCTCTGGTTTCTCAAGTCTGCTAAAAGCTCTAGCTGCAACATCAGCAACACAGATTCATATGCATGCACACTTAAACACAGTATCACAAATTGGTTTACAAAGGTTATGTCACCCCAGTCTGGGAAATAAGGCACAGAATTAAAAAGCAGACATAAGCAAGGCTACTGTGTGTGCTGCCAGCAGGAAGGGGATCCAAGTGCACTGAACTGCAATAGCTCAAGATATGGGAATGGGTCTTTGTCTGGAGACTTAACCCAGAGCAGAAGATAACAAATATTTCCAGTGCTTTCCAGAGGAATTGCCCCTCTCACGTACCAAGGAAATCAAGGGTAGAGGAGAGAAAGAGACCTAGAGGCAAGCTGGGACACTTCGAAAGCACTGCACTGATGCGTTTACATCCTCTCTCTTCCACCGCAAAACCCTTCCAGAACTGAGTCAATTAAGAATAACACTTTGGGTTGATTTTTATCCAGACGAACTCTCTCCAAGTATTTCAAGTCAACCAGCAAAATGGCCTACTTCTGGTTTGTTTAACCCTTCTGTTGAAATCCGCATTAAGTTTGAAAGACGGAACCATTTCAGAAAGCATCCTGTTCCATACAATGGGACATGGTAGCTGACCTGCCCAGTCCAGCCCCCTGCACCACAACTTTATTCCTTTCTGCAGCTCAGCTTTCTGCTTAGACTTGCACACAAAAGACCAAAAATCCGTAATCATTTCCAGAGGAAGTCTCACTTCATCTTATGCTATACCAGTAATTTCTGCAATAGAAACATCTTACCTGACACCTCTGAACATCCAATTTGCCTTTTGTAAAGCCATGTTAAACATGTAGTTCATAGCAAACACATGCACATCCTTGTCCTCTCCTGTCTTTCCACATAATGAACTCCCAGCTGATAAACAAGTGCTTACAGCAGCTGCTGAATATATGCCTCTGCTTTTAGACCCAAGGTTGTTAATGTTAAGTGGCTTACAACTATTGTTTTCATAAGTGGTCACCATTTTACTTTTTCCATTATCTTCTTAAAAGGTTTCCACCTCCTCTACTGCATGCAACCTGCCTCCCATCTTGTACTCAGAACAGAGCACATATGTCCAGTCTACTTAGGAAACAGGAAAGTAACATCTGGCTGCTACATAGCTCTGATTGCCAACTGAACCAAGCCTTCCCTCAGGCTTGCAGGCCCACACCAGGAGGGTTTCCCATCCAGTGCTATCAATCCTCATAACCTCCCTCTCAGCACAAGACTCCAGCATCAGTTGCAATTCATTCATTATTCTACAAAGGCTATGCCTCTCCATATCTTCTCCAACTTAATTTTCTGGGAGACATGATTTATCAAATGCTTTACTCAGGTAGATTCAGTGTATGGGAGCTCAAAAATCTCACCTATTACTACTTTCTTCTCTCCTCTCCCTGCTCAGAATTGGATAGCAGGAATGCAGTATCTGGTTACATAAAACATCACCTTTTTTTTTTCTTTTAAACAGCTTTATCATAAATGCTTGTGCTTGGATTTGCAGTTTCATGTGACAGCTCTTCCCAGTGAAATTTATCTCATTGCTCTGACTTAAACCTCTCAGGCTTGTCAGTTTTACTTCATCTCAGATCTGCAATATCCACTTTCAAGTTCAATAGCATCATCATCCTCACTGAAAGGGGTAGCAGAGCAATCATCTGAGTGTCAGGCAAACATATATTCTTGTTTACCCTTACCATCATTTCATGCAGAACAGCCTCTTTCTCTCCTCTTGAGCACACTGTTATCCACAAGCTACCGATATGAGCTCAAGTTTTTTTTTCCCCCCTCTATTCAGGCTCAGGAGGAGTTCAAGTTACAGCCGCCTTACTTATGCTAATGCCTGTTCTCATAAGAAAAGCAGCAACACAATCAACATCCCATTCTGCTGTTGAATTTGCCTCCCTTGGAGCTCCTGTCTGTTTCTGTCCAACACTGAGTGCTGCCTGCAACTTCTTAACTTCTGCAGCAGGATCTGCCTGTTTGCCGAGCACACATCTGCAGCTCTCAGCTCTGCATGCTGATTGCTGACAGCCTGCAAGCCTCCCTACTTCCTCAACATAGGGCAAGCTCTGCTTAGCCCCTTCTTGTTGTTTTCGGCTGTGCTTTCATCTCTGAGGTCCTCTAACCTTCAGCAATGGTAATAAAATCACAGAAAGCTGACCCGATAGCTCAGACCTTTCAGGCAGGAGGAAGCAGAGGTGGTGGTCATCAAGATTTGGATAAAAGTCCACTTCATGCTAATTAGCTAGAAATACAGTATGGTAACAAGAGTGCTTAAATAATTGTTCAGCTAAATGCTCTTGTGAAGGCATGTGTGATTTTACTGAGCAACTGAGAATTCACTCTCCTGTGTTCATCAGAAATGTGTGTGTAAGAAGAAGCAATTAGAGCTGGGAAATTGGGATTTTGCTCACAGCTCAGCCTCAGGTCATGGCTGCAAGTTCATTAACATCAGATTGGGGCAGTACCAGATCATAGGTTAACACTGATTTCATTCAATTCAAACATCATAAGAAGACAGCAGTTTCTCCCCAGTCAGCCAGTACACACACACAGTGCACATCTAGACCAATGACAACACTAAAGTTACTATCAGTTTGCCTTGACAAAGCTATTACCAACTCTACAAAAAATAGTAGAAGTCAAATATGGTTTTCACCATACATCCCTCTGTTGCGCTATAAGCAGTTGTGCCGGTATAATCATTACAGAAAGAGGTATAAGATGCAGCCTAAGCCAGCAGTGTTGTAGAGACAATTTCTGCCTTTATTATTATATTTACCTTAAGCTCAACATGTGACTTTGGGGAAATCATTTAACTTGCCATATACCATTCTCCTTCCCTGTAAATAAAAAACTGATAGCAAAAAGTTTCCAGAAGAAGGAAAGCAAAGTAGATCAGTAGTCATTAAACACTAACAACTTTGCCTGAAAATTAGGAACTAAGGTTGATGCACAGCTACTGCAGAGTGACAGTACTACTCAAGTAACCAGCCAGCATGGAGGGCCAATGCATAGTGTCTAACATCCTGAATTTAATCATGCCTACCCCTAAGGCCACTGCAAGGGCTCAATTTCGCTTATTAGGCTACTGGATCAATATAAGGAAGAGCAAGCATTAAGCAGAAACCCATCCTCAGTATTCAGAGTTGCAAGTAAGGAGACCAGTGAATTATAGAGAAGGACCTGCACTCTCCAGAGTGCAAATCAGAGTAGCAGCCAGGAGCTAAATAAATATTTAGCAAATGGCTAAGTCTTCATCTAACAAGAAAATATTTGGTGAAACTGCTGGGGGAAGGTTTCAGTATTGTGGTAACAGAAGCAGGTACAGCGTTCTGCTCCCTCGGATGTTTGTATGGGACAGGACCTCCAGATGGGACAGAAGCAGAAAAATACTCTTTGCTGAAATGCAAGAGCCTTTCAGGGTTAAGTCACTACTAAACAAACCAGATTCATCCCCTAGTCACAGAACTTGCCCAAGGCAGCTTTGAAAGATTACCATCTTTATTTGTAACAGTAATATTCAGAGTAGTTATTACTCCCACTAACAAGAAGGGTCTGGTTGAAGCAGTGAAAGTTTGAGGACAGCCTTGGTTGCAGCAACCATGAGATGGCGTTCAGGAGCTCACGCGGCAGGAACAGAATACCAAACAGAACCACAGCCCTGGACTTCAGTAGGGCCAACTTTGGCTTTTTCAAACAATTGATAGGGGAAATCCCATGGCTCTGAGTACTTAAAGGTAAAGTGGCCCAAGATAGTTAGCATTCAAGAATTGCTTCTGCCAAACTCAAGATCAGAGCATCTCCATCAGGTAGGAAGTCAAGAAAGAGAGGCAGAAGAGCTGTATGGTTAAATAGGGAATTGCTGATCAAACTCAAGTGGAAGAAGAGAGTCTACAGATCACCAAAGGAGGAGCTGGCCACATGGGAGGAACATGAGAATGTCATCAGAGAATGGAGGGAGGCAACTAAGAAAACTAGGGCCTCCTTGGAATTAAACCTTACAAGAGGGGGGTCAAGGACAACAGAAAAGGCTCCTTCAAATACACTGCAGATAAAACTAACACCAGAGGCAATGTAGGGCCACTGATGAGTGAGATGGGTGCTCTGGTGACAGAAGATACAGAGAAGCTGGAGTTGCTAAATGCCTTCTTTGCCTCTGCCTATATTGCTGAAGGTTGACCCAGGGACTCCAAGGGTCAGTACTGGGACCAGTATTATTCAGTACATTCATCAGTAACTTGGATGAGGGAATGGAGTGCACTGTCAGCAAGTTTGCTGATAACACAAAACTGAGAGGAATGGCTGACACGCCAGAAAGCCGTGCTGCCATCCAGTGAGACCTAGACAAGCTCAAGAGTTGGGTGGGGAGAAATTTAATGAAATATAACAAGAAAAAGTATAGAGTCTTGCATCTGGGTAACAACAACCCCAGGTACCAGTATAGGTTGGGGAACTGACCTGTTGGACCATGACTCCGGAATGAAAAGAATGAGTCAGAGGAAAAACCCATAGCAAAGGCAAGAGAGTGGAGTTACATAAACAGCAAAACATGGTCCTTATCTCCTACTGATAACAGTGGGAGAAAGCTGGCTATAATTGGATAGGTGCAAATCTCAACTGTCCATCAGGGATCTGGGGAAAGTGACACAAAGGAGTACTGGTTGCAACTCTACAGTGGGAGCATCCCTCTGCTCCCTCTCTCCCAACGTCCCCTCCTACTCAGTGCAGCAGAGGGATGCTTTCAGCCAATGTGGCTGCTGGAGTCAGCTACTCCTCGATGTCAGTACCTGCTTCGATCTTGGCAGCGCAGGAGCAGGCAAGCAGAGCACAGCTGAGCCTCTGACTCTGCTGCTGCCTCCCACATTCTCGGTCGACCGCAGCTTGGGGAAACTACCCCACCACCACCACCGACCCCTGGAGGCAACTTGGTCAACTTTGAGCACCACTCTGATCTCCGGTGCTCATTACCATGGCCCCCATCAACTCTTTGCGCAACTTCTCCACGTCGGGGGCTCGGAACGGCACAGGTGAGCTGGGCTGCGGGGCGCTCCGCTGGGGACTGAGCGGCCGGGGGACCCAAAGTACACGCGCTCCCCTGGTCGATACACTATGCCTTCAGTACCCGTAGGCGGACAGCTCCGGGCTCTGCCACGGAGCAGTCCTGGGAGACGCAGTGCCCGAGCTCTGCCAACAGCAGGAACCAAAGGGAAGTGGGCTGCGAGGAGCAACCGCTGGCATCTTAGTGCTGAGGATGGAGAGGAGCACACCCCGGCAGATGGGGAGGTGAGCATGACAAAGAACGTGAAACGTCGCTGGGGAAGGAAGGATAGAGCCCCCACTCTGAGTTTGCTGCCCTCCATATGCTATCAGTGTTGTCAGACCAATCATTTAGGGGCAGGAAGGCTAGTTCTCAGGAGTACAAGTAATTGACAGCCTTCAACAGAAGGGTTTTAGAGATTATTTTTGATGCTCAGCATCTTCCATATAACATAAAAGCATGATGATTTAAGTGCTATCTTCTGATATGGAATAAGAATGTAAATTGCTGTGCATCTGAGCACAATTGAAGACCACAGTCTCAGGCTGGTTCTCATTGAGTTCACAGTGCAGTCCCCTTTGGGACTTCTCAGGAGTAACAGAACAGCCACAGACAGGAAGTCCTGCACAAGTGTGTGTGGGAACGTCTTCACAGTGAGTGTGACAGAGCACTGGAACAGGCTGCTCAGAGAGGTAGTAGAGTCTCCTTCTCTGGAGACACCTGCCTGGATGCCTACCTGTGCAACCTGGTCTAGGGAGCTGCTTTTGCGGGGCAGTTGGACTAGATGATCTCTAGAGGTCCCTTCCAACCCCCACAGTTCTGGTTTTCATCAACTGCATAAAAGCTTCCAGATAAAGTGAAACAACCCTGGCTTTACTGGATTCTGGCCTTGCTTATTCCTAAACTGACTGCATCTTACTGTCAGGAAAAAAAAAAACAACAAACAGCAGCTCATACCCTACTCCAGGGAGGACAAAGGTAGTACATATATATATAGGTGTGACACACAACACACCAGCCATTGTCTAGGCCAGCAACATGCTTCAGTTACCTTATCAATTCAGTGAAGTTTCTCATTGACACCAAAGGAATTCTTGAGTACAAATGTCTGCAGATTTATAGATGTTAGTCTGCATATATCATCTGGCAAACAGACACTACTTTAGCAGAGTACATTTTGTGATTATCTGTCACTTCATCTCATAATATTTCTCAGTTATGCTGGAGGAGACAGCCTCCCTTATTCTACAGGAACAGGCTGCTGAGAAGACCAGTAGTAAAGAAACTGAAAAGCATTTCCAGTCAGTATCACTTTGAATCATCTGCAACTCAATGAAAGACACGTCCAGTCTAGGCTTAGGGGTTGTTACACATCTTTGCAACAGCCAAAATACACGAGAAAAAGTCCCAGGGAAAGGAGTAATGAGATTAAATTAGCTGAAAAGGGTGATTTAAAATTCCGTCACACAGTACACACAAAACTTACAGAAAGCCTTAGATAGATTCTAACATGCCCAAGAGCAGAAGTCTCTGTTGTTTGACACTACAGGCTTGTGGCTTCAAAATGTGATTTTAAACCCTGGATAGCGACAAAAAGAACATGAATTGGATACGTTCAGGCCTCTCACTTCAAAGTATCACTGTCAATAAGCTATCAGGCAGCAATTTTGCCTTGGAACTCTACCTGCAGGTAGGAGCCAGAGAGCAGCTTTAAGCCATGTTTCTGCTCCTAGGTGCAGAAGGAAGAACTACACTGAAACATTCCAAATCCT
Organism: Odontophorus gujanensis; assembly: GCA_013399175.1. Classification (NCBI taxonomy): domain Eukaryota; kingdom Metazoa; phylum Chordata; class Aves; order Galliformes; family Odontophoridae; genus Odontophorus; species Odontophorus gujanensis. The sequence goes on from VXAB01001685.1 coordinate 258,049, forward strand.
GCCTGTCCCACATACCATAATTTCTTCTACACTAGAGCTACAGAGGGAGAGAGGCAGGGAAGACAGTCAGGAAGCAGATGTGCTCCAGCCCAACCCTGACACAGATCTAGAACATAGCCAGAATACAGTTACAGATGCCACAGTTTAGATAAGCATTAGTTATGTCCCAGCATGGTCAATGAACTTTGTCTTACACTGTACAAAAGATAAAGCACCCAGCAGACAAGCTGAAGCTGTCAAACAACAGCTTTAGTGTTGAAAATATTGGGATTTTGGCACACATAGGGGTTTTCTTCCCTGATGTGAAAAGAACCCTCACCTCACCCACTCCTTCAAAAAAGGCTGGACACCCAGTATTCCCACAAAGGAATGTTACTATCAATTCCCCATCAGGCAATGGCAAGAGCAGAATACCAGCCTGATGTTAGCCCCAGCACGACCCAGGGAGTTCCAGAAAAGACAGAAGTATATCAGGAGAGATGAAAAAGGATGCCTACACAGTCAATAAAATTTGGGATGGGGTGGGGGGGTGCTGCATGCACTGCACAGCAGAGAAGTCACATTCCCAGCTAAGCCTCTACAAGTGCAGCAAAGGGTCTCAAACGTTGCTCCAAACCACATCTTTGGTAGGGATCCAGCTGCAAGATAGGGTAAGCACACATACTAAGAGTGTGTTTCTGGATCACACTTAGGATTTTGGTTTGTTTTGGCAGTAGCAGAGAAGCCAGAACCGTACACCAATGTGATCATGCCCAGTCTCTTCAGCATCATCTGTTTCCTGGGTATTGTGGGGAACCTCATTGTCATTTTCACTATTGTCAAGAAGAAGAAGCTGAAGCATAACCAGACTGTGCCTGACATTTTCATCTTCAACCTCTCCATTGTGGACCTCCTCTTCCTCTTGGGCATGCCCTTCCTCATCCATCAGCTCTTAGGCAATGGTTCATGGTACTTTGGACCTACCCTGTGCACCATCATTACCACCCTGGACAGCAACAGTCAGATCACCAGCACCAACATTCTTACAGTGATGACCCTGGACCGTTACCTGGCAACTGTCTATCCACTAAAATCCACCCATGTCCGGACCCCACGTATTGCAGCTGTAGTTATCTGCTTGGTGTGGCTCCTCTCCTTCCTGACTGTCATTCCTGTGTGGATGTATGCAGGCCTTATGCCTCTGGAGGATGGAACTGTTCGCTGTGCTCTCTTGCTTCCCAACCCAGATACTGATATCTACTGGTTCACTCTCTACCAGTTCATGCTGGCATTTGCCATGCCACTGTTTGTGATCTGTGCAGTCTACTTTAAGATCCTGCAGCACATAGCCACCACTGTGGTCCCACTGCCCCAAAGGAGCCTCCAGGTTCGTACCAAGAAAGTCACCCGCATGGCAGTTGCCATCTGCTCTGCCTTTTTCATTTGCTGGGCTCCCTTCTACATCCTCCAGCTGGTTCACCTTGGCATTGACACTCCATCCATGGCATTCTTTTACACCTACAGCTTTGCCATTAGTTTGGGCTATGCCAACAGCTGCCTCAGCCCCTTTCTCTACATCGTCCTCAGCAAGACCTTCAAGCGCCAGTTCTTAATAGCCATCCACCCTTCAAAAGAACCATGTCACAACAGCAGCTCAGCCAACATCAACAGCATGATGCCAGCATGTGCCTAAAATTGGCTTCAGAATCCACTCATCAGACTCCAGTTCCAGAGGACTCCCCACACTCACTGCCTGTGACTGTTGCTGTTCACTAGATAACACTGAAGTCATCACAGCAGAAAGCCTTCTGGTCTGTAATCAATGAAGGAGCAGCAGCCTCAGGCAGCTCTTTGTGAAGCTACAGACTGCCAGCTCACACATTCAAGAGGCTAGGTGCCCAGGTCTGCTGCCTGGCATTCTGGTCCAGCAACAGCTGCTTCCGGTGTCCTACCTTGCTTGACAACCAAGGTATTTTCAAGAACTGGATAAATTTGATGTTAACCCTAAATATGTTAAGTAAAATCAGGCAGATAGCAGTTGTACTGCTTCAAGAGTCTGCAAATAATCCTCAGAAATACTGCTGCTAACACCAGATTCGCTGCTTATCATGCTGATGCGCCTATTTTCATGCTGCTAGTTCCTTGTGCTGCCTATGTCTTGCAGACTACATGGCCACTGGGAAACCCCTAACACAAGGCTTTAAACACGATTAAAAAGCACACAACATGCAGAGACCTGTAAAGCAAGATGTGAAAAGGCAGCCCAGGAAGCTGTTTACACAACTTATTTTGAACAAGAAATATTTTACAAACAAAGAAGGAAAGTTAGATTCCTATTTTGCATCCAAGGCATTAACAGTCAGATTAGGAAATAGCTCCGCTCATTTCAAAGACTAGGAAAAAAACACAGATCAGTTAAGTGCAGGGTGACTGCACAGGACTCAATACCTGCATTATCTTGTTGAACACCCTGTCAGACACAAAGTAACAGCTTGATATAGATATTTTTCATGCCCCTTTACATGAAATTAACCACATAGCACAGATTCATATTACTGTGCTTATGGTTTCAGGCTGCTAGCCACCAACAATAAGCCATAACAGAAATTCACTCTTATTCAGCTGTACTGCTACCCTCATGGGACTTACTAAGCTTAGAACTGTACTTAATGTACACTCACAACACTCGCAGACATTTAAGAGCAGCTAATACTTCATTCTACATCCCACATAGAACAGCAGTTCACTCACCTCCAGTGATCATAGCAGGCTGGTGTGCAACACTAGTAACTTCTGACATCAGATACAGACAGCTGATTTCTAAGTTAATGAACAACCTTTGTTAAAAGGAGCTGTGCTCTTCCATTCCAGACTGCCCACCTCAGAAGCACATCCACGCCTATGACTGTGTGGTGCTGGTTTTCCACCTTCTTCTCCTGGACAACAGAGCCAGATAGACATATACAGAGCTTTCAAGCTATAACTTGAAAAATCTTTGCCCCATCTTCAATGCCAGGAATTTTCACCTGTGCTGGTTTTCATGAGACTTCTTTGGTCAATATTCTGCCTGAAGAGAGTGAAGGTCAAGGATGTACATGTTGTGCCAATGCAGACTTGCTATCAAGACTAATGAAATTGTGTTAACTTTTGCCTACACAGAAGTCAAATGGATGACAGACTTTCTTTTTAAGAAGTGGTAAAGGCTGTTTTTTTTTTAAATCACCTCTCAATACCAGCAATGAGCAAAATATGAGAGAAAGGAAAAAAGGTTTCATTGTCTGAGCTCTCAAAGCAGTACATTAAAGATGTTATCTTGCTTACAGTAAAGGTGTTTATTATTCATCCAGTCTATTTCCACCTTAAATGAATCAGTCTGACCTAGTGTGGCCAAGCCTTATGCTCAAAATCAATGGGACACAGTGGACTAACCAAGAAGGGTACAATGCAGGGAAAGGTCTTCGTGGGTAAGGCCTTTTCCAGACCTCATCACATGAAAGTCAAGGCACAACACATTGCCACCTTTCCAGGGTGAAGCCCTCATATAGACGAGAAGGTCTGACACCAGAGTAGAATGACCCAGAAAGATGGGGGTTTAATCTCGGGAATTTTTTTTCCCCACTTATAAGGAAGTAAGAAGCCCTTCCAACTGCACAGCCACTGGTGTCCAAGTCACTCTAATAGAGGGTCTCTATCTAGGTTGTGGGTTATGAGTCAAAATATCCCAAACAGACAAGATCCCACCATTACCATCCTCTCATACAAAGGCCACCTTTAAGGGTTCAAACCAGTCAAGCTTGGCCACATCCAGTCCCAGCTCTCCTGGCACCCTGCCCTAGAACTGAGCACCACAGCAAGCCAGAAATTTCTCCCTGATGCCACTTTGCCATGATTGGCACCAAGTACCTGTATTTCAAAGCAGATCCTGTTAACTCAGAGTCCAGTGTTCTGATACTTATCCAGTTTTATGCCTTTGTCCATTCTTCCATTTGTACTTGTTACACAACACCTCCTGCCCCCATCCCAGTACCTTCATTGCTAATTGCAGAGGAAAAGCATTATTCTGTTTAATAGAAAAAGACACAGCTCTTCATGCAGATATACAGCCTGCAGGGCTGCTGCAGTCTGTGTGAAAAGACAAGTAAGAAAAGCACAGGAATAATGCAGCACATTTTCCCCACAGTCCTACCCTTCACATGTGGCTCTTCGTCTCCTTTGTTTGAGAGGAACTTAAGATAATCCAACTAAGCAGCTAGGAACACAAAAAAAAAAAAACACACCCAAACCACCATCACAATACACAGTGGAAAGAACCCATTCAGACTAGTTGCTTGGTTTGAGACCCTACTACGCTGGATGAGATACATTTCCTTGGCTCTTTTCACCAGCACTTCCCCTATGTTTGCTAGCTTCCTCATCAGACAGCAGGATGATAGATGGATTTATTCTCCACCCACTCCTGTTCACCTCCTTGCCCTTTGAGGTGTGACTGAAACTCATGTCATGCTCTGCTCTTGATCAATTCCAACATGGGGTATACAGTCCAGTTTGTTTACTTCTACTTCCTGAGTTATCAACAGATACCAACTTTGGCTGTGCTTGTAGGGTTCATTCCCTGGTTGAACCTCATCAGTCACTCATCAGTTTCCGCTATCCATATCCCCACTTCCAAGCTGTGGGCATATGGCAATAAAATCTAATCCCTCCTGCCCCACTGTTGCAGCCCTAAGGGAAAGCCAGAGTTGAGGTCCCAAAGCCCTGTCAGGTAACCGGTTAGAGACATCTCACCCCAAAACTGGTCTCCACCTGAAGCTTCTGTATGGCTAAACCCTGCCCATTAGGGCTGGGCAACCACGATGGAGAGCAGGCATGCAGTACCAGGTGGGGAGGGGTGACTCACTGGAATCTGACTAATAGCATTTCATCAATCTCCCCTGTTGCTAATTGGGCAAATTTCATTCAACAGATTCACTGGTGGAAGACAAGCCACATAACAAGTTCCCAAGTTCCAAGCCCCCTTGCTCCACATTATTCCTGCCCAATCCCAGGGTCACACAGAAACACCTTTTTGCTCACCTTCATGAGTGCAGAGCAATGCAGCTGCACACTCGCACTCCTATCAACTTTCTGCTACATGGCTGGGGAGAGGACACAGTACAGGGCAGGGGAGCACACAGAAGAGTCTCCAGCTGATGAAGGGATCTCATCTGGAACCTCCATATCTAACTGGGGAGGTGGGAGACCTTCAGTGCTTTCAGGTGACATGAGGTATTTGGAAGCATCTGAACAGAGATCTCCACTCCACTCGAGTGGAGCATTAACTCTTTAACTCACAGTGCACTAGATGATGTTATGATGTGGAACACCAATAACAAAAAATAAAATAAAATCATAAAACTATGACACCTGCAGTCTCCTGCCCCCAGACTACAAGATGGATCAGCAGCCTCTCCAGCTGCCTATCTAGTCTGATTTATCAGGACAACCATAAGTGCACACACAGTGGTTTAAAATAAGTTGTTGATACTTCACTTTGGATGGCAGTACACACAACAAAAGCATCCAACCTCTAGTGTCAAGACACCACGACAATGACAAATACCTGTTGAAGTTGTACAGCTGTCATCAAATAGCTGTGAGACATCTTCAGTCAATAGATCTGTGACCAAGAGTGATGATTAACCATCTGGAAGGGACAGAGATGCAAAGATCCTAAGGACTTGGCAAAGAAACTACTCAACACTGCTCAGGCAACTCAGAGAAAATAAAGAGTTGACAGGGACCAGCAGCACCTCTTAAAGGCTTGCTTTAAGCACTGAAGGAGGACTGAATGCTGGAGATGCAGCAAGCCAGACAATAGCAGCACTAAGGGAAGAGCAGCCAACAGGGAAGCCTCGTCTTGGTGTTTAATGACATAATTTGCTGGTTTGGTTCTCTTTAAACAACCTCCAGAAATTAGATTGTGGCACTTTCTCCCAGGGAAGGAAAAAAACAGTTGTTTGAGTCTTCCAAGCAGACTGAAAATGTAATTATTGAACTAATTAAAACCAGAGTTACTTTGCTCCCTAATGTCTTGCTTTCTCCTTTCTCTTGCTAGTAACTGTCAAGACAGTTGATTCCAGCTGCTTATACACCTGTTCTTTAGCCAGCATAGGTGCCTGTTCAGGCTCCACTCCCCAAGTGTGCCCTGACCTCACTGCTGCCAAAACACCCAGTAAAACTAACTCAAAACACAACTAAAATGCAAAGCAGCATTTAATGTCTTCCAGTCTACCAAGAAGAGTCCTTTCAGAGTCTGACAGTTTCTTGCCTGCATGTTTCCATCTTAAATTTCCTACCTGAAAGACAAGCATTTTAACTGGTCAGAAAGCATCGGGTGCGCAGAGCCTCCCTCCTGAAATATTCCAGAAGCTGGCTGACAGAACTGAGCAAAGACTTGATTCTCATTCCTGCTGTTGGAAAGGTCCCACCCTCACACACATCTGCCTGAAAACAGCTGCCAGATTTCCTTGGGCTGAGCCCAGACCCATTCCAGCAACCCATGGAAAAAAAAAAAAACTGCCTGAGAAGGGGGCATGGGCACATGCCTAGCTGCAACTCTGTTCACACAGAGTTATTTCCTACAGCCAGCTTCCAGGCTTAAACAGGAACACATTCTCAGCAAAATTTCCCCTTCCACAGTAGATTTATTACTGGTGTTACTATGACTCCCATCTTCAGTTCAGGTCTCAAAAGGAAGGAGGGGTGAATGTGCAAATTAAGGGAATTTTCAAATTGCAAACTCACAGCACAGTGAGATTATCGGCCTTCTTGTGCCTTGTTTTTATTTATTTGCATGGATCATCTCTCAATGGGATGAGTTCTCATCTGTGCTTCACATCCATAAAGGTCAGCAGCACTGAAAGCACAGCCAGGCAATAGGCTTAAATTTTGAACAACTGGCACAGCTTTTCCCCTCCACTCCATTGCATGACTAATTTTTAAAAGTCAAACCCCACATTTATTTTTTCTTTTGTAAAGTCAGATTGTACAATAAGATATCTAGAATTGAGTGAATCCATACATTTTAAATTTATTTCCCTGTAGCTGTGTTCACACCTTTATTTACCTCCCGCAAAATTCTAGTTGAACTTGCCTAGATTGGATAAGCCAAAGCCCAAGCATATTCTTCTAGGTATGCACATAACTATTCCTGCTGTTCGTGTGAAATTGAGTCAGTATAGAAGACATTAAACAATATTTTATTATGAGCACAACTGTGCACACATGAGCTTCCCATAAATTGATGCACAGTATTTAACAAACCAGAAATGCATGCTAAACTGTTGTAAATGCAATGATTATTCAAACAGCCACAGATAAAGTATCTTGACAGAGGAATCAGATCTGAATTAGCTGCAGCACAATAACTCTGCCATTATGCTGGATAATTCCCTAGCAGACACACCAGGATCCCCCAACAAACAAGGCGGCCTTTGAGCCAAAGATCCATAAGCCAGTTTACATGAAAGATTAGGAGGCGTTAGAAGAAGTAGAACTAGACAGGTCTTGAGGATATTATTTCTAGCTCCTTCAGCCTTAAGCTTTCAACATAGTATTAATTTATAATAATTGATGTTAGACTTCTGTTAGTGCTGTGACTATTGGAATGCTTCGCTTACGCTGGGTGAAGACAAGCCATCTAAAGAAACAGCCTGCACATGCAAGTTCAAACACTTCCAGTGCAGACACTCCAAGTCCTGCTCCAACAGCTCACCCCTAGCAGTGCCTTCAGGGCTTACCCCAGCCCACTTCATCATCCACATCACATCCCAGCTGCATATGGTGAGGGAAAGGGGCAATAAATGACATAAAGCTACCTCTGCAAAGAGCTGTAGGCTCCAGAGATTACCCAGCACCATCCTTTTATGCTCCCTGATCATAGCTGTAGGCTTCTCTGGCTGTGATGCTGATGCTCCAGAGCACACTCATCTTGCTTGAATCACTGTGAGACCTTAACCAGACAGTCGGAATTTGGAACAGAGGACACAGCATCCCACTGATCTCATCTACCATTGATAAATTTATGATACACCTGCAAACAATTTTCTCTGGGCAAACAAAGCAGCAGCTAATTAATTTGTGGCTGGGTGGAGTGACATCAATAATAAAGTAGATAACAGAAGCAAGTTAGAAGTGCCAGCTATGAACACAAAGAAATTAATTGCTGCCTGTTTAGGGCACACACACTGTAATGAGCTGACAGTCTTATCAATGAGTTATTAGGGAACAGAATTCCCATTGATACTGCTACAACTGCAAATCATGAATTTAAACAAAAACAGGAGTGAGACTACCACATAGTAAGCACCTCTCCTCCTCCCAGGAACCTGAATGCATTTGAACTTCAGCTGAAGAGAACTGGTGAAGAGAAGATACACATTTTCCCCACTAGAATTTCCCTACTTATTTCTCTTCAAAAGAGACCCCAGTCAACAGCTCAGGGAACTTGTTTCTCTTACAAGAAAAAGAAAAGGAGGAGAAGCAACCAGGCAGCATTTCTGCAGACAAACAAACTGAGATGACCTTGGCATTCCCAGCAGTCACTTCATTCATCCAGCTGAGACGAGGACCGTGCCCAGCAGCAGCCACAGCTCTTCAGCCACCTTTAACAATGCATGAAAGCAGTCAAGCTCTGGCTTCCCTACGCACCCCAAACATTCAAGTCCAGCCTGCTAAACCTGTCACCCCTGCAGGAAGGCTCTCCTACTAGAGCTCTATTTTTACATACAGCCTGAACTACAGGTTTTAATAGATTTAAATCCATTTTATACCATAATTAAGCCTCAGCCTTCCATTTGCTTTATCCTTGAAAAGCTATAAAACCAGAAAATCCTTCAAATCTGAGCAGGACCGCCTCACCCCATGGGAAAGAGGTGGCAACAGCACTATATTTGTATGGTGGTCACAGGTCAGGGTTAATGAACGTACTCTGAGCCCATCCAGGCCAGCACCTGGGGATTGGAAGGGACCTCCAGAAACAACACACAAGAATTTAAGCGCTAATCAGTCTCACTGAGCATGTAACAGATCTTGTCTGTCCCAAATCACACAGAACATCTACACACAACGCCTCCAGGTTGGACACACTCTGGAGGATGCAATAAAGTCACCATGGACAAGCCACATCACATATCTCAAGACAGTTTTCCAAACATTACTATTAGTTCATGCATGGTTAAAAGAATGAATAATGCCAAATAGTACCATAGACAAGATATTTAACAGATGGTATAGCTAGAAAGATTATCACAATAGGAAGAGGCAATCAAAATAAAGGAAAAGACTCACCCACATCCTAGGTATACAATAGAAAACTCCAAAGGAGCAATCTCTAGAAAGAGATCCTTTACCAGTGGTGGTCAGCCCTTAAATGGGGGTCTAGTAGAGGTGGAGCCAGACTCTACCCCTTCTGGTCACACAGATGAATTGTCTTCACCTGTGCTCCTGTGGCTGACTCAGTGCTCACCTCAGGTGATCAATCAGTGGCCCAGGCCGTGATTCAGCAGTTCCCATAAAGTTTGTGAATAGCTAAAACACACGTATAAACAGCTGAGGTGCAGATGGTTTCTGCAAGTTACTCAAATATTTCCAAGCGTCATGCTAGGACCTACAGGATGTGTTAAACTTGAAAGTTAATGCAGGTAGCTGTGCCTGGAGCATGGCTTCGCTCAAGTATGCAGCATACAATTCTCACCTAGCTGTGCCTTGCACATTACATGAAGCTAAGATCCCAGTATTAAAAAGCAATGTAAACCGAGATTAGTCTTGATGTTTCTGGGTCTCGTGATCATAGTGGGTTCCAAAATCAAATTCTGGACTAGAGCTTTTTCCAGAGCAATTTAAACCTCTCTATTTTAAGGAACTAGCTGAATTAAGTGAAGGGGCAACAGAGCAGAAGTTGAAAACAGAAGTACGTGGTGTCCTTGAGTTATGCAAAAATCAGGTAGTCTGACAATCCTCCAAAATACAACTTTTTTTGCAAAGTAGGGAGAAAAAGTGCATCTGCTGTGCATCTTGCTGCCCCTTGGGACATACAAAGTCCTTGTCCCCTGCACTGTGCCTCTGCATGCTGCAGTCAGGCAATGCTGTACAGCACTGTGTGGCCCCCTTGCAGGATTGAGAGTCAGTTCACAAGGAAGTAGTAATCAGGAAGGAAGCAAAAATTAAAACAATTCACTGGAAAATACAGGGGAATGGTTTTTGCATCCATCTGCCTATGCTGACATTTTGTCAAAGGCACTATTACTGGGAAACTGCAGTGGAAAGCTCAGATGTTGGTGGGGAAAAAGCTGTATTTTTCCTATTTGACAATCAGTAGAGTCCTGTGAGCTATCTCACAGCAACAAGAGACAAACTTGAGGAATGTGATCTTTTGATGCATTTTCCCATTAGCTCATACTTCCTAATCAGCAAATCCAGCCTTGTCATCAGCCAGATGAGCCTGTGATGTGCTGAGGTTTCCTGTTTTCCACTGCAACTGGACCACAGCACACCCAGCACTACCCTTCATGATGGCACCTCAGTGGGCCCTGCTGAAGGCCCAACCTGAAGAAAGAGTGATACCTGCTGCAGAGAGAAACTGCCTTCCCCAGCACTGAGGCTGCTTCTCCGGGTGCTGCAGCGCAAAACCTTCCTGACTGAGCCTATAAAGCTGGGAGGTTAAAGAGCTCAGCAAATCTGTTGGCAGATTTGAAATGAATCCATAGGGAGGAGGAGGTATGATTACAGCAGCTTGGCCACTTTTGTTGCTTTTCCTCACATCGATTGAATTTTTCCTCAGAATGAATGGTAAGCCCAAGCACTGTAGTGAGGAGCAGGCCTGGGTGCCCATTCAGTGCCAGCAGCCTAACTGTTGATTGACATAAACCCTTGGAAAATAACATGTATGAGGAGGCTGGCCATCATGCTGCTGTTGGCTTCTCCAGGTCAGGTTTCATACCGGATCCTGTCCAGTCGCTGCAAATCCAGGGAATTAAAATCCCTACTAGCCACGTGGACAGCTGTGATGGGCTGGGGCTTCACTGCCAGTTGAAGGCTGCATCAAGGCTGGAGTCATCAGCACCTGTGCTCTGAGCTCAGCCACAACACTTCCATGCTACAAACCCCCTTGGTCTGGATGCTCCACACAAGATGTGCTTGAGAGTTCTGACCAAAACGATCTTTTGCAAGTAACACCACTCACATTTTTCAGAAGCCCTGAGAGGATGCACAGCCCCAGCAAAACTACTGTGGGCTGAGGAGGCAGCACTAAACTCTCCTCATACGATCTGGGTCATTCTGGAAGATTCGAGGCATTTCTATGTGGTTCCGGATGGTTCCAGGTTGTTCTAGAGGGGTTCTGCCCCATTCTGGAGAGTTGTGGGTTGTTTTGGAACGTTCCAAAGGGTTTCAGATGGTTCTGGAGGATTACAGGAAGTTCCAGAAGGTTCTGGGCAGCTCCACAGCCCCTGTGAGCCCTAAGATAACAGGATGGAGGGAGAAGATGGGTTCTGTTCTATCTTTTTTTTTCAACACTCTATAAACTTACATTACTTGGCATGAAATTCAGTTACTTTTCCACGAGTCGAGGCAGCTTTGCCCGTGATGGCTACGTGTTAGCGATCTCCTTGTCTTTAGCATGACCCGTCAGCTTTTCTAACTGCTTTTCTGTTCATTTGCGCTACGCACACCGCCAACACCGCTTCAGAGCCCGTCCGGCGGCTGTCCCCCAATCTGAGCGCCCTCCGAGTCGCCAGGGGGCGTGCTAAGCCCCCGCAGTGCTCCGCCGGAGCTGGGGCCGCGCGGGGGGCGGAAGAGGCCGCCGCAGTGTGCGCTCATGGAGCCGGGCAGCTCGCGCCAGCTGAGGTAGGGGGCAGCGCGGGCGTGAGAGGTCCTAAAAGGCTGAGACGGGGATAGGGGTGGCGAAGTTGACGGTGTAGTGGGAGGTGGCTGTGCTTGAGCTGGTGCTTCTGTCCTCTGAACGCTTTCCATCTCTCTCCCCGCAGGTGGAATAAAGGCCATCGGCATTCCTGCGGCCAGAAGGACTTCGCGCCCGACGGCTCCGCCGAGCAAGCAGAACGTCTGCGGTTATACCTGGAGGAGCAGCAGCGGCAGCTGGCCGAGGAGCGCGTGGCACGGCCGTAAGTCTCTGGGCCTCGAGCCTGGATTCAGGCGGCAATGGGCAGCGTGGCTGGTTTGGATGGGTCCTTGCATCCCCTTGGTGCTATTGGGTGGGCCTGCAGGCCACGTGTCAGCGGTGTTGCGGTTCAGGAAGTTCTCGTTGCACCTTATGCATCAGTTCTCGTGGCTTCTGCTGTATTCTGGAACTCGTGGTTTCTTGGGAATTGTCTACAGCTACCAGGCACTCCTCCTCCAGTTTTGTGGTAGCAGACTTTCTGTCTATGCCAAGTGGTGAAAACCCTTTGCACGAAGTTGTATAGGCTTTCAGAGTGATGGCTTTCGGGCAAGGCTGAGTGGGTTGTTGTCTTCCACTGCATATCCATAAGCATGTGTCTGGAGCAGCAATGGAGACTTTAGAATGGGAGGGAGGTGGGAATGGTTAAAGTTCCTTTCACATAACAGCCCCTGACACAGGGAAATTGAGGTACTAAGCATGTAGCTGTGTCTCCAGAAAGATGCAAGGCACCTGAGTACTGCCTGGAGGTGCTGTCAGCTAGCAGGTGATGATCAAATCCTCACCTGGTATTGCTAGACCCAAAGGATTGTGGCTTCCTCGGGACTTAACACTGTAAAAAAGTCATCTGAAAGCTTGCTGCTGTTTGACGCCTTTCTGAGCTTGTTAAATTGCTAGAACAGGAGTTGCTCATGGTTGATTGTAGAACATGCTTGTAATAAAAAAATAAATAAATAACTGATTTTTAACCTTCTCAGGGGGAATCTGGTGAAAGCCGTATGGAACCCAGAACAGGGCATTGTGGAGCTGGAGTCCCCTGCGGTGAGTCTGCTGCAGAGTGTACTCAGTACCATCATCTCCTGCTGGCAACTCCTTGTTTTGCTACTTGAAATGGGAGAGAGCCTGGTTGTCAACAGAGACCAGCCAAAGTCCATCATAGGTTTGTGCTTCTGTTCCAGGGGAAGTTCTGGCACACCATGGGGTTCTCAGAGCATGGCAAACAGTGTCTGCTGCCTGAGGAGGCATTGTACCTGATGGAGTGTGTAAGTAGGCTACCTACACATAGATGGGAGCATTGGGCTCTTCGTGAATGACTGAAGGAGCTGTAGTAGCTGGATGTTTACTCCCCTTTTGACTCAAGTCTGAAGTCAGCTTATGTGTTGGTTGTTGCTGCAATTTGAGCAGTTGAGTGTATGGTTCTCAAGGTGTTGTCTCTTTTAGCCTGTTTGCTGACGGTGATGTTGGTCTGCAGGCCATGGGTTCATGTGTTGCATTCTAAAGTAGTCTTTGTGCCGTTGACAGGATGTGTCAGTTGGATCAGTAACCAGTTTATCTGTCTTTATCCTACTCATACATCAAACATGATGGTAGAAACTAGGAAAGTGTCTGGATGTTCTGAATTGCTGTTAGTAAAGCAGTAATAACTCTGGCCTTTCTCTTCACTGACTGCTGTTACTGCTGCAATAGGTGCACCAATCTAAAGGGGAGCTTTTTTTCCATTTGATCAGAATATGGGCATGTAATGATATCTAGTTACTGATTTAATTTATGCTTTTTGCCTCTTGCAGTTTGACAATAGATCATAAACAACAGTAAAATTTAATCAATTGTTAAGTACAGAATCCATCCCAAGAAACAGAGAAAACAAGCTAGATGTTTTTTATTTGCCTGTTTTTGGAAAAAGAGGCATAGCCTCTGGAGGTTAATTGCTGTTGCCTGGGGAAATTTACCTCTGGAATTGAGGTTGCAGTAAATGTTTAAGGAGCCATCAACTGGTAGTATCTGAAGATGCCTTCAGTTCCCCTTCCTAGCTCTCTCCATGTGGCTAGTCCTAAATGTTTAGTAGTTGTGCTGTGTCCTGAATCACTGAGATAGTCAAAATTGAAGGAAATTATCTCCCAAAACAATGATATTTCAATAGTTGAGCAGGTGCAGTGGTACCACTAAGGGCAGTGCTGGGGGAGGAGCTGACAGCTTTGGATGACAAATTCTTACCTCGCTGCTAAAACTGTAGCATTGAGGAGGGACTGTATGTAGGAAGATAGGAAGTGCATGGGAAAGCAAGAAGAGTGCTAGGACCAGCTATTGGGACCAGTAAAAAGATGCTGTTATGACCTTGCATAGAGAATCACAGGGAACAAATCTAAACATTAGTCTTTATCCCCACAGGGCTCTCTCCAGCTCTTTTACAAAGATGTACCCATGTCAATCCAGAAGGCCTATGAGATTCTGCTGTCCCAGGAGGCAATGAACCTGCTACATTACCAGGTGCGTTGGGAGCTCCAGCAGAGGATGTAAGCAGGGAGCCAAGCCTTTGCATCATGACCTTTTCCAGGGATAGGGTAGACAAGAAAGAAAGTGGAGTAGTTCTGAGTTTTACCCCCTACCACCACCCCCACTCATTTTCTTCCAGATAATCACTTCTTGTTTTCCTATCTTTGCTCTGGCTTCTAACCTTTAGCGTTTTTTCCTCTGCCTGTGTCATACAGTGTTTACATAGTTGCAGCAGAACTGAGGCAAATTCTTTGGTGTTAGGACAGACACTTAACCTTCTTATTTTCCTTCACTCCAAGGTGTTCAGCCACTTGAAGCAACTGGGCTATATTGTACTGAGATTCAACCCCAGGTAATCAGCTTTTCCCATGTTGCTTTCTCCTCTCTCAAGACCTTGAGTAGCCCTCTGCCCAATCCGTGGCTCTCACGAATCAGAGAAGACGACTTTGACCCTGCATTCCATGTCTTGGGAGGATTAAAGGCTAAAAGTGGTGCTCAACCTTTTCTTCTTCTTTCCTTGTGAGGAGGTTACTGCTAATATGAAGTGTGGAATGAATATAGGGCGACTTTGGTCCTTCTTGTGGATTTATTTTTCCTGGGGGAAAAAAAAAGCTTTTTGCTGCTGTTTTCTGGTGGTTGAGCAAAAGAGTATTTTCACTACCCTGCCATATTCTCAGTCTCTGTTGGTGTCTCCTTGCAGCACTGTCCTGTCACCCTATGAGAGGCAACTAAACCTGGAAAGTCATTGCATGGGCTCTGGGAAGCCCCATCACAAAAGGAGAAGGAATTCCAGCCCTGGGTAAGTAGCCCCAAGCTTCCTTCCATGCTCTCCCAGGCCCTGCTGGCTCAGGAGCAGCTGCTTTGTGTGGTGGCATTCCTAAACACAGCAGTGCTATTCATGACTATTTGCAGTGTTCTCTTCTGTCATGTCTGTATGTCATCCAGGGCTAATGGGGTGCTGCTAAGCTTCCTAAATGCAGTGATGTCAAAATGGAAGGGGAGAGAGATCAGCGCAGATGTCTTATCTCCTTTTTTAGAGGGAGCAGATACACAACAGTGTCCATTTTTCACTTTTTCTGCCGCCTTGATGTGTGTTAGGACTGCACAGCAAAGGGCATAGTGGG
The DNA here is from genome assembly GCA_013399175.1 of Odontophorus gujanensis. Taxonomy (NCBI): domain Eukaryota; kingdom Metazoa; phylum Chordata; class Aves; order Galliformes; family Odontophoridae; genus Odontophorus; species Odontophorus gujanensis. The sequence goes on from VXAB01001685.1 coordinate 273,577, forward strand.
GTTCTGATCCTTGTATATAGCTCTAGAAATTGTCAAAAATGCAAAAGAACATAATGACTAATTTTGCTATTATAATTATGAAAGTTTCCAGTAGATGGCGTCCTTTTTTAAAAAAAAAACAGGGAGGAAGAGCCTGATCTGCAAGTTCCTTCCTGTTACTAAATAATTTGGTGCCCAAAGAGCTGTGAAGTTTTTGGAACTGGGAGATAAAACTGCTTGTTTCAAAACTGTTCCATCTTTTCTGTATGCCAGGGACTGGTGCCAGGTACCATTGAGAGATACTGGCAGAAAGGTTTGTGCCTAGTAGTGCTGGTATCTGAGGCTTGCTCAGTTCAGCCGATATCCACAGCATTTGCATGGAAGCGCTTGGCTCAGCATACAAGATGTGTGGAGGCTGCAGGGTGAGTTGAGAATGTGCATACAAATCCAGACTGAGATTCTCTTGGATGTGGAAGTTGAACCTCATGCAGGGCTGCTGAGACGTTTATTCTACTTCTGGCATTCTTGGTTTGGTTTTGGCCTGTTTGTTTGTTATGTTTGTTTGTTCCTTCTGTTAAGCATATATCTTCCTTCCAGCCATGAGGGTTGTGGTCAGGGGTGAGCAGACCTGTCTTGGAGGCTGCTTACTCCCTTGCCATCCTTCCTTCAGGCACAGCAGAGTGCATTCTTGCTATTATATTGGATAAAGCAGGATTTAAAGGGAATAATATATCACCACTAACCCTTTATGTTTTACATGCTACTGTTTCTGTCTTTAGATCATGTGGGAAGAAAAATAAGGTATCGGAGGACTTTCCAAAAGCTGAAGGGACCTGTGAAAAAGGTGGAGAAGACTGTGGAGAATTCAGCTGCGTTCCCTTGGATGAGAAGCCATTGTCAGAACAACTAAAGGAATTGGTTACTGGTAATAGAGAGGAGCAATCTGTCACATCAAATGCAGTTCCTCCTGATACAGGACAAAAGAACTCCCTGAGCCCCTCCAGGATTTTGGGGACTGGAGACCAGAAGGTGAGCAGTGCTGCCACCCATGTACCACACTGGGATTTTACCACCATCATCTTGCCAAATGTGGCCCCAGATCAGCCATGTATACATCTGCCCTCACCTGACAAGAAGCTTCTGCCAGAAAATGTGCTAGGGAGGGAAGTTGATGCAGTCTCCTGGTGCAGACGCATCAACCAAAAAAAGGAGAAGCTATCACAGAAGGAAAGAGAGCAGCGGGAGAGGGAAAGCAAGTACAAGAGCAGTATCAATGCTGACAGGGAGGTGAGGTGCTGCTTCAACTGGCAGGAATACAAGGCTCTTTTGAGACGTAGGAGCCAGCAGAGAGTTTGGAGACGACCACCGCATCTGTGGGACCAAGCTGTCACACCGCTTCTGCAGCCAGAGGAAGCTACCTCATCAGGTAGGGGCTATGAGAGACTACGAAGTTCATGCACACTGTCACCCTTGCACAGCTCTGTGGAAGTCTCATTTATGCAGCAGCAAAAGGGATGACCTGGAGAAACTAAATATCAGTTTAGGGGGGTAGCGCCTTGAGAAGGAAAATCTTGTTTAGAAGGTCTAGGCAAAGTAGGCACAGGTAAGCTGAGCACAGATAGCAGAGAGGGAAGAGCTTGTCCTCTTGCCTTTCCATCTCTTCCTGAAGTTTTCTGTAGCCCACTCAAATGTCAGGATGACAGCGCCTTGGGAGGTTTTCTAGTGTATTCTTGATATCTTGCTGTATTTCAGTCCTTCCTGCTAGGCTGTTAGGCATGTGAAATCAGGGCCAGCAAGTTGCAAAGCACTTGCGGTATGTTCTGGGCTGTGTGCTGGCAGGAGATGAGGAAGTCTTTGAAGTAGCCAGTGGTGACGCTAGTGATGGTGCTGCCAGCTATTGTTGGAGGAAGACTTGTGAGTGAATGGTGGTGGAGAGCTTGGAGTGTCCTGGGACAGAAGTAGCTGGTCTGATTCTTTCTTGTTCTTCCTTCCTCCAGCTGTAGTCCTCCAGCAGATCAGTGTGCTGCAGCCCTCCCACATACTGGATGGAGCCTCCGGGTTAGTATCCAGCCAGCCAGCCCTTAACTGGTAGGGTGTGTGGCTGGGCTGTCCTGTGACTGTCCCAACTTGTGAGGTTTGTGAGATGCTCACGACACCAGCTTAGGAGCTATCTGACATCTGGGATTCTGATGCATCTGTAGTGGGTGTCTGGCATTTCTGTGAAGCACTGGGTCGGAGAGACAGGGCTGCAGTAACAGATGGGGCATTCCAGGCTGACTATGAAGTTAGGATTGGTCTCTTTTTCTCACTGTTCCCTTTCTGCACACCAGTCAGGTGATTTCCTCAAGAGGTTTGTTTGGATTTTGTGTAACTCATCTCTGGAATGTGCTGCCATCCCTGCTGCAAGGGTGGTAAAGCTTGGGCCACGGGATTTCTGGTTCTGCTCCTGCCTCAAAGAGTTGGTTGGTTTTATGTTGTCTCTGTAGAAGCAGTGCGTTGCTTCTGTGTCTGCTGGTGGTACCTGTTGCAAGGGATTGCAATGAAAGGCAAGTGGCAGCTTGCTCTGATCTGCTTACAGAAAGTGGAAGATCTAGAAAGTAACTGTAACAGCCCCAGGTGCAGTCCCTTGAGGGGAAAAGCCTTTCAGAGGACTCAAACTAGTCAGGCTTCTAGCACTTTTGTTCTTTCTTTATCTACTCCATCTTTACCCTGTGGTGTTTCAAACCCTTATGTGCATGTTTTTCCTCTCCTGTAGGCTACAAGAGGATTTGGAGAGTATCAAGATAGACTTCAATGTATATCAAGCGGATGCTGTGGCCACGTTTAAGAAGACAAATCCTGGGAAGCCATATGTCAGGATGTGTGTACAGAGGTATCTATGGGTCTTGTGCTGTGATTTGAAGTTTGCAGTAAATCCTAATGATCTGTGAATGACCCAGGATCTTGTGAGCTTTACAGTTCATCAGAATGCCTCTCTTAGGAGGATGGTCTTGCCCAAGCTGTTGTTGCTTTTTTAGTGCAGACCTTGCTCTCAACCAATCCACTCTATTTGGTCATCTATGTGTTACATGCCTGTAAATGTTACTGGAGTCAGGAATAACAAGCCACAGTTACATTTATGCAGTGCTTGTGAAACTTGCATAGTCTTAGTTCAGTTTTGTAAGGTGTCTGAATCTTTAGCCAGTGCCGATCCATGTGGCCTTCTGCAGAGATGCACTTTCCCACAGCCTGTGGCAAGCTCAGGGCCATTAGTTGAATATTTTAGCCTTTGCCAAATGTAACTTTAAAATGAGTACAAACAGAAGATAGGTGTTTCCCTTTCTTGCTGGACCCAGAATCTAATACTTAAATTCTGAAGGTAGGTACAAAGTTCTGGCCCCGCCTTTCCTAATTTTGGCGTATTAAAACTGTACCTCTTCCACTCTGTGCAGCTGTAGTAAACAGGGGAAGGAAGACAGTAGTGCAGTTTGACAAAAGTCTGTGTCTCTGGCAAGTAGGATGGTCTTTGCTGCATAAACATTTCCATCCAAGAGCAAACTTTGTAGAATTCAAAGGAGGGAAAAAACAGTCAGGTGTGGATCCCAGTAACCTAAAGATCTTGCAAACACAAAGTTGTTAAGATTGGATTGGCAATGTGCCAGCAGCACTGTGAGATGTGTTTGATAGGCGTAGTGTGGAGAATTGTGTAGATGCCTTTATTTTTGGCAAAGGATTTGACAGCTTCCAGTTCCCGACACGTAACATGCTTTTTGGGTGGTTGTCAGCTTCCTGCTTTGTTTGAAAAGGATGGAGAGGTTTACTGACAACTAAGACCAGAACGAGCTGTTTTCCCCTGACCAGGACAAATTTGTTTATATATTCTTGCTGTGAGAGCAATGGGATATTTTTCTTTCTACAGCTTTGACAAGCAGATCCCATCCCTTCAGGCTTTGAAGCAGGTTACGTATCAGAGTGGGGACGTCCCAGTGGTCTTTGCACTGGTGGACCATGGAGAAATTGCCTTCTACTCGCTGAAGGAGTTCAAGCTGCCAGTTGATGTCAATTTCTGAAATTATTGACATTAACTTAAATGGTGCAGGGTGAAGGAAGGATCTTCACTCAGGATCTACTTTCTTGATTAATGAAATATTATAGAAAATAGAGTCTGTGATAACCAGACGGAACTTTGGGTGGTAGCACTGTATTTGCTGTTAGAGGCTTCACTCAATCGGGAAATGGCTCACGTATGACAGTAAAATGCACTGAAAACAATGGCTTAGCTGGACGTTTCTGGACTGGAGTACAGCCTCCGCTGTTGTAGTTGGGCTGAGGTGTATTTTGGCTGTACTGCATTATGCCATATTAAAGTTATACCACTAGTATTGGCATGCTGTATCTGTTGTCTCAGCAGGGTTTTACTGTAGTCCCTGTTTTAACCTGATATCCTCTTTCTTGGCTCTGAATCCTTGTCTGTCTTTCTCAAGAGAGAGATCCCTGAGTAAAGAAAGAAGGTAGAAATGCCTCCTGAGCCTTCCAAGCCTGTGGCTGTTATGCTCCAAACCAGGGACATCTTTGCTTTCATGGCCTTATCATGTGAGCCTTCCTCCGAAATATCCAGGTACTAAATTTTCTTTAGCTTCTATGCAAAAGTACCAGTGTCAGGTGCCAGAAAATCTTCTCAGTGAGTACTGGGCCCAGCTGTGTTCAGTCTAGGTTCTTCAGAAGCATAGTAGCAACTGTTCTAGATGAATCTTACATTATAATTTTTTAGTTCCTTTTGGAGGTGGGGAGAAGTTTAAACAATAAAGAACCTTTTCCAACACTGAAAGTTTCTCAGTCTGGTTCTTAACTTCCACGGAAATGTTTGTGAGTTACAGAGAGAGAGGCATTCTGGGGAAACTGCTGGGCCCCTAGTAGCACCGTTGGGTGAATGCCTGCTCATAGTCCTGCAACCATGCCTGTGTTTGGATCCTTGTTCCTAGGAGGGCAGCATGACTCAGAGCCTGAAGGAGTCTGCTTCCCCATGCAGTTCCTGTTGGCACACAGCACCTTGCCATCTTCCTCCCGCATGGTCAGAAGTATTGTAGCCCAGAGTGGCAGCAATCTGCTGCAAGCAACGTGCTTGTTCCTGTTTCAGTCACATGCTTGTGTTTATCAGATGCTGGAACTGAGCAGGACTCTGCTAAGGTAAGGGTCTAACAGCTGCTACTACACTCATTTTCCTCTCTGCCCAGAGTCTTCATCTTTGCTCTAGTGGTACTCTTTAGAACCTGGGGATGTTGACAGTTCCAGCCTGTGCCCTCAGCTTTCTCCCAGACTGTTGCAGATCAAAGGCAGTGGGAAGAGAATTTCTAAGAACAGAAATAGCCAAAAGAGCTCTAGTGTGACCTACAGAAATCTTGTTTGTCCTAGAACTAGATCAAACTCATTCCTGTTGATTTCAATCTCATCTGCTTATGCTAAAGTGGAATTGCATTGATGAACTCTGCAAGAACCACCTATTGAGTTTTGCTAGGGCAGAGACTCTATTTCAGCACAAAACAGTTACAACTTAAAAACCACTGCAGGAAGAACTGAGAAACTGCTTTGATCATCACCACATCTCAAAGTGGCAAAGAGGGCTGGACAAAGCATGAGAACCGGCCTTCCCGGTCCTGACCACCAGTTCCTCGCTTCTCAACGCGCCTGCACCTACCCGAGCCCACCGGGCGTACCGCTTGTCAACGGGGGCGTGAGGGAGAGGAAGGGAACTAGGGACCGCCCATAGGGCGCTGGGTGCAGCAGGTGCTTTGTGATTGGCTCGTAGCGGACCTAGAGCTGAATTAGCCCTGCCGCGGCGGGTGGAAGAGGGAAGAGGAGGAGGATCCGACGATTTGCATGTGGGGCTCTCCCGGGGGGCGTAGCTTGTAGGCAGAGCCCCGCCCTGGGAGCGCAGTTCGTACGCGAGGGCCCGCCCCACCGCGCCCCTGCCGGAGGTGCCCAGTGAGGCCGGCGCCGCGCGGGGAAGGAGCGAGCGCGGAGCGAAGGGAGGCCGGGGCGGCTCGACTCGGCCCAGGTCTGCCCCACCCCCACTCTCTCTTCCCCGCAGGTAAGTGTGGCGGATGCACTGCCTTGGGCCGGACTAAGGGTTCCTGCGTAGGGTCCGACTGCGGGAGGGGTCTTGGAGGCCCGGGCCGGTAACCAAGGCAGTGGCCGCGGCCCCCACTCAGGCACCGCGGTGCCCTGCGAGCTTTGCTCCGGAGCCTCTCTGGCGGGACCGGCAGGTGCTCACGGCGTACGCGTCCCCTGCCCTGGGAGTCCCTTTTCCCTAGGATATGGTCTCAGCTCGGTCATAAAAGTTCAGGCATCAGTGGGCTGTTGGGTTTGCAGGG
>VXAB01001685.1:279972-314838 GCA_013399175.1 Odontophorus gujanensis
TTTTTTTTTTTTTTAATTCACTTTATTTATTTTCTTGCTTATCGAGTTTGATTTATTGTGTTTACTCTGAACGTGTAGCTGGGGAGCGCTGCCAGGGAGATTGGGAGCCCTACGTTCCGGGATTTTCTTGAAGTAGCCACTGTGGCCGCTTACTCCAAACTTTCCGTCCTCGCCCTTAGCACGCGCGGGTTGTGGGCCGAGCATCAAGGGAAAGCTGTCCCCTACAGGAGCCACGACCTCCTTGCTGCGCTCCTGGTCTGTCCCGTCTCACTGCTGCTTGACCCGAGCCTCAGCCTGCAGCAAGAAGGGACGTGGCTGTGACCCTCTTTTGTGGTACTCTTTCTGCTGCAGTGCAGTAATGAATAAGAATTGTCAGGCATGCTTTATGATCTTCTGTTACAACCTTCCCAATATTATATAGACTGGATTATTGTTTATTATTATTTTCTTTCCCGATACTGTGTAGATTAGATTACTTTGTATTTTTTTCCTTCTCAAATAGCTTGCTGGGTGACGGGGTGTGCCGTTTCACACCAGCCTATAGCAGGCAAGACAGAAGTTGTTCGGCATTGTCTCCGGTTGCCTGCAGTTGTGGCAGTGGAACAAAGTGGTTGCTGACATCTTGTCTCCTGGAGATGAGTCTTAGCCTTGGCTTTAGTGAAAGTTTTGTGTTTATGTGTAGTGGTGTTTGTGGCGCAGAGCAGCTGAAGTGGACTCAAGGTTCTGTGTTTCTGCAGGGGTCCAGAGCTTTATGCTTAGGTGAGGAAAACGATAAGATGAAAATTTGTCTGGGACAATAAAAGTTGTCCATTGTGATGTGTTACTTGATAGGAAAGCTGCCTTTTGTATTCATCTGAGAGTGCTTCAGTCAACTGGAATATCCCGCTGCACTGAGTCCCACGTGAATCTTATGTTCAGAGTAGGCTACCTACTGCTTTTACCTTTGATTTGGGAAGCTGGGGCTTCTGGCAAGCAGAATGCAAAGCTGTGGTGCATCTCAAGGCTTTTCTGTGCATGCTGATACATTGCTTGTAAAGGCAACCTGGCCAACGGAGTGGGCAATGACAATCTGTATAGCTTGAGGTGCTCCATTCAGTTTGCAGTGTAGAAATGGGAAAAGAATTCTCAAATGTTTTTTTGTAGGACAGTGCTGAGAAACATCATTTTTTACTTGATTTTGTACAGATTGCATCTGCTCCAACTCCTTACTGAAGAAAATTATTGGAGGAGTTAAATCAGTTCAGGGAAACCGATATCTTCCAGTTGCCTTCTGGTACAATATTGCAATTAGTATGATGAACTATGTATGGACTGCTGTGGGTAGTTTCCGTCACCAATGCTGAGTCTTGAGAAATGTTAGAGGATTTAATCATATATAAGTAGTGTGGTTAGTACACTCCAATAAGAATGTGTGATACCACTAGGAACTGGATCTTCATTTGAAGTGGATTATTGAAGGGGGAGCTGACAGTAGCTGCAAGTTTTATTTCTGAGTGGAAATTCTATGGAAAAAGTGTGTGTCATTGGAAAGTTCCTTCTTGTGGTATCTTTCTGTGCTGCTTTAAGTCAAACTTTGTGGCTTACTCTGTTGACCCCCTATGGTGTGTAAGGTGCTATTCCGAAACTATCTGAATCATGCTTGTTAGTAGTAGACAAAGAGTTTTGCATGATGTGCAATAATGTTGTCCAGTGCAAAGACTTCGTTCTCCTATAGCAATTTCATGTTGTCATGCTCCCATGACAAGGAAGACACAATAGGAGCCATAATGACGCATGCGTTTCGCACAATTTGTAAATTCATTGCAAATGGGAGGTCTCTGGTAAGTGAACACAAAGCTCTGAGAGTACATGAACTTCTCTGATTTGTATGATTGTTTCTTAGTTATTTTAAAAGGATTCTTGGAGAATCCATCCAATTCTTGTTAATGTTTTCTCTGTTTTGAGAGAATGGCTACCTGCACAGTCTGTTCAGTTGCTCATTTAACTCTAGGTTCACAAAAATAAACCCTTTTTGCAGGAGGATCTTTCAGTTTACCTCTCTGCTGCCTAAGTATTGATTGCAAATTGCATCTGATTACTCCCGTTACTATAAAGCTGAGAATGTTGGGGTGCTAGCAGTTATCAGCGCTTAAGTTTTGCAAGGGAGATTTATGTATGGGTCTCAGATGTAAAAATAATGCTGTCAAAGCATCTTTTCAGAGAAGCCTTATTCTGGGGAGAGTGTGTCTTGTGCTTCTAAGCTTTCTGCCAACTGCATCTGCTCCTAAATTTGCTCTACCTATTCTGTTTGGCTTGTGTTTTATACTTCAGTATATATCTTGATAGTGTGTCATAGCCAAGTAAGATTATAGAGATGAACTGCACAGTGACAGGCCAATTAAATAATAGGGATTGTTTCAAAACTTTTAATTTCATAGAAATTAATGTCTGACAAGTCTAGTGGCTTTCTGGAATCAAAAGACTTAATGCTAATGTTTAAATAATGCTGATTTTGGTTAATACCAGTACAGCTGGTACTAAGGAATAGCTTTTTCCTGTGTAATTGATGCAGCCTTTGTTTTGTTACTGCTGTTAATGTTTCTGGGGACAGGGAGGAGTCGTAGGTCAGACAAGGCTGTGGTGGTTACTGTTTGCTTGTAGTTCAAACAAAGCTTTTTGATAAGGACTTTTATTTTAGCAGGGCTTCTAAAGTATTATCAAATGTGTAAATAAAAGTTCTCTCTTTTAAGTATCTGTAAGCAGGAAAGAGAGGTGGAGGAGGAAGCATCAAGAAGTAGGAGACCTAAAAAGCATGGCAAGATTCAAAAGTACTTGAGATGTTAGATGCCTTTTAGAGAAAGCTGTTGGACCTGTTCAAATTGAGTAAAGGTCACCTAGGAGGTTAACAGACAGTAATTTGTAACTCTTACCTGAACAAAATACGCAGTACAGGTATGGCTTAACTTGGGAACATGTCCACCTTTAATTCTGTCTGTACATGGAAAAACTTCTGATCCGGGCTTCCTTGTCTTCTAAGACTGGATTAGCTTGCATGGTTGGGATTTGGTGGACTAGTTCTCTTATGTTTGTGGATGTATCTTTCACTCACATAACAGGATGCAAGCAAAAATTGTGAAAAGCTTTTACAAAAAGTAATTCCCTCACAACATAGTTATCTGAGAAAATCCAGTTTCTCAGAAAGCTGTGGATGTGTACCAAGAAACATGGCCACGAGCCAAAGCAGTGAAGACAAAGCAAAACGTGGAGCTCTGTACTGGGATTGGTAACACACAACAGCAAGTACTAGTTACTGCTTTTCCTAGGAAAAGAAGTATTTTCTTTCTTTGAGTATGGGTCTGTCATGAGACCTGGCATGTGTGCTTGCCATAAACCTCAATGTCTGAAATGAACTGAGCTAAGCAAAGGAGCCAGAATGAAATTTGGTTTCAGTGTTATCTGCTCAGCCTGTTATTGGTAACAGGATCATCTTGCAATTTGTGTTAACGCTAACCGTAACACCTCTTTTTGCTTTTTTGTGTGAGTAGTGAAGAGCATTTGCTTTGTGGCTGGATCTAATTAAATGACGTGAAGAAGAGTACCTCACCACATTGAGCCAAGCAGACTAACAGAGCTGCACTGGCTCAATATGCGGTATGCTTTGAGCTTTGCTGTCAGGTGTCCATGTACTCAGTGTGAGCAAGACTGGGATTGACTCGGCCTTGGTGTATTGTTGCCTATAAACAGACTGACCTCAATATTTCTTACAAGATACCATTGCATATAGTTTCTGGTTAAGAGGCTAATTTTGAAAACCTAAAGAATTGTCTTCCCGGAAAACAAGAACATTAGATGCATGCCGATGTGGATTGGCTTCAGAGGCTACTGGAGAATTTCTTTCCAGCTACTGGTAGCCACAACTTCTACCATATGACTGTAAATGCTGACTGGCAGATAACCGGAGCACATGGAACTGGAGTTTTATGTAAGACACCAAAGGTGTGTGGGAGAGAAACTGGTCTGCTAGTATGTAAATGTGCAACTGGAAGATAAGATTATACCAATTGCACAATCTTTTTGTTTTTATCAAAACTGGAAGAACTTACTGTATAAAAAGAAGATTCTCCTCATTGGCAAGAGCCTTGTGAATTTGCAGTAATTCCGCTTGGACAACCAGTGCTACAGTGTGTGTATTTCTCTTAGCTGTTCCTTCCCACCCTTCACTCAAAGCTACTTTTCCTCTCGTCTCCTCCCATACTGTGAAACTCAGGAGTTCTTTGGTCAGGCGTGAAACCCTGATACAAGCAGTGAAAACTGACTTGTAATGAGCACATCATCTTGCCAGGATGACATTTTCTCCAAGTGAGTTACTGTTTTGTTCTGTGAACTACTATGCTCCTTAGCCAGTTGAGCAAGTTACTGTGGGCTAGAGCATGAGTTCTAGCTAGATCTCTTGCATAAGCAGGTTAAAACGGCATGCTTCTAGATGCAGTTAATAATTCAGGATGAAACATTCTAGCAGTGTTAAATATAAAGTAGTGACTCTCAAATCAAGCCCACTCTTCTTATTTTGCTGCTAATTGTAAGTTTATCTCTGCTGTCACAGGTAAGGAGGTCTCTTTTCTAAAGTCAAAAGCATAATCAGCAGAGTTTCTCTGTAGGTTTACCTAGTTTAACAGGTCTGGGATATTGATTGACAGAGGGAAAGGGTGCGTCTCTGGCACTTTCCTTGTCTGGCTAAGGGCAAACTGTGTGTTATATGTGGGTGTGATTTGCTCTCCTTGCATGGCACTGCAGGTTGTCACTGTGCTGTAGTTTCTGCTAGCTTAGAGTAAACACAGCCTTGTGTGAAGATGTCCCTCTTTCTCCCAGGAGCATCTATCCAGTGAAAGTTCTTCATGGAAGACCTATGGTTTGATACAAATTTTGAAATTCCAGTTCAGGTACCTAAATTGTTGTAGGAAGATATACTTCCCGAGTAAACCACGCATTTCTTCTTTCTCTGTGGATTTCCTGCTATAGGTGTTCCTGTGTGTGTTCTTCATTCCAGCTAATGCTAATAGTACTGTTCAACAAGACGAATGCCTGCAGCTGCTGGGCTAAGGGCCACCCTTCTCTGTGCTGAGGGGAGATGGCGGGGGATTATGCTTGTTTCTTGGTACTGATGTGATCTCACGGTCCTCTGAAGGAGGACTGTATGTCAGTCTCCTTGATGAGCTCTGGGCAGCACTGTGCAAGTGGCTGGAGATTTTAGAGAGTGGATCGGGAAGATAAAAAGTGAGTAACACAATGAAGAAATGTGGCTTCTAGCTTGGGGACTTTCTGAAGGGATTTGACAAAATAAAGGGTAGAGAGTGCTCTGTAATAATTTTTCTTTCTATAGGTCTTTCTGGGTTGGCAAGGTCTTGTTAGAAACCATTTGAAAACAATTCAAGCACTCAGTAGTGGATGGCTGATTTAAGTCATTAGCTATTAGGCTATTATTGGTAGGAACACACAGATAGCCAGCTACCTTCTTTGGCAGCTTCTGTGCTGATGGGACAAGAAAGCTGGATTCTCTATTACCCATCCAACACCTCTGCTTGAATTAAATACAGGCGAAGACCCTGTGTTGCTCTGGTAGTCCCATTAGCAATCCTGGTCCCTCTCAGCCTCTTGTGATACCAACCTAGTTCGCTGCTCTCTGCCTTGTGTGCACGTGTCTTTTCTGACATGGCTTACTGTAGGATGTCTGTATTGGTTTCTCACTTCTTTTTAAAAGTTCTGGCTCTCACCATACATATGTTAATTGTGTGTAGAGTAGCTGCTAAATTACTGTAATTTCCTGCCCAACAGATTGAAGAAATACTGGAGTGTCCAGCATCTGCTTCATGAAAAGCTGAGCTGTCTGGGCACTGGAACTTGTGAAACTGGAATAGATTGCCCAGGTAGATGGTGGATGCCCTGTACTGGAGATGTTCAAGGTCAGGCTAGACGGGGCTCTGTGACTGAGCTGTAGGGTTTCCCTGTTCATTGCAGGTGGGAAGCAGACCAGATGGCCTTTACTGGTCTCTTCCAACTCAAACTTATGATTCTATGAAAGATTTGGGAACCATGGTCCTGCCTATCCAGTAAGTTGTCAGGATGTGATTCAAACTTAAGCTCTACCAAATCAAGAGCAAAGCACAAATGCAGAGGAGAGATGTGACAAAGGATCTCTTGAGCTGCAAAGAGTATGAGACCCTAAGTTGGTACCCGCTGCATGACTGCTAGGTGGCAAGTCAGTCTGCCTCATTTGTCCTGCTTGGCTCCTCCTGCAGTTGTGAGAGGCAAGGCAATGAGATGCACTAAAAGGCTTGTGCTTCTAGCTGTAGGTTGGGCTGCAGGTGCAAGATTTCCTTCCCCTACCCCCACCTTGAGCAGGGAAGTTAGCTTGATACTTTACAAAAGCAGGTTAATAATTAATGGCACTAGCCTGCAGGAAGCTCTGTGCCCTTTCTGCTGTACCCGGGGAGTGAGCTGAAAATGTGATTCTTTTTTTTCTTAGTTCAGTAGCCAGAGGGTTACCTGGGGTGGAAACTGATACTAGACCATAATGCTGTGAGCCAGGGAGCTGATCTTTAGATTGGGTTTGTCTAAATGTTTAAGCAGCTGCTGCAGCTTGGCTTGCCTCTTTGGATAAAGCCAGCTGAAGTGATCATAAAATGGCAGTGTAAGGTCTTCTGAAATCCCATTGGTTCATCTGTACTGCTTTGTCTCAGCTATGTGGGAATGGTATTGGGTGAGGAAGCCCTACAACTAATGATGAAGTTCTGCAGCTGTATCAAGTGTTAGTTGCTCTGTAGCTGTGTTTTCTCATCCTGCTCAGGCTGATTTGTGTTAAATACTGGACCAAAATAACCTGCTTATGCTTGCTTCTTTTCTCAAGCTGCTTTTGTTTACGTGGCTTTTTTTTGTTTGTTTGTTTGTTAGGATTTTTGGTGCCAAGCGGGGACAATGAGAAGGTTCTTAAGACCTGGACATGATCCAGTAAGAGAGAGGCTCAAGCGCGAACTTTTCCACTTTAACAAGGTACAGTGCTATCCTCAAACTCCAAGAGATGTGTACGAGGCAAATCTATCCAGAATCGTTGCACAGAATAAAGGGAAGGAAAAAAACTGCTTGAGTGTGGATGGAAAAATTAAATGTAGGAGAAATGGTTTGTTCTAGTTTTCTGTAGTGTATATATATATATTTTTTTCCCTCAGATGGTCCTGACTAGTTTTCTTTATGCTTATGAGCATGTTCTTAGTTCTGGATTTTTTTTTGTTTTAATTTTATTTTAAAGCAAAAAGATACTGTCTTGCTGCTGAGTGGCACTTGCTGAAAGATCTTTGCTGCAACTTTCCTATACCCTTTTACTCTGAGTGTTCAGCACTTTGTCCAACTGTGCTGTTGCTTGTCACTTTGTGTTTGTGACAGTGTATGTTTTAGCTCATCTTTGCCGTACCACTATAAAAGTAAATAATTCTCTTATGTACACAAGTAAGATACAATTTGTGATGCAGCTGAAGCCGTAGGTCTTTGACGATGATTATTTTTTGGGGTTATAAGTGTATCTCTGTTTTTAAATGCAAATTTAAGTCTTCGGTAGAGATGTGGGACTACCTAAGACAGTACAGTGCCCATTAATAATTTACTTGCTATTATCTTAGTCTGATTTTGTATCTGTTCTTTTTCTCCTCCTCTTTAAGAGGAGAAACCAGTAATGGCTGTGCTGGCTATACAGCACTATATGCATTTGTCAATGGTTTATGGGCTGGTTCAGCCTGCTTCCATGATGACTGGGGCAGGGGGACACGTGGACCCATGCCCTGGGGAAGGGGAAATGGGGAAAAAGGGAAAGGGAGATGGGCCTAAAAATAAAAGAGCGGCAACAATCTGAGGAGTAAAGCTAATTTACTAAGATACTGGAATGCAAATTAACACAATATAATTGGAATTGAAGCTAATAAATAAAATGAGAGAGAGCTAAATGCTGAAGGTGAGACGACTAGGGAGCACCTGCTGCTGGGTCAGTCTGAAAGAGAAAAGAGCCTGTGTCTTGTGACGCATAAACAGTTTTTATCTTTCCCTCAGTGGAAAACAGAAAAATGCGAAGCAACTCTAAGTCCTCTGGGGTATGTAGTTCTTATTCTCTTTTGAGACAGGTATACTCAGAACTATCTATGATCCATGGAACTAGAGCATTAACTCTTTAACTCCCAGTGCACTACATGATGATATGATGTGGAATACCAATAACAAAAATCATAAAACTGTGACAGCATTTTATTCTGTGCCCTGGACAGGAACATAGTGCATTTAACCTTGTAAGTGCTTAATATGAATTCATTCCTAGGCTAATGGGTGCTTACAAAAAACCTATGTTGGGTATCAGAAGTATATTTGTAGGTTTTGAATTTTCAAAGTTTAAATGGAATTTTTCTGATAAGTGTAATGGATGAATGAAGTCAGGCTAGGAAGTAATCTCTGATTCATTGAAGTGGAAATTTGGATGTTTGGAGACAAATGTTTTAGTATAATTTGGTACTAAACCACATTGCTTTCATGCACACCCACTTCCCATTGGAGAGATAAAAGGAACTCAAGGCTGCTTCAGACCTAATTTCTCCTTGCTACCATGAGAAAATGCTTGTGCAGATGCAGTAGAGATTTCAGTGAATGTAACTTCAGTATTGAGTTGTTTGCATTTAGTTGAATACAATGTCAGCTTTAGAAGATGTCTCAGGGTAGGTCAGAATTGCTTAAAAGCATATGAAATTGTATGTAAGATGGAAAAAAAACCTTTGCTCTTTCAGTGATGTCTCACCCTTGAATAAGCCCTTTTTTTTTTTTAATGGGAATGTTTGGCTAAGCTTTACCTCCCAGAGATAGACTAATTTGGGTGATGCAAAACAGGACATCTTTGAAAGAACAGACTTCTGCAGCAGAGGGAAAATTCCAGGTATGTTTGAACTTGGCATCAGAATTTGTGACTCCATTTGATTCAGTCCTAAAGGTAAAAATGACATCTTGTTTCTAGGGAGGTGACTACTTCAGAAAGTTCCTAGTGATTTACTCATTGCAACCTTGTGATTAAAGGCTTTACAAAAAGCATTTTGCACTTCTAAGCAAAGCAGACTTGTTCTTTTATAACAAGAATTGGAAGGATGAACCAGTGCTTTCACGTTACCCCCAGAGACTTTCACGTTATACCTTTTTCTTACATAAAGTTTCCCTAGTCTTGTGTCCGCTGTTACAGTATTTCCAGAGACAAAGGATCCTTTGGAAGTCTGCCCTTTTGTACAATAAGCATCTGCTTGCAGCTACATAGACAGAGACAACCTGAGAAAGTCAGGCCTCAGTTCTGACCCATTGAAAGTTGTGACTTCAAGGAGACAAAAATATTAGAGTACTTTCTTGTCTAATGTGCTATAAAAACAGTGTGCTGGTAAGCAGATGTCCTTTAACGCTTACTATTTGAGGCCTTTGAAACACTTCTGGTTAAGAATCTGCTTGGGAAATATTTAGTGGGACAGTGAAGTTGCTGATTAGATAAACTGCATGGTATATTCACACATCTTCAGTCTGACTACCTGTGCTGGTAGGGACTACATAGTTGGTTTGTACCTTAAAAGTGCTGGGGATTCCTTCTCTAATTTTACTGTTCATTACAGAAGTTGAATATGACTGTATTATGCCATGCATGCTGTGGACTCTGTTTGGCCATACTGACATAGTAATGGATTATTATTTTTTTTTAATCAGTGTTTGATGGTTTTTAGGGTGGTGGCGGCTTTCTTTGTTCTACTCCCTCAACTTTCAACATCTGTGATGTTTTACAGCTTCCTTCTTGTTTCTATTCCATACAGGATGTACTACAAACAGTTTTATAGGATTGAGTGGGTACTGGACTAGCTCTTCAAATTCTCCATGAAGTTGAGTTTGTTTCCACAAACACGTTCTGAAGTTCTTCTAGTCACTTAACTTTGTGTATGTTTCTCTGTATGTCTAAGAACTTTCCGTATTTGTGTGTACCTGTTGCGAGAATCTGTTTTTTAGCTCAGTGGATAGAACAAAGAATACGGTATGAATACTTGGCATTCTTTAAGTTTGTCTTGCTTTTAGAAGTAGTATTTGGATGTCTTTGGCTAAGTCCAAGCTCCACAGAAAGCATGTCCATGCTGGCACCATTGAACTGGACAGTGGGAACAGGTGAAACAGCCTGTTTTACTGTTGAATGTTACCAAACTGGGAATGTTACATTTAATTCTTGGCTTGAGTTTTTCCTCTTCTTTTCAGTCTTCTCAAGTATTTGCTAATGGAGATGCTGGATAGCTTACCTTAAGTACTGAATTAATGTTTTATGCAGAGTAGACTTTACACATACTGACTTCACTGTTTTTCCAAACAACACATTAATAAAGGTGCAGAGCTCGTATGGCCTGTGGTTGGTGTGTCTGTTTTGTCACAAAACAATCTGATAGAAATGATATGAAGAAGATGGCACTGAATTTCATTGGCACAGCTTTAGTGTGGGCTAGGAGCAACTGTTAGGCTTGGCTATATTTTTGCTGCAGTAGATATGACTGGCACGAAGCTTTTCTGCTGCTGACACCAGGCTTGACAAGTCTGACAAATCTATAGCTTGAGAAAAATGAAAATGAAGGCACCTCAAAGAAACAGAGAGGCCCTTTTGAAAAGGAGTTCATGCTTTACCACTCTGGTTTCTCATTTCAGTTCTGCTGAAAGGCTCCTTTGTTACCTCTCTGTGTCCNGGTGTACCTGCTGAGCAGGTGAAAGGGTTTACTGCAGTGAGAGAATGTGGCTATCTGAACAGCTGGCTTGATGAGATTTAGCAAATTAAAAAATGGGTCCTGAATTTCAAATAAGTGCAAGAAGAAGGTCTGGGTTAATTAGTATGGTGAATGTGAATGCCTAGCCCTTGTGGTAGCACAGACAACTTAAAAGCCATTTTGTCCTATGGGCATCTTGATTGAAGATTCAAGGAAATCTTTAGTGTGGTTACACAATTCCTTATGGAGTAAAACAACAGACTATGGTTGTTAGTGATCCTTTTTTATTGTGCTCCTGCATATGGCACTGTTTTCTGCTCTGACCTTCTTTCTAGCACTTTCTAGCACATCCTCCTGGATGAAGAGTTACTGCAGCTTTTATAAATTTGTCAATGGTCTTGTAAAGGAAACTCTGGGCATAAAATTACCATCCTATTAGTAGAACTGAACAATTACACGGTTCTGTTACGCAGTTCATAGGTCTAGTATCTGAAAGTTAGTTTATGTAATTTGTGTAATATGTTTACAAATTAACACATCAAAACCGAGATACAATTAAGCCAATGTTAAGTTTAGTATTGACAGCATCCTAACACACAGTATGGTATTGTCTTTGTCTTGGTTTTCTGTTAGGAGAATTACAACTAACCTTTCTTACGTTGCTGGCTGAAAGTAATCTCAGACTAGACACAATTCCTAACTGAGGTTTCATTAAAAATAATACCTGTTTCTGCTGGTGGTGTGGCAGCATAGTGACTGTCAGCGGGTTGAAATGAAAATTAACAGTGGGATTTCACTAGTCTTTCCCTACCCACTTCTTTAGTCTTTTGGGAGAGCATGCAATGGTGTCTGTTGCCCTGTCTGATTTGTTGTTAGGATGTTATCTTGAATTTTCTTCTGAGATTTGTATACCGTGGCTTTGTACTCCAACTTTGCCAAACAGAAGACTTTTCTATGTTACCTCGGTAGCTGTTGTATAACAGAGAAATTCTTCGTGAATGTTAGAAAACAGTTCTGTTTCAATTCAGAACCCATAGTTACAGTTCTGAATTTCATTCAGTCTCTACAAGCCTTGTCTGTAAGGATGGGCAGAGGTTGGCTCGGCACAACTTCAAGTGGGACATTAAGGAAAAGTTGACTTCTCGAGATTTGTTTTGAGCGGTATAAATTTAACACCTAAGTTACCTTTGTGGTATAGAAATGAATAAGGCAAGAGGTGAACATGTAACAAAAGGAAATAAATTTGGCAGTCTTGCAGCCATTAGTGCTAGCATTAATTTACAAGCTACCTTTTTACCAAACATTACGAGTTGGCAAGGGAAAATACAGGAAATATTTCAATCTTTCCGTTTCTTTTTTTGTACTCTAAAATGGCTTATCTTCTCTTAATATGATCTCCAACTGGGTTAGCCTGATGATTGAATGGAGGGAGGTCTGGTAGTTTTTAAATTGTAAAGCAACGGAATGGTCAGGACTTAAGTAGTCTGAGAGACTGAGGTCAGGCTATCCTCCCATGCCTGTGTTTTTAGCAGGAACAGGTAAAGAGTATTACACCAGCCTTTCAGCTGGGAGCACCTCAGGCTAATACCACGACCACACAAATGAAACCAGCTTAATTTTTTTTTCTTGTGAAGAGGATTAAATTGGAAAATTGCTATTCAGGAAATAAAGTCCATTTCCTTCTATGGTGAATAAACCATAAAGCCAAGTGATGTGGTAGCTC
Organism: Odontophorus gujanensis; assembly: GCA_013399175.1. Classification (NCBI taxonomy): domain Eukaryota; kingdom Metazoa; phylum Chordata; class Aves; order Galliformes; family Odontophoridae; genus Odontophorus; species Odontophorus gujanensis. Next base: position 292,468 of record VXAB01001685.1, read on the forward strand.
TAATTCAACAAAATGGTTCTAATGAGAATGGGAGTGAGGCACAAGTGTCTACTTCTGTAGATGGAGGGTCCTCTGCTTACCACTTTCTTTGTATGCACGCTCATTGGGCTGTTGTGTGACCAGTTCCTCTCTGTAGCTGCCCAATTTGTCTTAGAAGAACATATTTACCTAAAAGATTGGATCATAAGTATAACAGTGTTTTCCAGGAAGCAGCTCTGTTTATCTTCAGGCACACGTATCCTTCTTTATGTAGCTATACATTGTTGAACACTTATGCATGCTTGATTTCTGTGATCAATTATGGGAGCTGTAGAAGTCTGACTGAGTAGTCTTATAAACAGCTTGGCTGCAACCTGTAAATGTGGTTAGAGCATTTCTCCATAGCATATAAATGCATCAGCTCTACTAATTGTGATGTATATGGCATGCTCCAAATCTTGACCTTAGTGCGATGTAAATTATATTTTGGGGAAGTTATTACAATAAAACTATATACTACTCCCCATGGTAGTCACTGGTGTCTGGTTGTTTTTTTTTTTTAAATTACCAAATGAATTTCTCTGAGGTAGGTAGAGCAGGCTCCTGCTCTTGTTGAAATCTGATGTCCTTTCTGCTACCCTCGGAAAATGGATATCAGTCATAGTAGTTTTCCTGACTTTCTTGAAATCTATTTAGCTTTCGTGGTGAACATTGATGTTTATTCAGCACTTCATCATAGCTTTGCACCATTTCTTGATGTCAGTCAACAAGAGAAGGTCATGAAGACTGACTTTCTCAGAATTTAACAGGTAAGGCTGACTTTGCAAAAAGAAGTAATTGTATTAGACTTTGAAGTTATGCTTAGCAGGTGGCTTACAGAAGTAAAGTTGATGTGGGATGATAGTGTGTTGTGTTGACTAAGTACTGCTTACACAGTTAATAAATAATACAAAGAGCTGTTTGGTTTACTGTTTTCAGAATATTGCTTTTCCATTTCTGTATTTCAGACTGCTATGCCATATCTAAGTTACAGTTTTTTATCTGTGTACAGTGATGTGCGTGAGATGTGCTGTTGATCATGATTTTTCTTTCTCTTTGCCAGACTGTGGAACATGGATTTCCCCATCAACCCAGCGCATTGGGCTATAGCCCATTTCTCCACCTTATGGCCATTGGAACACGATCGGGAGCTATCAAACTGTATTCCTTTGAACAATTTTAGCTAGGTTTCTCTGACAGCATAGGAATATAGAACTGTGAAGGCTCTTTATGTAAACCTAAGTACAAAATTTGCAAACAAGGGTTACTGAACACTGGAGCAGGTTGTCTAAGTTTAAATTGATTTTAGTTTAATCAGAATGCTGAGAGTTGAACTGTTGCTCAAACAGAAGTTGAGTTTGATGCTGATGTCAGAAAAAACTCTGCCTTTGTTGTGCAGAAGGTCAGACCACATCTGGCCTAAGTTTAGCAATCCTTCACATTGTAAATTCCCTGGTTGTTTAAATACTGGGGGCAGGCTTTCTTTCTACTTTTGTCTTCTTCTTTTTTTTTTTTCCCCTTTCTTTAGAGTGATTGTATTTCAGAAGTTAAATATGAAGTCAGAAATGCTGTCAGCTTCCCGTATTTGCAACCATACAGGATTCATAATTCATAAATACTGAAAACGGTGACTTTTTTTTTAGCTAAAGCAGTGGGGTCCAGTCTGATTTTTTTTGCATGTATAGAAGGCATAGAGGCCGCCTGCTTCATCGTTCCTGGTGCTGTTTGCATTCAGAGACTGGACTCTACATACAAGCAGTAGCCAGCTGTCTCTTGGTTACAAATAAGCAGGACTGTAGTATCTGGGAAACCATTAAATGTCTCCAAGGGAAAAAGCAGAATATTCAAAAAATAGAGTCCAGGCATATCTTCTACATATGCACAAACGATTAAGTGTTTGTGCACTTATAGCACACCTGCAGTGTGCTATAAGCACATAAAATCAAAGTAGGCTTTTTTTGTTTTCAGTCCAGACCATTGACAGTTCAACATGGTTTCACGCTGATCTCTCTCCATCTCACTAGCTAGCATGTCTCTTATCAGTTAACTGTAGATGAGGATATTCTTAAATACTATAGAACCTCAACAAACCCTTCAGATATGGTGCTCCTGGGGTGGAGTTCATGGGTTTACATGAAGAAAACAATACTGTAATGCAGATTCACTTTATACCTGATCAGGTGAGTGTATTTTCAGTGTCCCTGTGACTTTTGTAGACTTCTATTAAATAGGTGTTGAGTTTATTCCTGGTAACTGAACTCGAGTTTATTCAGCTGCCAGTAGCCCGTAATGCTTATCCCAGTATTCTGTGCTCTCTGTGGCACTTGTTGCTGTGGAGGTCCTTGGATGTCCCTTTATTATTTGTAACTTAGTCATTTATCTCAAGTAATGTGGTAGGAATGGTAATAAGGCTGTAGTAGTTCAGGCAGTCTGCTGTAGAAATTATAACTTTTCCTTTTTCAGCCCCTATAATTTTAGTAGGACTGAGTGGTATCTTGCAGAACAGAAGTGCAGCTGCTGCTGAGCTGCTTTAACTCTTTTCAGCAGTTCAGCTCAATACTGCTGATCTAGCTGGCTCTGAAGCTTGCTGCCTGTATGTGTTTCTGATTACCGAATCTTGCTTTTGGAGATTGCTTTACAGCTATTGACATAACCTGAAATTAGGAAGGGCAGAGTTTTCCTGGTGGCTGCTGGTTGTCTAACCACTTTTCCTTCCCTTGACTGGCAGACTGGTTTATTAGCCATGTGTTTTGTTGTCCAGTGCCCCCAGTGTAGCACAAGTGGCCTGTTCTGAGAGGGATTTAATTCTTGAAGTGGTTTTGGGTGTCTGCTTAACTAAACTAATGGTGTATCCTGAAACTCCCATGGGGAGCATTGCACCAGGTGTGGCTTCAACAGGCAAAATGCTTCAATTTGAACATTCAGCCAAGCAGGGCTGGGCCCATGAAAGGACTCTGACACAGCCCTCCAGAATGAGGTTGGACATGAAGAATGCAAGGAGTGTGGCATAGTAGTCTGTATCAGCCCCACCCAAAGCTGGGATGTGTTGCAGCAAACCATGCTGAGCAAAATGGTGAACTAACAGCTTGGAGCTGCATTACTGAGCTTTACAGCATAGGCTGGTCTTCTTCCAAAAATCTAACATCTTACATTCTCCCTCAGTGATAACCTATGCCCTTGTCCTGTAGATGAGGGTTTTCAGCCTTTAAACTAATCCTTGTCTTCCTCCAATCCTAGCTGTTAACGAGCAGAGGTGCTGCAGTGCTGCTGAATGATACTCTATGCGTGTGTGTATATGCCCACCACTACAAGCCCTGATCCTGCTCCAGCAGAGAGAATTATTTACAGCAGCAACCTAATCATTAGTTTTTCTGTATTGTATTTGATGTTGTGATTCTGAGAAAAGTTGTTGTGTGGTATTTTAGTGCCAGCTGGTGACATTAGTAGATGATAACAGCTTGCATCTCTGGAGCCTGAAGCACCACAGTGGAGCATCTGAGTTGCAGGAAGAGCATCGCTTCACACTGAAAGGGCCACCTGGGTAATCTTCAAGAATGGTTTTGAACTACGTTTGGTTTAGCAAGGAAGAAAATTGTTTTAGCTAGGGTTTGTCTTGATCTTACAAACTCTGATTCCTATGAGCTCCTTAAAGGGGCATACTTGAAAACCAGCAGGAGTTGGTTAGGGTCTTAGGAGGCCTTTTAAGATTGTACCGATGCAAGTGTAAGTTTCTGGGACAAAAATTCTGTTTTATATTTGCTGTTGTGTTGTCTTAAGGTGAAGCATATCTATACATACTGATATGATTTTATTTTCATTTATCTTGAGAGTTTTTGAGGGAGCTATTTTTAGCTCGTTTGGGGACTGCTTTATAAGAGAGACTGCTGTAAAAGGGCATCTTAAGTCTTTGTCCACACACTTGTCAAAAGTCTTTTGACGTAATTTATCTTAATGCTAGAATTTGACTTCACGAAAGTATACCTGGCTCAAGATCTCTGCCCATAAAACAAACAACACTTTTAAGTATCCTATTGAGTTGTTAGTTCTCTCAAGTTTGGTAGACGTAACTGTCTTACATGTAGCTAACTAGATTCTTTACATCTTCAGCTCTCCGCCAAGCGCCACACAGATAACAGCTGTCCTTCCCCACTCATTGCGGGAGGTCTTGTACCTTGGCACGGAGAGTGGCAACATCTTTGTGCTGGAGCTGCCTTCCTTCAGAGTCCTGGAGGACAGGACCATAACTTCTGAGGCTGTGCTGCAGTGGTGAGCGAGCAGACAGGCGCTGCTGTGTAGAAGTGAAATCCCATGAGCGGACATCCTTTGTTCACCTGTACCCCCCTATTAAATACCGGGGCCTTGCTGTTGCATTATTCATTATCCAAATCTGCAGGACTTCTGTGAAAGTAACTTTTGCTCCTTAGGTACAATTTCAGGCCTGGTCATCCCAGTGCTGTCACTGTAGGGGTGCAGAACTTGGGTAGAACTATGTGGTGTGTATTGAGAGTTAGTCTACGAGCTTTGTGCTCTGTTAGTTGTATGCAGTGCAGTCTTGGGTTCCAGTCCTGCAATTCATTGTAAGCTTTGAGTGAAGTGGGGGAAATGCTGGATGCAGGGAGTCTGATTTGGCAGGCCTGGTTATAAGCCTTACATAAGGTTTTTCTGCTTCTTGAAAGATTCACGAAAAGATTATTCTTATATTCCTCTGACTGCATTTTATTGCTTAATTTCTTACCTACACTTCAACTGTTACTACACTTGTATTGAGTTATACCAGAAATAAGCCTCTGTTTTATCTTCTGCAGGATACCTGAAGATTACTGTAACAGACGATCATGTGAATTGGTGGAAGCCCTTCAGGAGCATCCTAAAAATCCTGAACAGATTCTGATTGGGTATAGCAGGGGCTTGATTGTCCTCTGGGACCGGCAGAATAAAAAAGTGACACACCATTTCCTGGGCAGCCAGGTATTAACCCAATCCAAAGGTATTTCTCGTGGGAGGAAGAGATTTCCTTTCAGGGCACTCTGTAGACAAGTGAATGCAGGAAGAGCCTGACAAAGCTTATTTCCCCTTCTGCCCCCTTTTCCCCTGCCCCCCCTTTCTAACTTGAGAGTACAGCATTGTCTCTTCCTCTTCAGCAACTGGAGAACCTCTACTGGCAGAGGGATGGCAGTCAATTCATTAGTTGTCATTATGATGGAAGTTACACCCAGTGGCCAGTATCCAGTGACAACAGGCAGTCTCTGCCTCTGGAAACCCTTGTGCCTTATGGTCAGTAAGTGAGGTTTAATTGTTTCACGTTCATTCAAGCTCACTTTGAGCCTATGTGGGATATTCACAATGGATTGTCCCTAGTGTTTAATCCTGATGGCAGAAAGCAGAACTGCTGTTTTAATGGGGTGTGAGCCTAGACTAATTGATTTCAGTCCAGCTGTTCCTTGGATTTTTAACTCCCTTGGATTGTTGAGTCAGTCTTGAACACGAAGAGCAAATGTGCTGAAGAAATCTGTGTCCTTTATGAACAAGGGTGTTAGTGATTCAGCTTACTGTTCTAGTTCAAGTGTCCTGTTCAGCAGGAGTTGCTTGGATCTTCTGTAATTAGTAGTGAGCTCAGCATGCTTTTTGATGACCTGAGAAGTGATGAAATGATGCCTCTGATTTTCAAAAACGCATAAAATGTGGATAACCTCATCTTTCAAGCATATAGAAGCTTTAGAAGTTCTACAACTTTTAACTTAATTTCAGGGATGTCTGTGTTTTTAACCAATCTTTTCTCTAATCAGCTTCTATACCCCATTAGCCATCAGCAACGTAGTTCAAATCTTCCCGAGTCTTAAATATTGCTTTCCTGAGGAGTAACTGTGATCAGCAAGTCTCAGCAGACTTGTCTGATATGGCTTGGTCTGGGGAAGTTGTGTTTACTAGTTCAGATGACTCATTTTCTTGGATGCTGAGACGACCTATGTAAAGCAGAGTAAAGAACTTCTGAAGTGAGGATGCACTTCTTGAATTATGGGAACTAACTCTGTCCTCTTAGGTCCTTTTCCTTGCAAGGCCATCTCCAAGATCTACTGGCAGACAACAAGGAATGGGTAAGGTTGTTATATAACCCTTCACCCTTAGCACTGGGAAGAAGTACTTGAAGTGTACAGTGTGCATAAGAACACGTAAGAACACTTCACAGTAGCTTTTTAAGATGTATATTTTTCTTGATCAAAGTTTGACTTGCATTATGTCTTTGAAGTTGTGCTTGCTCCTTACTTTAGCATATGCCACTGTCTTTCTCTTAAGGCTTCCTTACATTATATTCCAAGGAGGGATGCCCCGGGCTAGTTACGGTGACCGGCACAGTATCTCTGTTATTCATGGCAGCCAGCAAACAGCCTTTGACTTCACATCACGTGTGATAGACTTCTTTATCATCTTCAGTTCAGAGCCTACTGCAGGTATGTGGTCGCAGGTCATCACGGAGGAGCTAGAATAGCTGTGTACTCATCTAGAAATCTGCCTTGTGTAAGTAGCATATGAATTGTGAGGAAGTTGAATTGTCTGGGGGCTTTTTGAGACTCAAAGTGAGAGATTTTGTCCTTTAAAAATAAAATGTAAAATACTGACAAAACAAATGGGCTCATTACATGCGTTAAAATATTATCTACTTCATTAGTGAGAAAAGTTCATGTCTGCATAAAGCTGGACACTGGACATAACCAGGTAGTGAAATCAGGATCTGAATATTGCTATTTGGAAATTGCATTTCAAAGGAGGCAATAATTAAAAATAGAGTTTACTCCCACTGAGAAACTGTTTCTTTTGATTACTACCTGAATTTATGATTAGGGCTCTGAGTAATAAATCAGCTGAGGGTGACAGAATCCAGGTAACAATTAGCATATCTACAGGAAATTTAAGTCAATGTGTAACTCTAAACGTGTTGATGCAGCAGGGGTCTGCATGAGCCAAAAACCTACTTGCAGCTCTTCACTGACAATCCCTATTATCTTGTACTTTCACTTCCTCCAGAATATACTTGTAAGAACGCGTGTCTATAAGCAACCGCATACCAAGACTATTCACTCAGTAGAATTAACTTCAAGTAAACAGTACTTGGCACCACACTTAGTTAGATATCCCAGGTTTCATCTCTGACTGGCAACAGCCATAATGCAACACTAAGTTCAGGTTCTTCATGAAATAGAAGTTTTACATTCAGTTTTAGTTTCTTTCTTATGTGCTGTCATTTGTGGTTTCCAAAGGACTTCTGAATAAAGCACAGATATGGTACTACCTGTAACATCATGCATGATCAGCCCTGTGATATATCTACTACTGCCAATATTAACCTTCTGTACTATTTTTAAAATATTCCATACAAAGGCACATATCCGAGCTCAGTGCTTATTGCAAACATCTATTTTAAGCTGCTAAAGTAGCAAGCATACTAGTCTTTTTTTCCATGACTGACATACACCCATCCATGTGCTAATCAAAAGTAAAACAGTGTTAGTGCTTTTTAAAAATTGTTTTCGCAGCATATTTAGACTAGAGGAAAATCATCACCAACCACCATGCTGCAACACACGAGCTTTGTGCTTAATTAACTATGTGAGTTTTGTATGTAATAAATACCTTCACCTTGCCATTGCAGGGAAGACTGCTTAAGGGGAAACAAGGCAAGCTAGTCACAAGAAAGCTCATCAACCACAGAAACCTCATTTTATTGTAAAAAAGACATTTTTATTTATTTATTTACTTATTTAAAGTGCCACAGCTTCAGCTCCTTGTAGCAGTTACAGACAGGAGCCAGTAGAAAATACTTCAACTGCATACTTCAATCCTTGGGAAGTATAAATATAAAGCTTCTTAATCTCAGTTACTTAATCCTAAAGGGACTTAAAATTTAATTCCTGCATATGATCAGAAACAGCCAATCTAGAATCTCTGTCCTTCATAAAAAATGATTGGTTTCTCTAATGATAAAAAGCTAAACAGTGCTTCAAACTAATGGTTCAGCACAATTGGAAGATGTTTATAAAAAGCATCCTTGTGTAGGTGAAGAGTAAAATAACAAACATATAGGCAGTTCGTCTCAGTAACACTCTACCTATTTCGTGACTTAAGAAGGTCTGTAAAAGAAGTTCGGGGGGGGGTGGGGGGAATAAAAAAGTGAAAACCCTTTATGCCTACTTTCCCAAGACATTCCTTCACCAGATTTGTAGTCTGTTTTATACAATAGGCCAGAGGAGTCAACCCACATGCACACTTCTGAATGCCTGCTACTACACAGCACATGCTGAGAGCTGTCACAAGCACCACTCACGGTATGCAAGACAAATAGGTTTGGAAAATATTCAACTAGGCAAACCAGAAAACCTGGGAAGATTCAGCAACACAGATTTGCTGACAAGCTACTAAAAGGGATCAGACCAAAACTGCAGAAGTGCAGTGTTGGAAGTTGCATGCAAACATTTGTGGAGCTTGAAATAGCAATTTTATCTTCAGTATCTCCAAGTTAACCAGAAACAAGTACTACACCAGCATTTGGGAAAAATTCCTGACAATTTCATGGGACAGTGGAAGAAAAGGCAAAGAAGTTCTTTAGCAGAAGTAAAAAATCTGACAAACAAAACATGTTGCAGAACAAGTGCTATTTGTTATTAGAACTGTTTACATTCAGGTTCTCCAGCAGTAAGTAAATTAAGTTCTCTGTATAGTGAAGAGCTGCAAGTAGGTTTTTGGCTCATGGATACCCCTGCTGCATCAACATGTTTAGAGCTACACATTGACTTAAATTTCCTGTAGACATGTTAATTGTTACTGGATCCATTGTTTTGGTTTTTCGCACCAGTTACTATAGTAGTTATCATACATGTACTACTGTAATACAGTCCCTGCAGACTAATTTTTTCCCACTTGGTTTAATTATTAGTTACAAAGAAAAATCTTCTTGATTGTGTCCAATGTCACCTATAAGGTTATAGTAATAAATCTCTTTAAATCTTGTGTGTATACACGTATATATACATACAGGATGATGTTCACACTCTTTAAAAAGTGCAGAAAATATGGTGCAACATGCTAAAATCAGGGAAAACTGAAAAGAGAGTTGAATTGGAAACACTTCTCAGCTCAGGAAGAGGAACATTCTGCAGAACCCAAGGCATTACTGTGTTTAAGCAGCTTAGCTTAGATGGACTGTGGTTCTAGCAGCACTAAGTGGGTCACTGCTGGGCTGTATGCACTTCTGTCCACCGTATGCTGTTAATTAACAGTAGGAAAGTCTAGCGTTCTGGCTGTATCTATCTGTTGCAGTGAGTATGAACTTGTATTGTTTAGCGTATGTTGATGTTGATTATGTTTTGTTCTTCGGTATAATCCATACAGTCACTCTGATGGTCCCTGCAGTGGGGTGAAGAAACACAAATCTTTTATTATCTTGAGGTTTATTATTATTGGTGCCTTAATAGGACCAATAAAAACAGAAATGTTTAGAGGTATTTCCAACAAAAACACGTTTCTGTAGAGTTCCACGATTGCAGTTTTAGTATAAACCTTACTAGAAATTTGTTTATATTAATCTTGGGTAGTAATTTTTGTCAATATCAATGAATCTTGTTTCTGCAGAGTTTGATGATCCTTCTGCTATGGTGGTGTTGGCAGAAGAAGAGCTGATAGTTATAGACTTAAAATCTGACGGCTGGCCAGCCGTCCATCCTCCCTACTTGGCTTCTCTCCACTGCTCAGCCATCACCTGCTCACACCATGTCTCCAACATCCCATTGAAACTGTGGGAGAGGATTATCAGTGCTGGGAACAAGCAGAATGTTCACTACTCGAATATGGTATGGCTGCTTTAAAGGTACACGTGTTCCCATATATTTAAGAAGAGCTTGACTGCTCATTATGTGGGTGGTCTGTGCTGCTGACTGCATGTGGAGGGATGAATCCTCAGCAGATGCTGTCCTGCCTCTTAATAGAGTTGAAAAGGGTTTTTTTTCCCAGAGCACCACCAACAGTTACTCATGCTGGGGGATTAAAACATGATATATTTTTCAGGCTCTAACAAGCTGGAAGGGAAATCTGAGCGTTCTCAGCTATCAGTTGTAACAAACTTCTGATTTAGAAGCTTGGAGCTTTTGGCACAGCTTCTTGAAGAAATGTGTAGAGTGTCTTGCACTAGAAAGCACAGCTGGTTTCAGAACAGGAACATCTAATCCAAAAAAAAGCTGTAACAGCAAGAACTGTTTCACTTCCACTTGCGCTGAAGTTCATGCTCTCCTGCTGGCAGCATATTCTCTTCACGCTGTCAGTGCCTAGGAAGTCACTGTCTTCCCTTAATGTATTTGTAGCCATGGCCGATTGATGGTGGTACCAACATAGCTCCTGATCCTCCTCAGAGGGACTTGCTTCTAACAGGGTATGTACTTATAAATAAATAAATGAAGGAGCCATTTTCAGTTTCTTTTCTTCATTCGAACTGAGGCTTTTGTGTAAGATTAATGTCCACTTATTTTGTGGAGAGAAGGCTGCAGCTTCACAAACCTCAAAGCTGGGTTTGCTAGCTTGGTAAGGCTAACTAAATCTGCTGAGTAAACAGGATGTGGCAGCTACACATAAGCTTATAACATTGTCTTATTTGTGATTCTGAAGAGTTACCTGTTCTTCCTCACAAACACCACTGTAGAAGTGCAAGCAGTAATCCAGATTGGTTCAGGAGGAGCAATGTAAGTGCTGAACTTAGTCTTGAAAGTTATGAAGCTTTTCTTTCTTCCATACAGACATGAAGATGGCACTGTGCGGTTCTGGGATGCATCTGGTGTGTGCTTACATCTCCTTTATAAGCTAAGCACAGTGAGAGTATTTCTCACAGATGCTGACCCCAATGATAATATGAACGCAACGGGTGAGGATGAATGGCCTCCGCTTCGCAAGGTTAGGATACTTGCTGCTTGTGGAAGCTTTCTGAAAACCTGAGCAGTTTTGATTTTTTTGGCATAATAAATGCATCCGCGAAATTGTGTTCTCTCACCTAGGTTGGTACCTTTGACCCCTATAGCGATGATCCTAGACTTGGGATCCAGAAGATCTACCTGTGTAAATACAGTGGATACTTGGCTGTAGCTGGTACAGCAGGGCAGGTACTGAAATAAACTTTGTTTTTCGTGCAGATTGTCACAGTGTAACTTGAAGATATGTTAAAGTTGGACATGTCTGTTTCTGTAGCGGTGAATTGATTCAGTTGCTGAAAATGTTTTTTGTAGTTCTCTGCTTTCTCAGATCCGTCATTCAGAATTTAACTCCTTGCAAGTTCTGAGAAGTGCTATGGTTTTGCAACTGCTGAGAAGGCCTGCAGCTTGGAGGACTGCTTGAACAATAGAAGCTGTGGCAGAACTTGTCCTATCTCTTTCAGGTACTGGTGCTGGAACTGAATGATGAAGATGCAGAACATGTTGTTGATCATGCTGAAGCAGATCTCCTGCAGGACCAAGAGGGCTATCGATGGAAGGGTCATGAGAAACTGAAGACTCGAGATGGCCCCGTTCAATTTGAAGCTGGTTTTCAGCCATTTGTCCTTGTCCAGTGTCAACCACCAGCTGTGGTCACCTCATTGGCCCTTCACTCTGAATGGAAGCTTGTGGCCTTTGGTACTAGTCATGGGTTTGGGCTGTTTGATTACCAGCAGAAACAACTAGTTTTTGTCAAGTAAGTATGTTCCTTCTGGGTAATCCCCTATTAATGATGATGTGAAATTGCTAACTGAGCATGTCATGAGAAGAGGTGTCTTGAGAGCAGTCAGTATAATAAGAAGCCCTGCCTCATTTGACTATGTCCTTTGAGAGCCTCAAGAACATAGACGCATTATGGTACAGTCATTTGTGTATGTCCTGTTAGACTCTTGGGAGTGTAGAAACTGACAGTGTATCTCTGGCCTTTCAGATGTACACTTCATCCCAGTGATCAGTTGGCTTTAGAAGGCCCACTGTCTAGGGTGAAGTCCTTGAAAAAGTCCCTCCGTCAGTCATTCAGGAGGATTAGAAGAAGCCGAGTGTCCAGTAGGAAGCGACGAGGACGTGGTGGAAATACCTCAGAGGTGAGGAGCTTATTTTTTTGGGTCCCGTCTGCTTACGACATGGAACATGTAGGCTCCTGATTTATCCTGCCTAGAGCAGGAGATCATTTGCATACTGTTATCTATTGGTATGTAACAGCAAAATGACTTATAGTGCTACTAGCTATTAAATAAAAATAGAATTTTAGTGAAAGTATACTCTTCTTGAATTGAACCTATGATTCAGAATATACCTGATCACTGTTATGAAGGTGTTTTCCCGTTCTTTTGCTGCCCTTTCTACTGTTACACTCTAATCCCTACATCTCTTCATCTTTGAAGATGCATGAAGCAAATGCCAAATTTGATCAAGACATGTTGCAGGAAATGGAACTGGCTCCAGTCCAGCGGAAGATTGAAGCCCGTTCTGCAGAAGACTCTTTCACTGGCTTTGTGCGCACCTTATACTTTGCTGACACCTTCTTGAGAGACAGTGAGTAGAAAAAGTATCTCCTTTCTGCCGAATTTTTTTTTTCTTCTTTTTGCCAAGGAATGCATTAGGACCTACTGCCAGGAAATTTCAGTGCATTCTGTATCTTTGTATTATGCTGAAAAACTAATATAGAACAAGAGCATCTGTTGTCATGCGGAATTGTTATCTTGCCATTCTGGCCGCTGGCTAATCCAAGGCAAGCAGTGGTTCATCTTTGGATGCAGTCTGTATGTATGGGTTTCAGATGTGACCGAATGACTTCTAAGTATAAGCTTTTCTGTTTCTCATTGCTTTGAAGTTCATCCTTGCCCCAGTAGAGAAATTAATTTTATTGAGAGTGATGGCTGTTGTGCATCAGAGTCCAAGTTGACACTGTGCCGAAGTTTCCCCTTGTCATACCTGATACAAACGTGAAAAATGGATGCAGTAGTTGTGGTGAATGATGGAGGCACAATTCTGTTCCTTTTGCTCACATTCCATGTTCACGCTTCAGAGCTTCCGACAGAGGCCTATTGGAAAGGGAAGCGCTAAGAACCTGTAGTTTCCCTGGCAAGTCTGCCCTAATATAAAGCTATTTAGGATGCAGACAAAGGGAGGATATAAATAACTAGTGTATGTCTGAGGTGGCTAGTTCATGAGCCCTCTCGTTGCTGTAGGCTCTCGCCACTGCCCATCCTTGTGGGCAGGCACCAATGGAGGTACAGTCTATGCCTTCTGTTTACGTGTTCCGCCAGTAGAGAGAAGGATGGATGAACCTGTCAGGGCAGAGCAGGGTAAGTATGCTTTGTGAAAGTGAGTGTCCTCGTGGATCTGAGTTATTGCTTGCATTGCACATCTTTAACCATGCAAATAGGAAGGCAAGGTAGCTTAATTACTGCTGTTTGAGAGTGGAGCTAAATGTAGCAGCATCTGAGTTAGGTGATGTTACAGTAAGTGAACTGCAGCACTGTCTGATGTACTGTGGCTTTATTTCTCACTGACTTCAGAAATCTAAACTTACATTAGCTGCTACTGAAGTTTAACATTGAGCCATAGTGCACATACCTTGTTTTGATAGCTCTACCTGTTACCTTTATGTAATAATGGATACTGTTTAACAAGAACCATTTGTGTTCAGATATTCTTTAACTCCTCAATCATAGTCATAGTCATAGAAATCTTTTTGAGTCAGTGTTTCTGTAGAAATGGTGAATAGGTCTCCAGCTCTAAGAGGATGTGAGTGAATTTTTAACAGCATCTCTGACTGCACTCCTGTTTTCTTTTTATTTTTCATCTTGGCTAGCCAAGGAAATTCAGCTCATGCACAGGGCTCCTGTTGTGGGTATTCTCGTCTTGGATGGACACAACATACCTCTCCCAGAACCTCTGGAAGTATCGCATGACCTTTCTAAGAGCCCTGATATGCAAGGCAGCCATCAACTACTGGTGGTATCTGAAGAGCAATTTAAGGTATTATTCAGGAGGTACATGTGGACTTGTGCCTAAGATCTGCTAAAGTCCTGTGCAGTGTTCAGTGGCAGGAGAATTCTTGGGAATGTTTATTCATCAGTACTTGAATAACACCCCTGGGATGGCTTTTTTATTTGGTACAGTCCATAAATCAGGTGTATGGTGACAAATTGGATGTTCTGCATAATAATGTGCATGCTGTACATATACATTTTATTCCTGTGTTTTTAATTCTCTTTACTTGAGGCAGCTTCTGCTTTTGGGAAACAGTTTTTGGCGTGGTTAGTAAGTTGGCTGTAATACTATATAGAAGCACAGTTGGTATGCATTTCTATGAAGCAACCAAAAAATTTCTTGTTTTGGTATGCTAATCAGTCAGTGTAGAGAAGGCTTTAAATAGCTTGCTGTAGGCTTTTCAATACAGAAGAATGCAGTTAGTGTAAACCCATTTTTTTCTGTGAAAATTTGTAACCAAATGTGAAAGGATTTTGAGATCCTTTTTAGTAGAGAAATGCAATTTGCAGCCTGAAGAGTAAAACTCCCCCAGTTATCAGAACAAGCAGATTCAGAACAGAAACAAATTATAACACTGACTGTGGCTGATTACTTCTTGTGCCATGAGCAGGAAGCTGGATTGACTCAGATTACACTTGAGTGTATTCACTGTGAATGAAAACACTGTTAAAGGAAGGAGCAGCCTTGGGGTGCAGCCATGGACTTTGTTCAGGAAGGAGGCATCAAGATCTTGTTTCTGTCGACAGGTCTTTACACTGCCCAAGGTTAGCTCAAAACTGAAGCTCAAACTGACAGCACTGGAAGGCTGTAGAGTACGAAAAGTGATGGTTGCTAACTTTGGCAGCTGCAAGACTGATGATTATAGTGAAAATGACCTGGCTGTCCTGACTAACTTGGGAGATATTCAGATCATCTCGCTGCCCTTCCTTAAGTTACAGATTCGCTACCCTTGCATCCGTAAAGAGGATGTGAGTGGCATTGCATCCTGTGTCTTCACTAAATATGGCCAAGGTAAGGTATGCTTCTCTCAAAGTATCATACCCTACCGTGTGTTTCAAACAATAGAATAGTGATTACAGGGCTTATTGTTTAGAACTGACTGTGTTCTGGCTATCTTGATGTCTGGAGATATGAGAAAGGCTCTCTAAGCAGCAGGATCTGTAAAAATTGTCTCTTATTACCTGTGGTTCAATACTCGAAGTGTGAAAATTGACATCCCGCATTTTATGGCTGTTGAAGGCTCATCTCTTCTTCGCAGTTCAGTTTTTAAATCTTTTTCTGCTGCTTTTCAGGAGTGTGAGCACAGCAATATATCTTTCAATATAACACTGCTCAGTCTCTAGGCTAACTGCTCTGTGGGAAACCAAGGTAATGTCTTCCTCAATGCGTCTACCTTATTTAAAGTGGAGGAAATGCAAACCCTTTATGACAGAGAAGTCCCCTTAGAATATAGCGTGATCTTTTGTTTGCTTTATGGCTAACCTCTGTTTTCCTGGACTCAAAAATTGCTTATATATTTGCAATTCTCTGTAGGTTTCTATCTCATCTCGCCATCGGAGTTTGAGAGGTTTTCCCTTTCTACCAAATGGTTAGTGGAGCCCCGGTGTGTTGTGGATGTGCCAGAAGTTTCAAGCAACAATCACATGCGCGATATGTCTGTCGTGGATAATGCTGCAAGAAAATCCAGGTAAAGCCTGTAAAACTCTAGCATACCGATTGCATCTGAACATTGAGAACTGCTCCTGTGTTGCAGTTGGTGCAAGTAAGACAGTGTTATGAGTTCTTGTAGTCTGTCTCCCTTCTCAAGTTGGTAGAAGCTTTTCAATGACAGCATTCCTAGGTGGATTGGAACGAGGAAGTGTAACCTTCTCCCTGATGGTTTTCCTGCTTGCAGTACAGCTGCTAGGACAAAGCAGTCAAGCGTTGGGGTTGTTGTCCCTAAGCTAGAGTCATAAACTCTAAGCTCTAGCTTGTATTACTTGTTCCCCAACAATGTCAGACTGACACCTGATTCTTGGAGACATGGGGGGCTCACTTCTGCTGAAGAAGTTA
Organism: Odontophorus gujanensis; assembly: GCA_013399175.1. Lineage (NCBI taxonomy): Eukaryota > Metazoa > Chordata > Aves > Galliformes > Odontophoridae > Odontophorus > Odontophorus gujanensis. The sequence continues at coordinate 308,544 of VXAB01001685.1, forward strand.
AATTATTGCTTTGAGATAAGATCTAGTGTTCCTCCTTTCAGAACTTCAACAAACAATGGTAGACTATTTAGGTTCTCTAATGTCCATAGTATTCTTTATCAACAACAAACAGTGAAGTCCTTAGTATATCCTTGATCAACAAGCCATTTAGTTAACATGCAGTGGAATTTCTTGTAGCTGCCAAGAGGATTCATGAATTCTCTGCACCTTCTGCCTCAGAGTCAGCGTTTGTTTTCTGTCACCTTTCCTTTCCCAGGGGTTCAGGAAGAAATTCAGGTGACTGGGAAGAAGATGGTAAGCAAAAATGATTGTACTCAATATAGCATGACGACGTGTAAATCCTGCAAGTACTGTAGCAATAGGAAAGGTGTTACATTCTACTTAAGAAACAAGAAATTGAGAAGTGAAACTAGGGAAATAATCTGATGAGCCTGGATACAGCAGTTGCTAGCTCTAAGGGAGCCTGGGTGTGGCAAAGCTGCCTAGAAAGAATAAAATGTAGCTTTTGCTGGAAGAGACTGGAGGAAGATGAAGTCTGAAATTACAGATTGCATGTTTTGTTAGCTGAACTAATCTTGCTGGAAATAAACATCTCCATATGCAAGAGGCTTTCAGAATTAGTTGCAGAGCATTCAGTATAGTCAACAGGTGGTTAGTTTAACAAAAAAAAAAATAAAATCTATTGTGGGAATGTAAGGATAGGTGGTAGCAGACATAGCTGCTTTAAACCAGTTTCAAATCACCCAAGAAAGGTAGAGGTCACCATTCAGTAATGAAGAAGGAATTGCTTACCCCTTTCTGAGGATCAGGGCTTACCAGATACTTCAAAGGAGGTGATCTCTTGAGTAAAGATTCCTTCCCTTGCAGCTGCCAACCTTTAAATGAGCTTAGGGAGGGGCAGACCCAGGGTCACCCCTTCTAGTCCCACAAGCTGAATTGCTCCCAATGCTCACAGGGCTGGCTGTGTCCCTTCACCACCAGCTGCTCAGTCACTGGTTCAGGTTGTGACCTAATGGCTTCCAATACAGGAAGGAAGATAAATATTTTCTGATCAGAGGTTTTTTTCATCTTCTTACTTACTTATTTCTTTTTTAGAAAGGAATTCTGGGAAGCTAATGGATCATGCCTTACTCAATGATGAAAGTGAGTGAGATCAAATCTTGCTAAAATCAGGGCATTTGCCTTTCTTAGTGGGAAAAGAAGAAAGTTGCTACGGTTTTTGTGTGTTCCAGCATTCAATCCCAAGTGATTTGCAATTATGCAAAACTGGTAGGAATACTGTGTAAATTTTTCCCCATGAATTGGTAGAAGGGGTTGGGCTGATAGTCATGCCCTAAGGTGTTTCTTCCACATAGCTGTATTCACCACAGTGATAAGAGAAGGACCTTTACTTTCCAGTAAGGCTTGTGTGAAATGACAGCTGAAAACAGCAGTTTATTTTAGTTGTTGTGTACACTGGGGCTGGAAGCACTTCATCTGGCATGTGACTACTTCAGCCCTTTACGCCAGCCTGTTCAGTAAAAGCCCATACTACTAGAGGGGAAATTGTAAGGTTTGACCTTCTGTGGAAGGAGGCAAGTTTTAAAGGCTGCTCTGCTTGGAAGGTGGCATGTGGCTAGTCTGTTGCCTTGAAAGCAGATCTCTGCTGTCTTAGCTTACTGTTTTAACTCTTTGCTTTCCAGAAGTCCTGAAGGAGATCCAGAGTACTCTGGAGGGGGGAAGAGGGTGAGTATCTACCCTGTTCTTAAGGGTGGGTATGACAAGGGAGGGCATTTCTAGTGATGGTAGAGCTCCTTGTTCTAGAGCCTGTTCATGTATGTGTCCTATGGATTGTCAAAGGGAAGAGGAGTACGGGAGATGCTGGTTCTCTTTCTCATGTTGTCCCCTGATTATTATTATTTTTTTAATGAATAATGCTTTGTCTCTTTCTCTCGGAAAAGCAGGAGAGCTCACATTCCCACATCCCAAAGGAACAGGACTCTGAGTATTCGCATACAGGTTTCTATTTGTATCAACCCATACTGATCAAAGGTCAGGCTACATGGGCTTAGTTGGCCGAGGATGGGACTCTGGAGTTTTAATCCTGGCTTGACACTTGTCACTTAGACATATTCAGTATCTCTGCTCCCATTCTGTCTGTACAGTAGAGCTAAGCTACCACCTTCGGTGCGGGGCTTTATCTTATCTCCTTAGAATACTGATGTTCAGGTGCCAGGGGCTACAGAAATGTAGACAAAGGACTACTGTTTTCAATGGATGCAGGAAGCTTGGTGGGATTGGCAACTGCTGGTGCATACGGATAAGTGACTGCCTGACATGCTCTGCTCTGCACACTTCCTCTGGACATTACTTAATCCTGGTTTTCTGTCAGCAGCTGGGAGAGGATGTCTTTGTACTGCATTGCAGTAATGAAGCTTCTCTTGTCATTTCAGGAGCTATGCAGAAAGAAGTTTGGCAAGAAGTCCAGTAAGGCACAGACTAAATAATGGAGGAGGTAGGTGAGGCTGAAGTTATTTCAGGCCAACTGTGAAGTAGCCAAAGGGAAAACACGAAGTAAAATTATAACATTTGGTTTATTTAAATTATTTGCAATAGTGCAAAACTCTGGTCTGAATATTCAGACTGGAATTCTGCCAGCTGTGTGATGTAATACCACTGTTCAGTAGCTTACATGCCACATGAGTAAATATGCTGTTTTAAATGAAGTAAGAAAAATCTTTTTAAGGCCCCTTCGTGATTCTTAACAGGAAACAAGCATGACAGGCAGACGGAGCTCACAACAGTAATCTGCTGAGACTTAGTAAGGAGTCTCAAATAAATGGGTGCCTTCATTAAGCAGAACAGAATGCATGGGATTCTCTTCTTCCCTTTCTCTGTGCTTGAAAAAATGGTTTGAGTAGTGACAACAGCAACATGAGGGTGTTAATAAAGAAAACCCATGGGCAGAAAATAGGGGCAGGGATAGGGAAGGTTATTACGTAGGACATTGCCTTCAGAATAATTTCACATCTCTCAGAAGGAGTGTGTGTGCAAAGATACGTCTTAGAGCTTTTGGGCCCAGTGTGAATGCTTGTTGACACAGTGATACATATCAAAGGGACCAAATACTAGTTTATCTCCTTAACTTTAAAATTCTGTTTTCTGAATGGCTTTTCCATTCTTATATCCCACAGAAGACTGACCAGAGTTCATCAAGGACTTTTCTGACATTGGATTGCGTGCCATACTACTACTGATTGGGCAAACCGTCCCTTGGGGAGAGCACATCAGTGTTCCCTGCCTCGCAGGCTGCTGAGCTGCAACTTGCATGCCTATGCATGCCTGCCTTGGCATCTCCCTTTTTAGTGCCTCATTAGGACATCTCTTGGAGCCCACCTTGCATTAGAACAGAAGTGGATTGCCAAGTCTAATGCACCACAAACCTCTGAGTACATCTAACTCTTAAGTGTTTGCACATTTCTCTTTTCTACTGGGCTGGGTTTTAAATTATAAATATTACTGGTGCCGGATTTTAATAAATGCACACTGTTACCTCCAACTGGTATAAAATTATTTTTTGTACAATTTTTTAAAATTGTATGGGTATGTAAGTTTTAACAAACATTTTATAAATCTACTTAACAAAAAAAAACCAAACATGAAATAATATATGCTAGATTCCTATGACTGCTGTATGTGGTATCTGAGTGAGTAACTTCGGTATTTGTTTGCTATGGTACTGTTATAACTGGCTTTATGGATTTGAGTAGAATCTATCTTTGTATCCACTCAAATCAGAAGAGAACTAATTGAACCTGATTTTTTTTTTCCAACACTACGTTGCTTTTTTGGAAATAAAACTCTGAATGCCATTTTGTGATCCTTGTCTGCTCTCATCTCTTTTCTTTCTATTAGCAACTCCTTTCATACAAGTAACAGGCTCACATGTACTTACCCTTGAGGAAGGTGGAGCTGTTCTCTGAGCTGCAGAGGCAACAAACACTCCTGCAGATTAAACAGCCTCATTAAGTGAGGCGATTGCTTAGAGAAGATGCGCGTGGCAGGCAAGGTGATTGTCTATCAGCATCCTGCAATCTGTGGATTAAGTTGCCAGGAAAGAGCACTGGTTCAGATAGTAGTCCCTGGAAAGTCATCTGCTGGTTTGCCCTGAAGTAACTTCAGTGATAACATGTAGAAAGGAGGAAAAGTTGATCAACCATGGGATTATGAATTGAAGCTGTTGAAACTGTGTAGAGCAGCAGTTAATTACAATTTGATTAAAAAACACTAATTTGTTCTGTCTCTTTTGGAGCATTCAGTGAGCCCCGATCCTCAGAAAGGGTAAGTGACTCCTCCTTTATTTCTAGATTGCAACCTCTACCTTTATTGACTGATCTGAAAGTGGTTTAAAGCTGCTATATCTGCTGCCACCTATCCTTACGCTTAGCTTCAAGAACTGCCTTTTGAGTCGTGCCGTTAGCATTAGTCTGCCTCTCAGCTGACAGTAGTAATAACAGTTTGTTTCTGATAGAGGCTTCAACTGCTGCCAAACTGAGTGTTTTGCTTACCTCTGTTGTTTTCATTTGAATTGCTTGTCTGGGATCTTAGTGGCTTGCTGTTTCCAAGAGCTAAATCTTCATGCTTGGGAGCACCTCAAGGGCTCACTGACTATTATTACTTTATTGCCAATCAGGCTTTGGCAGTGCTTTCCCACTGCTGTGCTCTCTGCTAGTCTTTGGGGTCTGGTATCATAGTGCTCTTTCACTGCAGGGATTGAGCTTCTGTTAACACTGGCTGCCAGTGCTTGAAAGAAGTCCCCAGTAGCTGTGCTGGCACCACGTCCCCTAGCCCTTGCAGACCTGTTTCTTTGCAGTGGGGGAAGGGTTGAATCCATAAATGAAGAAGTCAGGGCTTTTTGTATCTGAATACACATTTGTGTCTGATACAGGATGCTGTTTTATAGTAGTCTGTGCTTGAGGGTTTTGTATATAAATATATATATACATATATATATATACACATATATATTTAGCCTGCCCTTAGAGGAAACAAGGCNCATCCTGCAATCTGTGGATTAAGTTGCCAGGAAAGAGCACTGGTTCAGATAGTAGTCCCTGGAAAGTCATCTGCTGGTTTGCCCTGAAGTAACTTCAGTGATAACATGTAGAAAGGAGGAAAAGTTGATCAACCATGGGATTATGAATTGAAGCTGTTGAAACTGTGTAGAGCAGCAGTTAATTACAATTTGATTAAAAAACACTAATTTGTTCTGTCTCTTTTGGAGCATTCAGTGAGCCCCGATCCTCAGAAAGGGTAAGTGACTCCTCCTTTATTTCTAGATTGCAACCTCTACCTTTATTGACTGATCTGAAAGTGGTTTAAAGCTGCTATATCTGCTGCCACCTATCCTTACGCTTAGCTTCAAGAACTGCCTTTTGAGTCGTGCCGTTAGCATTAGTCTGCCTCTCAGCTGACAGTAGTAATAACAGTTTGTTTCTGATAGAGGCTTCAACTGCTGCCAAACTGAGTGTTTTGCTTACCTCTGTTGTTTTCATTTGAATTGCTTGTCTGGGATCTTAGTGGCTTGCTGTTTCCAAGAGCTAAATCTTCATGCTTGGGAGCACCTCAAGGGCTCACTGACTATTATTACTTTATTGCCAATCAGGCTTTGGCAGTGCTTTCCCACTGCTGTGCTCTCTGCTAGTCTTTGGGGTCTGGTATCATAGTGCTCTTTCACTGCAGGGATTGAGCTTCTGTTAACACTGGCTGCCAGTGCTTGAAAGAAGTCCCCAGTAGCTGTGCTGGCACCACATCCCCTAGCCCTTGCAGACCTGTTTCTTTGCAGTGGGGGAAGGGTTGAATCCATAAATGAAGAAGTCAGGGCTTTTTGTATCTGAATACACATTTGTGTCTGATACAGGATGCTGTTTTATAGTAGTCTGTGCTTGAGGGTTTTGTATATAAATATATATATACATATATATATATACACATATATATTTAGCCTGCCCTTAGAGGAAACAAGGCTGCAGGGTCTTTACTGGTTCATAAATTCTACTTGCTACAGAATGAAATCTCATTAAGAACCTAACTGTACGAATTATTAAGCTTCATCTTAAAAATATTTAAGCATAGCATTGTTCAGACCCCTTTCCCAAACTGCCACCATACAAAGTTGCTACGAATCTATGCAGTGTCATTTTATTAATCCAGTGACTGTAGCTCTTTTCTGTTATTACATGAGTTTTTATTTTCTATTGTTGATTTAAGAAGAGTTAGCACTAAAAAAGTGGGTCTGGTTTATTTTCACTCCTAG
>VXAB01001686.1:0-55696 GCA_013399175.1 Odontophorus gujanensis
CCTAGGGAGGAATAACCACATGTGTCTGTACAGGCTGGGGGACAATCTGCTGGACAGGAGCTCTGCAGAGAAGGATCTGGAAATCCTGGTGGACAGCAGGTTGGCCATGAACCAGCACTGTGCCCTGCTGGCCAAGAAGGCCAATGGGATCCTGGGGTGCANAGGGAGGAACCTGATGAGGTTTAACAACACCAAGGGAGTCTTGCACCTAGGGAGGAATAACCACATGTGTCTGTACAGGCTGGGGGACAATCTGCTGGACAGGAGCTCTGCAGAGAAGGATCTGGAAATCCTGGTGGACAGCAGGTTGGCCATGAACCAGCACTGTGCCCTGCTGGCCAAGAAGGCCAATGGGATCCTGGGGTGCATTAAAAAGAGCGTGGCCAGCAGGTCAAAGGAGGTGACCCTCCCCCTCTACTCTGCTCTGGTCAGACCTCATCTGAAGTACTGTGTCCAGTTCTGGGCTCCCCAGTTTTAAAAATACAGGGATCTCCTGGAAAGAGTCCAGTGGAGGTCTACAAAGATGATAAAGGGCGTGGAACACCTCTCTGAGAAGGAAAGGCTGAGAGACCTGGGGCTGCTCAGCCTTGAGAAGAGAAGACTCAGAGGGGATCTTAACAGTACTTAACATATCTAAAGGAAGGTGGGAGGCAAATAGGTGAGGCCAGGCTCCTTGATAGGACAAGGAATAATGGTCTAAAACTTGAACAAGGGAAGTTCTGTACTAAGATGCAGAACTTCTTTATGTTCAAGGTGATGGAGCACTGGCACAGGCTGCACAGAGAGGCTGTGGAGTCTCCTATGGAGATATTCAAGACCTATCTGGATGCCTACCTGTGCAAGCTGCTGTAGGGAAGCTGTTCTAGCAGAGGGTTGGACTCGATGATCTCTTGAGGTCCCTTCCACTTGAGGTCCCTTCCAATGCCCGTGATTTTGTGATTCTGAACTTCATACTCCCATGGATGCACCAAACTCCTGTAGCCCCTTGGATGGAATTTCACTATCAGGTGGACAAACTCATATTTTCCCCTAAGTTTCACTGAAATACCAATGGACAGATGCTGTAAGCAGCAGGATGGACCAGGTGTTTCATGGTGCAGTCCACATGTAACTCCTGTATGTCCAGGTTGTAGCATGCCAAAAATGACGTAAGACACGTTAGTTGTGTAACCAAATTAAGGATGAAGTAAAAGAAAGCGAGCTGTAAGCACAGTACAAAGACAAAGAAGGAAGTCACAAAAGGATCAGTACTTTTACACAATCGAAGACAAAACTGAACAGAATGACAAACTTGGATCTATACGATGCAGCAAGGTGAATGTTACACACTGATCTTTAAGTAATATATTTGATTCCTTCTCACAAATGTTGATGTGAAAAAATTCCAGTTGAGCTGAGCTGAGCTGGCATGCAAGCAGAAGAGTTACAAGAAGCTGTGTTCAACAGCTGGGAGCAGGTGTCTGGGGAGACATGCAGGGAAGGTAAGTGCAGCCAGGTTCAATATCCACGTTATTAATGATCTGGAATAGGGAGTATAAACAGCACGTTAATGAAATCTGCAGATGGTCACAACGGGAACTGTTACAACACCAGTGAAGACAGAGTAATAGCACAGTATTTCTCAGACATTAAAACGTGGGTCAAAAAGAATCTGCATCTCTTCACGGGCAGAAGAAAAGCTCGAGGACATCAGGTGATGCTGGAACTGGGCAGGAATCTTGATGCAAGTCTGAAATAGTGAAATTCATGTTTGAGGTGTGTCCATCCCACTGTGGCGCAGAGGAAGCACAGAAACATAGAATCACCAATGTTGGAAAAGTCCTCTGAGATCATCCAGGCCAACCCCAAATCTACTGCCACTATTTCGCCACTAAATCACGTCCCTTAGTACAATATCTAAACGGTGGGGACCACTTGTTCTTCTCAGGTGAGCACACTTCTGAGCATTCACCAAACAACCCTGGCAGTTGAAAGGAACTGCAGCAGGGAAAGCCAGGAGTCCTGGAAGGTGAGCAAAGGGGAGTAATTTGAGGGGAAAGACTGAAAGAATGAAATGTATGCAGACTGGTAAAGTTCTCTCACACAGGGAAGAGGTGTACACCGATTTTCACAGTAACACCCTAGACACAGAGAAGAAACTGTCAAGATCACATTGGTGGAATTGCTTAACCACTGACAAGGTGTACTGTGTCACAGTGAGTTCTGATGAGAGCCACATGTCCTTTCTGGAGATACACAACAGCTCTAAAGGCATTTGGGGGACTGCTGAGGGAGTTAAGTGGGTGGTGAGCAGCCGTCCGAGTAGGGCTGGCCTTCCTGACACTCCCTGGATCGGCCTTCACAGTCTGCGAAGCAGCAGGCTGTCATCACAAATGCACATCGCTCTTCATAATGAGCAATTCCGTGTTTTATGCTTTCCTCACACATCTTGCAACGTCTCACAGCACCAGTAATCAAGTGAAAACGAGCTTTGTTACTAGACAGCATTCCCTGTTAGGCACTAAGCATATGCCGAGCTCCAACAGAAGTTATGTGCCTGGAGGGGCTGAGAGTGTGACTCGCTGCTTTCCGCACAGAGCCATCTTCTGACAGCAGCGCTGTGTGGCACACGTACCTGTAAGCTACAAACCTCTGCGACCGCTGGCGAGGAGACGTGCGGGAACCTGCGGGACCTACAGCTGCACCTCAACCCGGCTCTGCCCGCACCGCCTCACACCGCCTCACGCCGCCCCACCGGACGCCCCTCAGCGCCGCGCCCCGGCCCCGCCGCTCACCTGTATGCCCACGGCGACGCGCTGCGCAGGTTGACGGGCAGCCGGAACCTCCTGTCTCCGCCCGGCCGGGCCCCCGCGGGGCAGCTGGCGTTGTGCTGGCGGCCGGGCGGCTCGGGCTGCAGCGTGTGGTGGAAGGCGCCGAGCATGCCGGCCGCCAGTCGCCCGTACAGCTGCTCCAGCAGCTCCTCGGGCCGCTCGCCGCAGCTCCGGGGCCGGGCGGGGCGTTTGGGCGCTTTGGCGGCGTCCGAGCGGAGCGGGAGCAGCGCCGCGCACAGCAGCGCCGTCAGCACCTGCAACGTGCAGCCGTCAGCCGGGCCGACCCCCGCGCCCCGCGCCCGCGCTACCCCGTCCCGTCCGCGCTGCCCCTGCTCACCCTGCCTCGCTGCATGGCGGCGGCGCGCCCGGCGCTCGGGCCGCTCGAGGAAGGCGAGGGCAGCGTGCCGCGGGCTGTGTCCCGGCGGAGGAGCGGTTGGAAAAGCGCCCCGCGCCTCGCTGCATCTCCCCTGGCCTCGCGTGCCAGGAAGATCGCGGGCGCTCACGGAGGAGGCGAGCGCTGCGGCGCGGGAGGGAGCCCGGCCCTGAGCGCTTCAGGAAATAAGGAGCGCGCAGAGCGGAGGAGCCAACCAATGGGTTCATGAATCCGAGCTTTATTGTGGGGGAAACTTGAATCAGTGCGAATCTGTAAGGATAACTGATGTTTTCTGAGAGAAAACGGGTAAGACATTGAAATGCTTTCCCGTGATGGCCTTGGATGAAAGTTGTCAACACACACGGGTTGATAGTGATAGGATAAGGGGTAACGGTTTTAAACTAAGACAAGGGAGATTTAGGTTGGATGTTAGGAGGAAGTTTTTCACTCAGAGGATGGTGGTGATGCACTGGAACAGGTTGCCCAGAGAGGTTGTGGATGCCCAATCCCTGGAGGCATTCAAGGCAAAGCTGGCTGTGGCTCTGGGCAGCCTGCTGTAGTGGCTGGTGACCCTGCCCACTGCAGGGGGGTTGAAACTAGATGAGCTTTGAGGTCCTTTTCAACCCATGTCATTCTATGGTCTCAGTGCTCATTATGTGATTATAACAATTTAGAGATTCCTGGATACATAGGAAGGGCATACAATATGCACAAATTTTCTCTCTTTACACACAGATACGCTTCATCTATGTCTGGATGCAGTTTTTAAAGAGCAAGGGTAGAGTCTTGTACCTGGGAAGGAATAACTGCATGCACCGGTACAGGTTGGGGGGGACCTGCTGGAGAGGAGCTCTGAGGAGAGGGACCTGGGTGTCCTGGTGGATGACAGGTTGTCCATGAGCCAGCAGTGTGCCCGGGTGGCCAAGAAGGCTGGTGGGATCCTGGGGTGAATTAAAAAGAGCGTGGGCAGCAGGTCAAGGGAGGTGATCCTCACCCTCTACTCTGCCCTGGTCAGACCTCACCTGGAGTTCTGTATCCAGTTCTGGGCTCCCCAGTTGAAAAAAGACAGTGATCTCCAGCGGAAGGCCACAAAGATGATAAAGGGCGTGGAACCCCTCTCTGAGAAGGAAAGGCTGAGAGACCTGGGGCTGTTCAGCCTTGAAAAAAGAAGACTCAGAGGGGATCTGATCCATGTCTATACATATCTAAAGAGTGGGAGGCAAAGGGACGAGGCTGAACTCTTCTGAGCAGTGTGTGGTGATAGGATGAGAGGAAATGGCCACAAACTGAAGCACAGGAAGTTCTGCACAAATGCGTGTAGAAACTTCTTCACAGTGCAGTGATGGAGCACTGGCACAGGCTGCACAGAGAGGTGGTGGAGTCTCCTTCTATGGAGATATTCAAGCCCCGCCTGGACGCCTACCTGTGCAACCTGGGCTAGGGAGCTGCTTTGGCAGGGGGTTGGACTCCATGATCTCCAGAGGTCCCTTCCAACCCCTACAACTGTGTTATTCTGTGACCAAGTTTTCAAGATGATACAAGCTAAAATAGTTTCTCAGCAGGATTAGCGTTTTCCTAGGTTTAATACTGCCACCTTCCCATGATTAAATAAGTGAATAAATAACAGCTGCCCTGTGGCATTTACAAAACTGTATTCAGGAATTGTAAATGATCTACTATTTCCAGAGCTTAACTGATGCCAGAAGCACATACCTGCAGTGTGACTTCTGGAGATGGAGCCTTTCGGAGGCCGCAGCTGTACAGGGAGAGTGCTAATGGTGTTACAGTACAAGTGGTTACACATCAGCTCCTCTGCTCCAGGCCTGCTTTGTTCAGAGAGACAGCCATAGCTAACATAGTTCTGAAGGAGCAGAACTTGGACTAAATCACTGTCCACAGGACTTACTATTTCAGTATTGGAACTTGGTCACGTGACTTTCTCTCAGTTTTGAGTGAGCTCTTGCAAAATAATGTGCAAATGCATCATAGCCCAAACCATTTTATCATCAGATTCTCATGCTATGAGAAACAACGTGTTCCAGAAGTTCCAGGGAATTTGTGCAGCAATGGAACAAAAGTACAATTCTTTGTTGTAAAACACAGCTACATTATGTAATTCACATAATGTAGCTGTGCATCTGGGTAAACTAAATGATGAAATCACTACTGATTTCATTCCACTGCCACCTGCAGCTGCAAACACTCCATCCTGCCTGGCATCTTACATCCTGCAGGTCCAGGTCTTACAAGACTATGTCTACACAAGAGAGCTACTGCGTACCACATGCACTGTCTCTGTGTTGACAAGCATGTATTGTCTTTGGAATACTGTCAATGAGTAGAGGAAAGTAAAATGGTAAAGGCTGCAGGGAAATTGGGATTCACAACAGACAGTGGGGACCACACTTTTCTGTATTACTAATTCTAGAAGGCATGGAAGGTCTCCTCCTCAGCTGAGTTGAACCTGAAGCAGACAAGGTTATCTTATTTCCTTTCTGTCCTGCTCCTAGAAAAGAACTGCAGCACAGGAAAGACTTTAAGAAATAAGATAGGTGGCACTGACTTCCTTCTTATGCTCTTTTTCCTTCTCTTCCCTTCCCTTTCTTCTTCCTTTTCATTCAATTCCCTCTTTCCTTCCCTTTCCTTTCCTGCCTCCTTCCTCTTTCCTTCCCCTTCCTTCCTTTTTCTTTTCTCTAGGAGATCACACTCCAGAACCTGCCCTGTCTTTTTCCTTTGGTTCTCCTCACGATGTTCTAGAACCATACTTAATGTGCTGTGCTCACGCAACAAACTGTAAGCTGCTGCAGTCCCTACACTGAGGGCCATGGGAAACACGTTACATGTGAAGTAGTTCATTAACTGGATGACTGTAACATAACATTCACAAGGTTACGTTCCTACAAGAGTGCCTTTACAGAAGTATTTCAGACCACTTGCAGAGGCATGTCGGATGAGACCAGGCAGGTGTTTCTAAAACCTGCCATAAACACCTCATGAAGAAACGAACTTTCCAGTATCACTAGCTGGGAAATAGCCTAAACACCAGCACTCAGAAAAAGCAACAATAACCTTTGTATTTCAAAGTGTCACACCAAAGTCTCACTATTAAACCAAACCTTAAAGTGCCTGTCACTCTAGTCTTCTAGATCTGAAAGTATTTGTTAGGAAACATTGAACTGCTGACTAATATTCTCTGCTTTGAAAAGTGAAGAAAATCAGAAATCCCATGTTCCCAAATAACATACATCACTGACTTCATGTCAAACTTATTTAGTCTATAAGCAAAATGATGATCCCTCATACTCTGTATTTCTCATCAGTGCCACAATCCCTCACATTAAAAACATAAAAGCTGAAATCTAATAAACCACTCTTAAGGAACTAGATTGAAATCCTACCCACAATCTGTTTAAAATGCAAAAGGTTCTTACTGTTGTAATTGCAACATAAGGAAATATCATTGCATGGAGACAGCCCTGGTTCAGCTAAATATGGACTTTTAGTATTAAGACACTTTCTCCAGTATCAGTGTAAGTACTTTGCTGAATTGTGTGGCCTTAGAGATGACCAAGGTTACACCGCACATTTTCAGGAAGTCAACCAACTCTCCTTAAATAAACCTTGGCTTTGAATAAGGGATATGGGACTTTCACTCCTGTAATATTGCTTTGAGGTATTTCACATTGAAAGGTGGCACTTCAGAGACTGCTGTGCTTCACAGTACCCTGAGTATTTCTGAAATCAGAAGCATTCTTCATTTGGTATAGATAGCAGTGAGTTTGAGTACATATGCAGTTTAACTGCAAGAGTAAAATAACCCAACCCTAACGTGTTTTATTTTTCATCAATTGTAAAATACACTACAACTTCCTATGTTTAATATATGGAACCATAAATACAATGTGTTTCAATAATTATTTCATTAAAATCTGGTACAAGAACACCTCAAAGAAGTATTTTTTGCTAAAAATTTTAAAAGGAGAAAGGATTATGAGTGGACCATACATTATTCTGGAAGCAAATCCTCTCCTAGTTCTTCATCAGCAAAATCATCTTCCTCGGTTCGTTTTCTTGCTGCAGTTTTAGGTCTTTCTGCTTGTGGACCAAGTGGGTCTATGTAGGAAGCATCTGGGATTTAAACAAGTACATCTGAAACAGTTACCTGCAAGTATTTTTAGCACTGTTTTAAACATACCTAATCAAACACAAGACTGTTTTCTAACATGACACATCTGTAATGTAAATGCAGACTAGAAAGATCACTGAAGGAGAACAAGGTATCACGTTTGGGAAGTAAGGCAGGGCACAAGAGCAGTGCACCTGAGTTCCAGTGATACTATTTTTAACTTTTTTTTTTTTCTTTATTTTACTACAGCCAATCAGTGAGAAAAAGACTTTGGAAACATGAATGGAACAGGAAGACTGATGTGATGGTTAAGGAAGGGCATTCTAGGAAGTAACACGTTCCATAAGGATTAGGGTTTGTAAATCCCTTACACCCCTTTGAAAACTCAACCTCAGTGAAGAACTTATGACTGCAAAGCCACAAGAACTGACAAGACCTTGCCGCAGACGAAGATTAAAATAAATAAATATTTAGTTGGACCACATTCCTTGATATCTACAGATCCTTTAAAGTGAGCTCTGAACAATGAAGCTAACGTCATCCATCACACTGATTTCACGGGGAAAATGTTTTCCTAATTGTGTAATTATACTTGCTCTTCCAATAATGTAGTTTTTCTAATTCCCCTCTCTTTGAGGGTCTGGGAGGTTGCAAGGTATAAGATGCCCACTTGCCTATTTCTTTACTGCTGCTACTTTCATAGGGCTCACTTGTTCCAGGCAAAGCTTTTAGTTTGGCACTCAATCGTTCCCCTTTGGTACCACCAGCATCTGGAAGGCAAAAAAAAATAGTTCAAAGGCAAGTAAGACACTGTCATGTTCTGTGAAATCGTGACATAAGAACAACGTAACTTCAGCTACTTTCTATCAAACAAGATTTGGATGAAACCATCCTTCCATAATGGAATCAGTACTCATTTGTAACAGCAATTATTCAAACACAATAGACACTGTGCCTGTGCATGTGTGTGTTCTGATTTAATTATTTTTTTCAAATATGTACTTTTTTTTATTCTTTTATTTTAATTTGAAGTAAACATATGAAACTGTTTCTATTTAAATGCTGACATTTCAGTTGCTCACAAGTTAAAGTCACATTCTGGAGTTAAAATAAGTGCAATAAATGTAAGCTTGGTCATAACACATTTTGACATTTCATACGTCTCTGTGCTGACACCTGTTGAATCCTGTCAAGGTTAAATACAACATTTGCTTTGCTTTAAATTGGAAGAGTACACTTGGCACGCGTTGTCTGTGTGGTCGACAGGCAGAGTTCATGTATACAGCCTATGTGGGCCCTGCAGCTTGCTGTAAACACTGCGCTGGCAGCTCAGTTTGCAGCGAGGCCCCCAGGAATGTGTCGGCTCTGAGGCTGCCTCGTGCCTAGACAACGTCAGATTAACATTCTCTTGCCACAGCAGTATTCCAGACACTCTAAATATTCTGTTCACCTCTTAATCTCTTTTTCACATTCATGGCAAGCTTTCAATCTCATTTGCTACAACCCATTTCTATTCAATTATCTTTTTTTCCTATGAGAAAATGTTTCACATTTGGCTTGGTATATTTATGAGGTAGGACGTGCCAAGCAGCCAAATACAAGTATGCTCATTTACTGCATAAAACAATGATGTTATTAAAAATCCTCCATCTGTAAGGAAGAAAAGTGGGTTTAATTCAGCAAGCATTATTTACTAAGTCTGGACTTGGTGACGCTTTTCCATTGTCTTATTTACTACAAATGTTCTTTTCATAAATTGTTACTCATTTAAAAAGATCTTCCACAAAGGTGACAGACCTTTAATTCCCTGTAGATACTAGTGCAGAATGCTCAGAATACTCAACCCTGAATTGGAAGACAATGTTTCTTCTCTGAAAAAGATCTAGCACAGTCTAAATGTATTTAGAAGATCTGATTATGGTTGAAATTCCAAAGCAAGGAAAATGGACTGTGCTGTACACTGACCTCATTTAGCTCAATTCTGCATGACAGATGCTATGGAAGAAATGAATACCTAACAAAGGATTTGAAGGAACTGAAGAAACCTGTGGGTTTGACTGGAAGGGGATCACTCGAAGGGCTGTGAAATTACAGCATGATTTCAGTGGGCTTTGAAACACAGGCCTGTGTAACAGGAGGTGAGAGCTGAGCTTCAAAGATGGTGTTGTGTACAGCCAGAGGGCAACGTCAAATGGTGCACAGGGAGAGGAAGAGAATAGATAATAGTACACTCAGAACCTTGTGAAAAAGAAGACAAGTAATTTACAAACTTAAGAAAGCTGCTGGAAGCAGTGAAGAGCTGTAAAGATAGAAAAGATTCAGCAAGAAACACAAGAAGGAAAGACTAAGCCGGTCAGAGGAACTTCATTAATGAAAATCATAGAATCCTTTAGGTTGGAACCTTCAAGATCTAACCAGCTATCAACCTGACTTACTGAGCCCCACTACTCCACAACATCTCTTAGTGCCACATCTACACTCCAGAGATGCTGACTCCACCACTGCCATGCACAGCCCAATCCAATGTTTAACCAACCTCATCATGAAGAAATTCTTCCTAACGTCCAATCCAAGGCTGCCCTAGTGCAACTTGAGGCCATTTCCTCACTTCCTGCCATTTGGGGAAACGCCTTTCTTGAAGCTCTGCCACGGAATACACAATTTGTCTGCCAATATAGTAGCTATTAAAAATTCTGCTGACCATAACATTATCTGCCAGAAGTTTATACTTCACATTGAAATTACTTCTTGTAATTCTGTATGTTTTTATTCCGTGCATAATTTGGTTAAAGTTCATGAGTCCAGGCTTGCCATGTAGAGCTCAGGATTTTGATGTCCAACATTAAATAGAACTACAAGAGAGAAACTGTTTTTAAAGCAGTTAATCACAAACATGCATACTTTGGAGGGGCGAGTTCTACAGTTTCTTCTTGGGCTCCCCTCTAGGGAAGCAAAACTAACCTTCACTTAATTCAAACACAGGAAAAATAAGAATTAGCATTGGAACAAAGGACAATAATAAAAGCTCTGACACAAAGGCTTGATAAATTTTTTTTAAAAGATTTTCACTTCTGATAGCACAGCTTTGAGTGTCAATGTCTCTGACTGCATTTGTCACCAAAGGACTGCAGGTAAACATTTCTCAAACTGTAAACAAATTCATCTGCATTACTCCAGGAACAGTATCCGAACAAATACTCTTAATTAAAAACAAGTTTTGAAGAATGGAAAAATCAGTGCTGAACCATGTCACTTTCTTTATCCAAGAAAACCTTCACTGCAATGAATACGTACTCCCAATTATTTATTTATTGTGCTTTTCTTTAAAAGGTGTAGTATTACTGTAGTTTGTGTGGAAGCCAGACTCGGCGTACCCACTCTGAGCTGATAACATGGAAATAGGCACTTAAACTGACTGCAGGAATTAACCTCCAGATTTTGGTTGAAAAAGCATCAGGAACTGATTAAACAGAGCTCATCAATGCATCTTGGAAGAAACATTTATTTTGTAAAATGCCTACACCTGAGACATGGATTATCACACTGACATCACCTTCCCGTTTCTTTCTCCATGCATCCCAGAATCACAGAGGTTGGAAGAGACCTCTGGAGATCATCTAGTCCAACTCCCGAGCTAAAGCAGGTTCCCTACAGTGGGTTGCAAAGGAAAACATCTGGGTGAGGTCAGAATACCTCCAGAGAAGAACTCTCCACGACTGCTCTGGGCAGCCTGTTGCAGTGCTCTGTCACACTCACATTAAAGAATCTTGTCCTCATGTTCAGATGGAACTTTCTGTGTTCCAGTTCCATACACAAATATAAAACATTTTTTAAAAAATGGTTGGATTTACATGGCAGAAAAATTAATAAAACAACACAATGCAAAAGCAATCCTATCTTGGAATAATCCTATTTTAAGCACTGATATCTCTAGCAAAGATGATTTTAAATTTTTACGTTTCTGTACATCCAACTTTGCAAGATACCCATGTGTATATATCAGTATGAGCCATAAAACCCAAGTTATTTATGTTTAGATTTTAAAAGAATCTCATCACCTTCAACTGCAATGATGAAATTAACACACCAGAAATTGTTTGAGCAACATATAAAGGAGATCAAGTAGAATTTTTAGCTTGGTAGTCTGTCCTCATCAAACTTTTCAGTAACAAAGCACACAGTTAGCTAATGCTTTTAAAGACTACACAACTTTCACTAAATCCAGAATGTGTTTAAATCCAGCTCTTAGCACCTTTCACATTCAGGATGAAGGCACCATCTCTGGAGAAGAAAGGGCTTTGGCTGGAGTTAACTAGGGGTGGCTGGACTAGATGATTTCCAGAGGTCCCTTCCAACCCCTAAAATTCTGTGATTCTGTGACCCAGAAGAACAGTACCAGACAGAGTATTACGTAAAAACCGAGGAAATAAATAAAAAAAATACACCTGATTCCCATTTAAGTCTACCAAAGTTCATTCTGCTTTCAAACCCTGTTGAATAGAAGTTTGTTTCTGGTCTATCAGTCAAGCCATCTCCTCAGGTGAGTTCATATGCAGCAAACAGGTGAAGATGTTCACATCATTCAGATACTTCCTGTCTGTTTATAGAAAAGAACGCTGTTGTTTTTTTTGTATGCACAGTAAACAGCCAACAGAACCTTCTCATAACAATTTGAAATTAATGAGGCATGAACACAAGCCTAGAAAATAATAGCAATCATGCAGTTATTGCTGCATGTATTGCTGCAGAAACAGGAAGAATCTCTTGCCTCAACCACACTGAAAATTATTTGGGATGCTTAGTGCCCTAATATCCACAATATACTTGCATATTAGTATGAAGAGATTCCTATGAGGTACTAAAGAGCATTTGAATATAGCATGCTTGCTATCATCACTGAATGAAATAAGAGACATCTTAATTCTTCTTGTGGCTTTTTTTTTTTTCTTTCCCATATTCATCTGGATAGGTTTAGGTAACAGGGAGAGTACAAAATGCTTAGCCTTTCATCTTCTGAACCTTACACTGCTTCTCTGGGCTCCTGTCCGAGACTTCACGACTCCTCATACACACAACTGCCCTCTCATCTGGTACAACACTCCCCATTCAGAGAGCAAGGCAAACACAGAGACCAAGTAAACACTGCTATGGTTAGGAATTCCTTAAGGTCATACTTTTGCTTATCTATGAAAGCCTCTATGGTCTTGATCAGTAAAAAATCCCTTACAGCAGTAAAAACCACAATGCCCTGACTTCCAAGTGCTGCATGTTAGTGTCACATCTCTGCAAAAGACAAGAAGTGCGTGAACAAGAAGATTATTAAAAAGGAAATCTTTGACAACTGCTGAAACTCAGATGTGCTGTTAAAAAACTTCTTTTTTTTTTCCCCCCTTTTTTTCTAATTAACAAAAACATAAAAGCATCTTAGGGATGTCAGTTAAGTATAGAGACATGGGGCTGGTAAGAGGAAAGAAAGAAAACATGCATCGTGCCTAAAATATAGGGAATGCATACACACTTCATTTAGCTAGTAAGTAATAAACTAAGCATGATTCCATGCCTCACTGGATTCAGTAATGATGGCAAATATCCCATACAATGAAGGAAAATGATCCCTTTTGGTCTTGGCAACAACACTGGAAGAGATGAAACTCAAAATGCATACGAATGTTTCTTTTCTTGTAATAAAGACAGTCATATTTCAAATGTGTATTAAGATCTTGAAATAAAGTAATCTTTGTTTATACTTGATGTGTGTCTCCATGCAAGCTGTATGCAAACACTTCCTATGCTGTAAAATACAGATTCATAACCCAGCTGAATAATGCCACTGGCTAAAATGACATTTGAGTCTTTGGCTTTCCCTCAGTCTTCCTCAGTGCAGTGTAGACAAGCTACAATGAAGTCCTTAATGTTTGCTGCCATGACTTCGTGATTGATAATGTTCCCTAGACTAAAAAGATGTAATGCCTTTGGCTCCATTGAGATACACAGAATCATAGAATTGCTCAGGTTGGAAAAGGCCTTCAACATCAAGTCCAAACACAACCTAACCATACTGCCCTAACTCTAACAACCCACCCCTAAATCACGTCCCTGAACACCACATCCAGATGAATTTTAAACACATTCAGGGTTGGTGACTCAACCACCCCCCTGGGGGAGCCTGTTCCAGTGCCTTACAATCCTTTCTGTAAAGAAGTTCTTCCTGATATCTAATGTAAACCTCCCCTGGCGCAACTTGAGGCCATTTCCCCTTGTCCTGTCACTGACACCAGTGAGAAGAGACCAACCCTGCTCTCACTGCAGTCACCTTTCAGGTATTCGAAGAGAGCAATAAGGTCTCCCCTCAGCCTCCTCTTCCCCAGACTAAGCAGCCCCATCTCCTTCAGTCACTCCTCACAGGACATATTCTCCAAGCCCTTCACGAGCCTTGCTGCCCTTCCTTGGACCTGCTCCAGCACCTCAGTGTCCTTGCTGTATCAGGTGCCCAGTGTCCTCGAGGTGGGGCCTCAACAAGTGCCGGGGAGAACTGCTGGGGGGTTGGACTCACTAATCCTTAAAAGGTCCCTTCCAACCCCTACAATTCTGTGATTCTGTGTGAGTACAGGGACAGGATGACTTCCCTAGTCCTGCTCACCACACCATTCCTGACACAGCCCAGGATGCCATTGGCTTTCTTGGCCACCTGGGCACACTGCTGGCTCATATTCAGCTGACTGTCCATCAGCACACCAAGGCCCTTTTCCATCAGGCACTTTTTCAGTCACTCCTCCCCAAGCTTGTACGGTTGCCTGGGGTTGTTGTGACCAAAGTGCAGGACCCGAAACTTGGCTCTAATTAAACAGGTCTCTAGCTACCAGGATCATCCTTCTGGCCCGTATTGAAGATGGGCATCACATTTGCCAAACTCAACTCTCTATAGATAGATATATGTATGTATAAATGTGTATACATCATAGAAGATATATATTATCTATATGATATACATATATACACACTCACCACAACTTTCAATCAGGAATCTCAACAAAAAGTTAACTCCAGGCTCAATACAGGACCTTCTTTGTACCTCTGCTTGTTTTCTGAGTCATTGCCAGAAAGGCTGGATCTTTGGCACTAACTTCATTCGACAGAGGCTTCCAAAACATGCTCTTACACAAGCTTGTTCTCAAAATTATTATTTTTTTCCATTTTTTCATGAATTTGACACTGTATCTTGAGCATCACGCTAAGAATTATTGATAGGTCAGTTCTGATCTTGCTTATCCTCTCGTCCTCTTTATGTTTGCACCTGCTCTTCTCCAGTTACTCTGAATGGGGAGGGGAAATAATCCCTCAGAATTAGATTTTGCAGTCAAAGTTCCTGATGTGCCTTTTTAGGGGGTGACCTTTCTTTTTTTCTTTTCAGTGACGTTTTTAAGAGAAACTATTTCTGTCTTTAAAGAAAAGATTCACCTGCTTATCATTTATACTCTCTATTACTAAATTATTGATGCTAATTCATTCTCCTCTTTTTTTTTTTTTTTCTTCAACTAAGGCAAGTAGATATAATGACAAAAGACAACTGTAAGAAGAGAGACCCTTTGTGCCACTTGCCCGGATGCCTGCCACAGTGTTTTGCACAGCAGTGACTACCTCTACCAACTCTCCATTTCTGTTTATTGTGAGCCAAAGTGAATCTTCACCCTGTGATAAAAATGTGTCCTGAAGCTCTCTCACACTGCTGTCTTGCTCGCACCTCTAGCTGACTGTCTCATCAGAGCGCCTATGTTACAAAAGAGAACCCAGACATTTCCATCCCTTTCTGCTACCAAAACAAGGAACTTCACCCTGAGAATTATTTGGCCTAAGGCCCAGAACAGGTAAAATTAAATTCTAGGCAAATTACATTTTTTCCTACGTAACTAGAAGTGATTTAAAAGCTCCTCTTGTGAAACTGCTGAGCTAAAAAAAGGAATGAGAACTTATGAGAATCCAGTACTAATTCTTAACCCTTAGAGAACTCAGGAGAGCACCCTTCCTAAATGCCAAAGCATTCTAAAGTCCTTTTAACATGATGCTACTAATTTTCATGACCCTATAGAATTGGATCAATGTAGTAAAACTTCTGCTATGTCAGTAGATAAATAAAATTATCAGTTAATTATCAGTTAAGAAAAAAATGCATGAAGTGTTTCACTGAAAAATGAAGAGAATAAAAGCAAGAATTTCTAGGGGAGATTTTCTATGATACTGAACGATGTAAGAAAAATAAAAGTAGAATACCAAGGAATAATTTCCTATTTGAAATTTTTTTTATCCCACATGGCCAAAGTAGCCTCAAGCCTGGTAGTTTCCTTAGAACAGCAAAGGGCAACATTCAGATTTAACAGTATTAATGTCACGTGGATTTAATAATAGAAGGGAAAAATCATTAGCTCTGCAATATATAGACTGCCTAGTGTAGAAAAGGCAACACAGGCAAGCTTCCAGATTTACCTTCCTACAGCTTCACATTTAAGAAATTCAGCATTGTGGATATATGGGAGCAGAGAGACTTAACACAAGAGAATGAGCTTTTCTCTGTGGAAGCCTCTAGCACTTTATCTCTGCCACACTGGTAAACAAGGGAAAAAGAGCAAGAAGGTAACACAGCAGTCTTCCAAATACAGGGCTGGCAGCACAAAATAAACTCTTGAACTTGCAACAAACAGTACTTGATTATTATTCAGTGCTTATTTGTGTGCATTCATAAATGCAAGGTTTTACAAACACTTTAAGAAGAGCTATTTTCTTTCAAATCATGACAAGCCCAATATTTAAGCAAAGACATTAAGTACTTACCACCACCAGCACTTCCTTCCCTGCGGTTACGTGCACTGCCATCTCTGCCAGATTTAATGCGCTGCAGAACAGTGAAACAGGTTTGAAAAGAACAGAACAAAACCCCCATTTACTAGTGTACTCTAGAAATAATTATTAAAAACTCAACCTAGCTTATTACTATAACAGAAGAACGTTAAATTACATTTGTCTTACTGTAACTAATACACTCTGTGTTCTCAAAGCACAAAACTGTCCCCAAATCAGTGTTAAAGCCAATGTTTATGTAAAACTAGAGTTGAAATTCAAACAAACTATCTCAATAAATAGTTTTTCTTCAGATAAAATTTATACAAGGAACATGCATAAAAATAGTTCAGATGAATCTCTGTGAAGTACAGCTGAAAAAACAGGCAACATAGCCCTCCTTGCATGAGTTCAAAGTAGCCTCTGCCCATTAACATCTTGCAAATCCCACAGGCGTTTTATTATTGTAAAGATTCAAGGAAGGGGGGAAGCAGGGAAATGTATGAAAAGAACTATTCACCCCATAGATCTTAAATTTTGAATACCTGGCAAGGCACTGTAATTTACAGCAAAACTTAATTTGCTGTTGAGCGCTAAACGTAAGATAAAGGTGAAGGCAAATACTTCAAAAACTATGCCCAAAAATTCAGCTCTCTTGCTCACAGGAAGGTACCATAAACATCTTCCAGCTGTGTTTTTTTTTTTTTTTTTTAAAGGGATGGTTGAAAACTCTGACAGTTGATCAAAGCAAAACTTCTGCATTGCATGGCAGAATTGGCTTCTCTTGGCTAAACACCAAAGTTCTCATGCAAATAGATTGTCAGTTATAAGACAGCACATATCAGAAAGGGACTGTTTTATGGGCAGGTACAAATAGTTGGCATTTCAAATTGACTCAGTTGTCAATAAAAGTCATCACTGCATCCTACAGAATTCAGTTTCTGCTTAAAACGTGTGTATGCTACTTAACCACGTCTACAATTACTGTAGCTTCTTCACTCATTTTTCACCAGAAAAGTAACATGGAGTCTGGCAAAGTTAGAATGACACAGACAAGAAAGAACTTTCAAGCTTCTTGCCAAAAGAAAAAGGAAGAGCTTTTAAATCAGAATTCACAGAAGTCAGACAGGAAAGCAGCATGCCTCACATGAAACCTGGAATGGTGCTGATCTCTCCAGCCTGGGACTAGTACTCTCGTACTTTGTATTTATTTTGGGAAACCTTCAAGTCTAGAATATGTTCTCTCAGTTCTGGATTAAGTATGCTGTTTGCAGTCCAGTGCCTTGGGAAGAATGTTCAGACTGTGCAGACGATGAAGGACTGACAAGAGTCCATCAGCAGAAGTTCAGCTTTCGTCTGTCAGAGGGTAAGCAGTCCCTATGTGATAGTGCTGTGGTGGTGTTTACTTCCTTGGACTTTACTCCCCCAGTGTTGCAGAAGTACTACAGATGAAGTATATGACAAATTCCCATTCCAACTGAGTAGCTTACAAGCCACCCATACTAAAAGCAGGTACTTAAAATAGGTCCATTTTTTTTCCACCCCAGAAATGCCTATTTCTCTCTTCAGACTGCAAAAGAAAAGTAGGATGATGAGCCCAGATGTAGATGCCTGAAGGTAAACACAGCAAGTCCCTGTGGTGTTTGCACCAATCATCACTGCTTCACTCCACACCCAATCAGTACCACTTTTTCAGTCATTAAGCTAACCTAAAGGAAATAAATGGTAATGTATGTACACATGGGAGCCAAGGAGGTTATGCGAACTTTTACACTAATACCTGTCTTTTTATTAAACTGAAACATGAAAAAGAAATATTAATGCAGTAAAAAAAAAAATGACATGAAGGTTACAGCAAAAATCCAATTCTGTGAGAGACAGGGAGAAAAACTTCTACAGTGAATGAAGCCCACAGATGTTCCCAGATTCTTGGCTGGAAGTATTTAACAACTTGCCTGTATTTGAGAACCAAATGAAGGAAGTACTCCAGAATATTTATTTTGGTAAAAACTCCATGTGGATATACTTATTCTGGCAAAACAGTGCCAGAACAGCAAATTTTGATAAATTTCTACACAAAGTCAGTGTGCAGACTTTGAAAAGCAGGTATATGACAATGGCATTCACCCTTTCGGTCTTTACTGGGTGCAATCGAGAAACCACGTGTTAGTCAAAAATTGGGAGCAGGAATTGAATTGTCTCTGGTTTTGTTAACTGAAACCAGTGTTCCTACTGGAAACCTACGTGGTGAAATATTAACACTTGATAATTTTAGAGCTCGAAAATACAGTTTATATGTGCACGAATGACAGAGGAATTTCTTAGGACAAAAATACCTAGTCATTTCCAAAGCCAGATGACAGACTGAAGAATAACCTCCCAGCCTCCACCGTCACAGAACAACAAAAAAAACCACCAAAACTAAACTGGGGGATGGAAATCCAGATGAAATCCCAGCAGCAAATAGGAACTGCAGTTCTATTGTTTGCAAAACAGCACTGGCGCTGAGACTCTGTCTTGGACTGCTGAATTCCACTAAGATCTCTATCATTCAGTTATTACTCAGTGAAGTCCCTTAACTCAATGTAGTCAAAATGAAACAAAAATCCAACATTTTAAGCATAATTCATGCACTACTAAACTTTCAGTTCTTAAATAACTTTGACAATTTAATCTTTTAAATATTTACTGGTAGCTTTTTCCCCCACCAGATAGTACAGAAATACATTCAGGAAGGCTCAAGCAGGAAGCAAGCATGAAGAAACTGGACAAGACATTTTCTTTTTCCACATATTTAATTATCAATTTTCTTAAGAGAAAGATATATTGTCCTTAGAATCCTCAACATTTGCAGATGTATGGTGCATAATTAAGATCTTCATTGTAAAAACACTGGAATTCTATGCAAAGTATGAGATTACTTCTGCATCTCTAGAATCCTCTCTCTTTCTCACCAACTAAGGTAACTGAGTATTTAACTGGTTTCATATCTGAGTTTTCCTGCATACAGCACTGAGGTACTGGATGCTACTGCAATATCAGAGATATCTAGAGTTCTTTGAAGTGAGACTGTCTAGAAACTAAGGAAAGCCTGTTTAACACACTCAGTTAATTCAAAGTTATATAGAATAGAAATACCTGGTTATCTGCTTTGTTTACTGATACCATTATGAGGGAGACACGGATGAATATTAGCCCCACGACATTTGCAGTCTGCCTTCTCGTGTCCATTTTTCAAAAAGATTACATTTTACATTTACAGAGAATCCAAACCAGTATAATTCAAATGGCCCACAAAGCAGGCTTGTAGCATAAAGTTGGAATCCTTTGATCAGCATTCCCCCATCTGAGTTCTTTTCATTTTTGAAATGTCCAAGTCTACATGTACATACTTAAGACTCTCTGGAATTGAAATAAAACTGCAGTAACTAAAGACGTATTTTATACATTATCTGCCATTGAATGGAGCCAGTAAGTCTTATTAGCACAACATAACTTAGGTAAGACTTCATGAGGTCTAATGCAATGATGCAGTTTTCAGACAATTCACTGGACAGAAAGAGCAAGCTTGAAAATACTGCAGCCCCGTAACACAGACAACACTTTCCAATTAAGAAGCCGATTTTAATTTTAAAATCTTACTTTATCACAGGAATAACACAAAAATTATGAACACACACTACTCTGCAACACAAGGTGTGACTTCACACCTTTCACAGCCAGCAGCTTTTCCATGGAAACTCTTTTTCAGTTTAAAACTTTGCCACTAATGTAAATGATTTACTTCATACTTATGTAACCTGCTAACGTTGCAGTTCTGTAATAGCAAAAAGGAATTCTACAACATGGAGAAATTCTTGCACTCCCCTGTCTCTCTGTAGCTGCATTATTACTTGGCTGGTAAATACACTTCACACAGTCTGGCAAAGAAGTAGGAAAGACGACATTCCAGAGAAGCTGAA
Source organism: Odontophorus gujanensis (assembly GCA_013399175.1). Taxonomy (NCBI): domain Eukaryota; kingdom Metazoa; phylum Chordata; class Aves; order Galliformes; family Odontophoridae; genus Odontophorus; species Odontophorus gujanensis. Next base: position 20,104 of record VXAB01001686.1, read on the forward strand.
TTATGCGTGTGGCTCCAGCATTCCCAGCACATGCACATAACCCATCTTTCACTAATATTTAAAATCACAGAAAATCCAGTGCTCAACAAACATTCAGACAGATTTAATGCTGACCACTAATTTAAAACTAAAAAACCCAAACCACAAAACACGAGCCTTTCCAAACCTGGTATTTAATACATATTTTATTTTGAAGCGCCACCAGCACTGTCTTAGCCTTATCTGCAGTATGTGGTCTGTATTGCAGAAAGAAATAGGCTTACCTGCTCCCTTATCTCCTTTAATTTTTCCACTTTCTTGAGTTTTGTCATATATTCCTGGACTTCTTTCAGTCCCATATCTGTGCAGAGACGAACTAAAAATCGGAGGCCTAATTGAAGAGCAAAACACTGTGAGAAAAAGGCTTACAAGCAGCTCAAACCACAAGTGCACCCTTCCCAAACTGGACATACTGAAGGGCAGTACAGAACACTGTGAACAGCTATGAATACACGGTGATTCTAGTCCAACGTCACTATGCAAGTTACAATACTTGGATCGTGTGGAAAAGTTCAACACTTTCTGTGATGCACTGTCTATACCCATGAACAGTTCAAACATCACTTAGACATGCTGAAGATGGAAATTGCTGAATTCTTTTGTCTCAGAATGCTTGGTGAACATTTTGGAAACTGGAAACTATAATAATTGTACTAATTTATTCCTGAGGAACCACTACCAACTGCATTTTGTTGAAAACAATTTTACAAGTGCCAATTGAATCAAAATAGTTTGTGGTTTCTATTTTTTTCCCTGTTTTTTGTTGTTGGTCTAGTTGATTTTCCTAAGTATTAACTCCATAAAATAAAAAACACGAAGATCAAATGTAACTGTGCAACAGAAACAAAAGGATCACTACAATCAGCGACTGGAGATGCTGAACCAAACTCTGAAAACATTCATGCTACTACTATGAGTTTGTCAACATCCCTCTGAGGCAGAAATAAACATGACACAAACCACTTCTCTCTTGACTTCTTTTGTAAATTCTGCTTTTTAATTATCATTTTTGCGCAAGGTTAGCTTTCTGCTGCTTTAAGGGAGCTGCACTTGTTCACTGAGGGATCAGATAAGCATCAGAACCAGCGTAAGGAAGAAGGTTGGGAGCATACAGCCAGGAAGGGGAGAGTGAAGAACCATTATTTCAGCAGTAGAAAACGTTTAGATTAGTTAAATTGCTTGCTCAACAGCTGCCTCAACTTCGTAATTTGTTGAAACACCATTCAGAAAAACAGTGGCATTTCTAAAAGGCTTTCTTATACTCCAAGTGACCAATGTAAAAGCAACATTTTGCCTACAACCTTGAGAAGTCCTAGTATTGAATTTTTCTTGTACAACAGAACTGTATGCTTCCTCTTTAAAAACTACGCTTGTTAAAGGAGGACAATACAATTCCATTTTAAAATAAGGCAGAAACTCTTCCCATATAAAATTTAGAAGTGTAGGCTTGTTGGTGACAACCTTCTAGTTTGGAATTAGTACAGCAGTGTGAGATGTAGGAGGATGTCCTAGCAATCAGTAACAGGCCCTGTTTCCTATACGGCTTCTTCATTTAGACTACAGCTATGACAGTTTCTGTAAAACATCCTACTCTTTAAAGCTGTTTCCTGTAGTGCAGTTTGAAATTCTCTAAGGATTTTCTAGAGACTACCTGACCAACTACACTTTGCAACTCTCTACCTCCTTTCAGAAGGACGAGCTTTGGCAAAAATTTTACTAGATCATTTCTTTGTATCTGGAAATTTACAGCGGGAGTTTCTACAAGTAGCGACTAGAAGTAAAAATACATGTGCTTTAATCTCATGATAAAACAATTAACATAATTATAAAATGTATCAAGTATGCAAGAGAACGAGCTCAGCCAGTCAGCTACAGTTAGTTCATTTTCATATTTCTTCTTTAGCATTACCCTAGGACTTCTTAAATCACATTTTTGTGTTGTCGCAAAAAAGGAACTCAATATGGGGGCACGAGTAAGAATAAAAATGTTAGCTCAGAACAGTATCTGAGTTCAAAAGGTACTTACAACATACAGATAACCAACAAACATATTTTAAATAACAGTTTTCTTTGATGGTTGTACCACTCAATGAAACAACTTACATTCAGCATTCTCTGGGAATTTTTGGTGAATGATTTTGTATTTCTCTAGAGCTTTCTGGTAGTTACCTGCAAACAAAACAGATGACTCCTACCAACATTTCCGAACATTAAAAAATATAAATAAAATAGAATAAAAAAGAATATCCAATGAAGAGTTTATACAACTTGGTCTAACTACATCACTTCATCTTTTCAGTTTTAATACATTTAAGATGAAATTTGAGAAAACCAATCTTAACATTCATTAAATACTACACAACAGCAAAAATCAAAAGCATCTGAAAATGGTTCAAATTATTCTGTGACAAACAGTTTCCTAATTTTTGCCATTTTTCTACCTGCTAGGACCCTTATGACATATGTGCCATATAAGGTAGATAACACATCTAGTGCTTATCTGAGGCTGCAAACAGAAGGACTAATCAAATAGAAACACTGAACTACTGAGCTCTGCCTCTGTTTTCTTCAGTGAGAACACCTGCTTCTCTCTCTCTCGCCCAAAAAGCAGTTTTCACCAATCTAGTAGCAAAGTAATTAGCCTTTAATTTGGTGCAGCTTGATTAGCATGCAAAGGACTGACAAGAGCAAAAATTCACATCCATAATATAATTGATAGAAATTCATTCAGATGTAATTGTTTTTATTTTCCTAATGTGAAACAGAGAACAATCAAATCTGCTGCGTTAACATGATAAACTGGGAATTTCCACAGTGACTTATGAATGAGGTGAATAAACAGCCAGTTTTTCTTCGTTGGGAAAGCAAATCTGTCTCTTTTTCAGTGGTGCTGACTGTTCTTAAATCACTGCCTTTCCCAGGTCCTCTTCCATTTTCCATTGTTGAATTAAATAACTGATTGGAGTGAGAAAACTACTTATTAAGGAATCTAGGACAGCAGAAAGAAGAGCGACAAAATGAAACAGCTAAGAAGGCAAGTATCATTAACACAATTCTGTGATGAAAAAGACTATAAAGATTAGGCTCTTTCCATTTTGCTTATTGACATATAATACTCCCAGCAAGAAGCTGCACATTAAGACTGACCGTTGTTTGAGCAGTGCATATACTACTTAAATATCTAAAAAATTACACCTATTGTTGAAAATGAATGGGAATTAAGCAACTTTAAAGTCTAAGGACTATGTTAGATCTGACAGTACATTAATTACATTTTAAAATGTCTAGCAAATAATTTATTCTGTCATATCTTTATTTTAATTACTTAAGAGCACAAGGAATGTTTCATGCATAAGTCAGTACAGGCATACTACTCAGACTTTAAAGAGAAGTCACATTTTATTGCACAGATATATAAAATTTTTAACAAAATAATATGTAACCAAATTTTTAAACAAAATTTAGGACCAGTACTCACAGGAGACAAAAGATCAAAAGGAAAAAAAATCAAAACATCAATCAAAACAAATATTTTCAACTAACTGCAAAAAATGTTACAGAACTTACCGCTTCTCCGATAGCAACTAGCAACCATCAGCTGCCACTTCACTTGTGTAGGTCTGCATAGAAAGGAAACAAAGTTGTGCACACAGAAAGCACACAATAAACAGGCAACACACTCTGGATAGCATTTGTAAAAACCTGCTATTAAATTCCTCTTAAACATTTCACCCTAGGATAGTCTCCTTCTAGGAAGCAGCTAACCTAATTAGTTCACAGAGTGTATTTGTGTGTCATGCTCTTGTGTTCAGGACTCCAAGTTACTAGATGTCAATTATCCAGAAGTACTTTGCAGTTTACATTCTTCATGTTTCATGCAAGGACTGCTACATGAAGCCTAAAACATTTAAATATTTCCCAAAACGGTTTCAGCTGTTTCTTTCCCAAGTTTCCTAAGAGAGCTGCAAGTGCCAGCACATCTGACCTAATAGCTCGACTAAAATACAAATGTTGATGGTGGGCAGTATACATGTACTGAAGGGAATGCTATTGAACCTTTCAGAAAGGGTAGCATGCAGACAGGAACACACCAGAAACTGCTCAGCATCTCCTGAGAGTAAGTGAGCATCCAGTGAAAATTCACCTGAAGCCTACAACCAGGCTTGGGTGCCAACATACACTCAGCAACAAAGACCTGCATTTTTACTAAGCTTCTTCCATCTTTGTGATGATACATGATGCCTTACAACTATCAACTACTGAATACTGGTTGCTGTTCATGTTGCCTTTGCAATTTGCACAAATTTGTTTGTTGGACCAACTGGTTGCAGAATTAACACTGTATACTTGAGTATTTCACTATAATTTCATGTTTTTAAATCCTTCCCTATATACAATATAATCTCAAGTTTAATTACTTTAAATGAAAAGCTGGATTGCTTCTTACAGAGATAAGAGTTTGAAAACATTTTCATAAGGAAAAAAGGAGCCTAACACAGACCACCAAGCATGAAGAAAGCAGTCTCTCAATGTGAGGATCCACACGCTGTCAATCATGCTAAGAAAAACAGGTATGGTGAAAAGCTGCACCGATGCACTGTCCGTCTTCTCCAAGTTGTGAGTCAGACTGACAGTTAAGATCAGGTATACAGTCTTAATGATTATTTAATCATAGGATCATAGAGTGGTCTGGGTTGAAAAGGATCTCAAAGATCCTCTAGTTTCAATCCCCCTGCTTTTGTCTCACAAGATCACTTTTCTAACTTAGAATACAAAGCACAGCCTACAGACTCACGTTCTTAAGTACACCATGTTCTGCTAAAGGATAATTTCAGCCAAGTAAGTTTAAGGTAAAACAGTTCAAATATCTATGTCAAAACCAATTTGATCTGCCAAGCTGCATACACTATTGTTAATTCTGTGGCACACTTCTGCTTACTTATGTACCTTATTTGTAATATCATTCTTATGGCAGTAGAACCTAAATGAAAAGGGAAAATGCAGCAAGAGCATTTAAATATACATTTATCTAAACCATCACTTCCTGACTGCATGGTAAACAGAAAGAGAATATTTCACATAAAGCCACAGAGAAGGAAGTGTTGGTGACTTGGTAAAACCGTTCCCTACTTCATTGCTGTGCTTAATGACAGGGAACAGAGAAAAGAGGTTCTAACAGATAATACCATCTTGGGCCCTCACTTACATTGAAATAGCACAGTAAGAACAAAAACAATTGGTAAACAAACAGAAGTTTGGGAAAATTAAATAATGTTCCAAAAAAACCACTGATACTTGCTAACAATACTAGAATTATCCAGTTAAGTTATCTCTGAGCATAATTATGGATGTCTAGTCACATTATTTTTGAATAGATATAAAATAAAAATTACTTACAGGATAAGTGTTGCACTTTCAAAGTACTCAATGGCTTTATCATAAAACTGAGTGTCAGTGCATTAGGCTCCAAGACATTCAATGACCTCAATGTTTGAAGGGAAATACTGGTATGACTGACAAAATAGAAAAGGCAAAAGAAACACAACTGTAGTGATAAACAACATCTTTATGTTACTTCTGGAATATCTTACTCAAGTGTTTAATTCCCGAGATGCCAAAAATATGTTATTTGTGAATGGAAGCAGTGTACTATGCTAAGCAATCCTGAGGAGGAAAAAAAAAAAAAAAAGCGTGCCAAGTTTTCTAATTACAAAATGCATTTTAGAAGTTACCTGAGATAAGTCTGTCACATTTTCCATCTAGCCCTACTTGAAGTACTATATTAAACAGCCTGAAACAGCTAAGGTGTTTACTTAGATCAGATCTATGTGTGAACACATTACCTAAAATGTGAAACAATGCCATCTAATACAATTTCACACTCAAATCAGTCTGATAGAAAGTTAACCTAAAAGCATTCTTTTTCATGAAATGCATATGTATGTAAATAACATTGAGAAATCTCAATTGAAACAGGCACCAAAATTATAATCATGCACAACTTTACTAGTACTCAGATAAAATACTGGATGACATTGGTCATCCTCTCACTTTATGTGTAAATAAATAAGAACTGCTGGATTGCAAAGTGACTTCTTGTCTCATTCCCATTTCTGAAACTGAAGGATCTCCAGAAACCACAGCCAATACCACAGACAGTTTGAAAGGAGAGGGGATGCCTCATTTTAGGCAACTGTGTACATATAATACATAGCAATAAGACACACATTTATCTCCATATCCATCACACAGGTATACATTCCAACTAATGCTGTCCAGTTAAACACCCTTAAAATCACATTTATTGTATCCATTTTTAATCTTGAGTCTCAGATTGAGTTTTAAATTAAAACTGTAAGGGACCAATGTAAATAGTGAACACTTGACAAACAAAAGTTGGAGGTCATATACCAGGTGGAAACACAGACTTAGTGCTTCTTCGAGACCCAACTACAAAAATTAAACTTTGTCAACTATCTACAACCCCACCATCCTCTGCAAAGGTCAATCTTTCTTCTTTTGGATGTCATTTTGAACAGTTCACATGAATCAGTTGTAAACATGATCTAGAAAACTATGCTAACATTTTCCTTAATTATGAGAAAGTAATAGAAAGCAAATACCTCATAGTAATAATGAAAGGCTTGGGATTTATCACCTTCACTGTCATATAATTTCCCTAACTTTGAAAGTACATGTGGGTCAGTTGGTACTACACTGATCAACTGCATGAGCCACTCTATGGCTTGACTGGGATCTTCCATGATTTCATAGCTAAGTTTTCTTCAGTTAAGGAATAGTGATGATGATTTTTTTAAAATTTACTCAGATTTCCAACTAATTTATATAATATAATCCATATGCTACACAGATATACTAGTCACTGTAGTGTGGACATATATTTCTTTGTTTTAAATACAGACTTATCATCATCTCTTTATGATGACATGAAGCTGAAAGGTACAGTGGACACAATACTGGGGGGAAGCCATCCAGAGGAATGTGGACATGCAAAAAAAGTGGGTGTGCAAGAATCTAATGAGGTTTAACAAGGCCAAGTCCAAGGCGCTGAACTTGGGTCAAGCTGGGAAAAAAACTCATTGAGAGCAGCCTAGTGGAGAAGGACTTGGGAGTCCTGATGGACAAAACTGGACATGAGCCAGCAGTGTACACTCACAGCCCAGAAGGCCACCAGCAACGTGTGCTGCATCAGAAGAGGGGTTGCGAGCAGGGAAACAGAGGGTATTGACCCCCTCTGCTCTGCCCTCATGAGGCCCCATCTGGTGTACCTGTGCCCAGGCCTGGGGCCGGGGGAGGAGGGAGGACGTGGAGCAGCTGAAGCTGCTTCAGAAGAGGGCCTCAAAGATGAGGCCAGAGCACCTCTCCTGTGAAGACAGGCTGACAGCTCGGTTCAGCTTGGAGAAGGCTCCACAGTGACCTCACTGCAGCCTTTCAGTACTTCAAGGGAGCTTAAAAACAGGAAGGGGACAGACTTTTTACACTTTCTGATAGTAATAGGACAAGGGGGAACAACAATCAACTAGAAGAGGGGAGATTTAGGTTAGATATTAGAAAAAAAAAAAATACTGTGGGTGATGAGATGCTGGAATAGATTGTTTAGAGAGTTTGTGGATGACTCATCTCTGGAAGCATTCAAGGCCAGGTTGGATGGGGCCCTGGGCAGCCTGATCTAGTGGCTGGCAACACTGCCCAAGGCAGAGGGGTTAGAACTGGATGATCTTTAATGTCCCCTCCAATCTAAGTCATTACATGATTCTTTGATACTCTCTTTATCATCAGCAAGTGTTTTTTGTTGGAAAAAAAAAAAAAAAAAGGAAAAATAGTTCAGAGGTTTTAGCCGCCCTTTTACCTTAAAAAAAAAAATTGGTCTCAGTTGCCTTTCATGTCAGCCAATAATTTAACCTTTTTGTTTATAAGACTGAAGTGCGAGAACCAGGTAATTCATTTCTAACATTAACACTTGAGTTTATTGTTCATAATACATCATTTTGTCCTTAGTAATTGATTGGGCAAAGAATAGGCTTTTGCCTACTGAGAAATTATCTGTTCTATACCTTAGGACAGCATAGGCAATGTTTAATTCTTGCCCTGAGTACAGATGCAACTTTGATTTTAATCAGGCCTACAGTATGCTTTCCCCTCCTCAGCTGCACAGCAGCTCCAATCTGTAAGTCTGAGCTACAGCTACTTCCAAACACAACGTTGAAGTTTTTTGCTGAACTCTATCCTTCATGGAAGAAGCCTGTAATCACTGGTAGAAAACTAATTCACATAGCTGTGGAGCACAGAAGTTGTCCATCTGACCCAAGTGAGAACTGTAGGATCATGTATGTGTTTACACATAGGCTAGGCAAGGAATGCAAACCACAGCCCTTGGGCATTTTGCTTACTGTCTTGTCTATTGCTTTCCTTAAAAGTGCAGTGCAGCAATTGGAACCTGTTCTGCTTTAGGGACTTTTTTATTACGGTTTGCACATCCTCAGAAACACTGTTAAATAAACTGGTACTGCAGAATATCCCTGGTACTGTGCAAAGCCAAAACATAACCCACCCCACGTTTGGCTTTTCAATCTGTTTCTGCTTTTGCAGTGCCGAGAGACAATTATTTTCTTACATATACACTAGCCTGAACACAGCTCTTCCTGCAGAACTTCACTTTCATTACACGTGGTTATTTTTTTCTCTATGGCTTTACTCAACTGTGCTTACATCTATGCAATTATTTTCAAAATTAAATCAGCAGCATTTTAAATACACCAGGATACTGACCGTAATTGTTCAACTGTTCCCTGACACACTGATTAATGCAACATGAGTAGTATTGACATATTTCTCCATTTGCTTCACTGGAAATGTCAAAGAAGGTTTTAAATTCTGTCCTTGTTTTTTATAAACATCAGATAATCAGTCTATGCATGACCATCCTAGTTATAACAGACACTACAGTAAATTTCTTAGTCTTCCTCATATGGTTGAAACACGTATTTCAGCTGAAATGAGCTTACTAAAACCACCATCCTTTATCCTAACACAGAAAAGGATACATGTCTGCTATTTGGTGAAGGACCTGGGCACTATTTCCAAGTATTGCATGGAGTTTCAGAAAACAATCTAAAGCTTCATCTACTCTGTTTAACTTCTTGTATGTTAAACCTAAAAAACAACAACAACAAACTCTCAAATATCAGTGCAATAAGAAAAAAATGCATTCAGCTCATTAATTAAGAGAATTGAAAATGCATTAGGGACATGGAAGTCAACAGCAGTATAACTGCCATGACACCAATGACCTCTATTACATGAATCATCCTTAAAATTCTTTAATTCTTTCCTGCTATTATGACGTAATGTGATAAAGGCAAGGAACACAAATATAATTAAAGACCAAGAACGTAAGTCATCTCACTTTTTGAACAAGATGAATGAAGAAAAGAGATGGCTTCCAGGAATGGAATGATAGTAATGGTTTAATACTGCTAAAATTAGTAGATTTTGGTAGATAGTAATATTTATATCAATTTTTATATACAAAGTGACTTACCTACACCAACTAGTAATTACAGATGAGCTAACACTTTATTTTTTGTATAAAAGATAGGAAGTTAATATACTACTACAACATAGAATTATTGAATAAAGTAGTAACAATTAATACATATTTATATACAAGAAAACTGTAAAAGCCAGATCGTCAGAAACACTAGTATTACCTTTAGACAAAAGCTCAATCACAAAAGCATGTTTGGCTTACCAAGGTTATAAAGTGCTTCAGTGCAAGAGCAATCATTCCTGAAAGCTTCCTTATAATACTCAGCTGCTTTTTCATAGTCTCCATTTGCAAAAACAGTATTTCCTTTGTTTGTTAGAGCTGCTGGGTTGTATCTATCAGAACTGACAGCTAAATCTGCATAGTTTGTTGCTTGTGCCAATTCATTCTCCTATATGAACAAAACCAACGCTGTATTAGTCATTTCTCAGTCAATTTTCTTGTGGCTCTGGCTTGGTTTCTCATGGTTACTACAGTGGAATTTCAAAAGATTAAGGATGAAAAAAATAAGCACTATTTTCAGATTAAAGAATCTATTATGTATTTTAATAATCTCTTTAAAAGTTCAGAGAAATTAGTACTTGAGGCCTGTCCCCCGCCATTCTCTTTCATTCAGTCTGGAAGTTCTCATTGCTGCAACAAGGAAAACTTGTTTAAAACAAAAGACAAAAACAAACCCTCAAACCCTGCAATTCCATATGCAAGCATATACGACTAACCTACAGACTGTACACATCCCTGAAGTTCAGACAGGGGCATTGGGAGACATGGTTTTAAATGGAGGTGGTGAACTTCAGCACAGATCATACTTCAGGTATACTTCTGCAGCCTGGACATCAAACTCACTGTTCCATCCAGTAGCAGCAGACAAGGGATATGCTCCAAACTACAGCCAGGGGAATGTGTTCCAGATTTGCTCTTTTAACATGCAGTTTCCATGCTGTTTGCATGGATTTAAATAAACACAAAAATTGCTACAAAGATACAGAAATCACTGCATCAGGTTTGGTTCTTAATTGGTTTCGCTGAAGTGCACACTTACCAAATAATAAAGGAATGAAAGGTTTGTCGCAGCTGCACTCTTTACTCTGCTGTCCTTTTTTTCAAACATTTTTAAAGTCTCCAATGCCTAGAAGAAATTCGGAAACTATTTAATTCCCAAACAGCAAAGCACTGAGAAACAGACATGCAGGGGAGAAAACATGGAGGAGAGGAGGAGCTCCAGAAACCCCAAGAGCTCAAATACAGAGAAAGGAAGGTGTGCTTAAGCATATGTACTAGTGTGCATCCTTCTAAGTAATGGAAACTGAAAAGACTTAACATGGTGACAGAAGTATTGTGATTCAGCTGGAATTTTGCTCTATATGATCTCTCATAATTCCCTGCCACTTGTGCAAACTTGGACTGCTACGTTCTCCTTTAGTAACAATTCCTATCACTGACTGTATAAAAAGCAACCTACAGTGCATGGTAGAAGGAAACTGAGCAAATCCGATCTGAGTTTCCTGTTGTTCTGATGAAGGTGTTTTTTAACTGCTATCATTTTAAAATGAGTCTCTTCCGTAGAGAAAGAAATGATGAAAACCTACTCTTATCCACTGTACTGAAACCTATGAGACATCTGATTAAGAGCAAAAAGTGCATTTGACTTAAAACTTCAAAAGAAAAGCACACACACCATTAGGCAATAACAAAAGCTTAAACCTGGTAAGCTGTGGTATTAACCTATGGCCTCCACTGGCTATTTATATGCATGGTAAAGAAAAGATATAGCTAAAATCCTACCGTATGTTGGTAGACATGAGATCAGTTCAGCATAAAATCTGTCAGCAGAAACTGCTCTTAAGGCTCCACTGACTGCACTGACTCCATTTGCTTTAATTGTAAGGACAACTTGGGCAGCCAGGAAAGGTAACAAAACTCAGGTGTCTTAATTTTGAAGTGAACTGCATTCATTGCAACTTCTGCAGCAGAAACGTCATTAACTGCTCTCTCTCCTATATTAAGTTACCCTACTGAGCAGCATCATTGTGCTTGCATAAATTATTCCTACTGTTGCTGAAAAATGTGCTGTGGCCATCTAAGATATTTTTGACAATACCAGATTAAAAAAAAAAAATGACATGAAAATTTACTCTACCTGGTTAAAATCTCGTTGTCTCAAATAAGCAGTGGCTTTGTTTATCTCCAGGTCATTGGCTAACTCTACATAGTGGGAAGCCTTCACTGCTTCAACACACCTGCAACAGAAAGAAATCCAATATATAAAATGCATCTTTGCAAATGCCACTTTGAGGTACATACTCTTGCTGTCAATTCATTTTCCCAAAACAGTTCTTAGCTGTTCCTTTTTTACAAAGGCAAACAGCATTTCGTTTAAAAATACTTTAAGACACACTATGTTCCCATAATCTACCTCAATAACACTGCCTCTGCTTTCTTAAGTCAGCTGCCTAAATATCACGTCATTTTCCAGCACTGACTGAACAATGTAATAGTGACTGCTTTCTGGAATCCCAAGATAATGTTGTACAGTAAGAACTCCAAGCAATAAGTTAGTAAATCCAAAGTATATTTATCCCTACTTTATTTTTGTAAGGAATATTCATCTGAAGAGAAGCACATTTAACATTCAGAGTACTCAAACTAGCATCTGGAAAACCAAGCTCAAAACGCTGGTTAAACTAGATCCACAACTTCTTGACAGGACTTCAATACCTCAGTCTTGAAGAGGGAAGAGAATCTGTCCTGACATACACCCAACAGTCCCACACATCTTACTGCGGACTCATTTAGTTATCCAGAACAGGTATGAAAGACTACATTCTACTTAATGAAAAGTATTCTGTGGAATGCATGAAGAAAACTGAGCACCTAACAAACTCTGAAATAAATGAACTTTGTTAAGATTTCTTGAACAACAACAACAACAAACAACCACAAGCCACAGAGCAAACAAATTGGCCTCACTAAGCATATGCTAAGTCGCAAAGCAACAAAATTTTCACAAGACTTCATTGTTCTGCTAAGTCAGAATGCCAGAAGCATGGAAATGATTGACTTATGTGATATTAAATCATCAAACACCACCTTGTGGGCTCTGGCAGATAAAGCACGTCTTTAGTGCGTGAGATTATTTCATTATTTCATGTTAGCTACTTAATTAATGAACTAGAATTACAGGACATTCAATGTTTGAAAATACTCCTAATTGGAAAACAATCAGCAAAAGAAGGAAGGTTTCCTTCTCCCATCAAACTTATTTCACAGAGTAATAGGGACTGGAAGAGATCAATGGAGATCATCCAGTCCATCAATCCCACTAATAATTTTTATGCTTTCCTTATTGAAGAAAAACTAAGCTGTAAAAAAAAAAAAATTGTTTCACATTATATATATATATATACACACACACTTAAGACACATTAAGTTTACAAATGAATGCAAATAAACATTCCTAATAATATCGTGATCTCTACGTTCCATATAATGACAAGCCTTCATTATGTTGTCTTCTAACTTAAAGATTCATTATCATTCTGTTCTGTACAGCATTTCTGCTGAGACTTTTTGTAAGTTCTTGAATTTTCAAATTACACTGAATTTTACAAAGCTTTCTCCATGCTCATGTACAGCAGATCAAAACGTACAATTAACAGCTGAGTTTCAGTGATGCAATAAATTTCTTTTTTAAACATACTACTCTATGTCTTTTTTTCTCCAGCACATTACAGAGTCAAACTGAGTACAGCCTGGACCCTACGCGTGAGATGTGCAACAAACCATGTTCTCCATAGTCTTCATGTTTCATAACCAGTGCCAGACTGGCACACAGGTTAGACAAAAAGAAGCCTTGCTCAACTCTTACCAGTCATAGCCCACAGCAAAAGAAGTCTCAATTACTGGTGCAATCAGTTTAGCAGCTGTCATGATGTAATCCTCTGCCATGGATTTCCTAAGGTAAAATACACAAATAAACACCAATCAAAAAAATCCAAACCAACACACAAACATATCACATTTCAAAAATCGCATACACAAGAAGTAACTAAACCTTGTTCCCACCCTTCCCTGCACTCAGGAGACAATCTGACAATTCAATCTAACCAGTCCCCTGCTGCTACTACTACTACCACCAGCTTGTATCTTGACAATGCTCTCAGTTTAAGCTTTCCTTTCCCGGCACATTGTAGTCTCATTAAACAAAACAAAACAACAACCCAAAGCTGCAAGCTTTAAGCAACACAACCCACCAAATCTGAGGTAGATGGCTTATTTATAATACTTTCAGAAACAAAAACTTACAGCATCACAGTCAAGAAGGAACAGCCTCCACTCTTACCTCTCACGTTCCATTTCTCTTAAACTGTCATTTTTTATGGTTTCGATTAGTAGATTTGTGTGTGGATCATCCTGGATGGGGACAAAAACTGTCAATAATTACACCAGTATACATGCATTTTAATTTGACTCTAAGCATAAATGTATGCAGATTACATAATCTATAGCGTCAGTTATTTACTTCTCACATTTCAAAAGCTGAATTCAGTTTCAAGTAGTCTTAATGCTAACTACAAAATCTCAAGTTTGATATTACAGCTACTTTCATACCATTTCAGTGCCCAGGCATGTGGGTCATGGCTCGCATTACAGCTGTTGATAGGTGCAGTCTGTGTCCCATGTATCAGACTGGGAAGGATGACTGAGAAGCTTGCATCAGCATACCACAGTGAGAATTCTCACATTTAAAAATAAGAACATGCTTAAGCATTTGCTGAAAAGCAGTGGTACGCAGCAGATGGAGGAACTGCAGTACCTTGTCTTTACAAGAGTTCACACAATCATCTTGTGGCTTTCCTCACATTTGTACATTCCTATTAGTTCAGACAGAAATACACAGAGGTGAGGTGCACAACCACTCCTTCCTCACTTGCTAGGGATATATCAAAGATTTGGGTAAAATAAAGAACAGAACAAAACTTCATTGATTCTTCCTCTGACTATTCATAACAAAATAACAAACTTGGAATGATCATCAAAACTATACTAGCCTATCCTTATAAAGAACGTCCAGAATCTAGAGCTTTTCTTCCAAGCAGTGATCTTACATAGTCTTCAATTGACCCTGCAAACATTTAGTGATCCCTACTGACACATAATTCCCAATATGAGAAATTGTTACCAACTATATAATAAACAAATATGTGAAAGAAACTTAAGAAATTGCATCTATATGCATCAATAATATAGATAATATAAAATATGTTTCATATAGTAAATTTTATTTGCTTATGCTCAGTACTACAAAGCAACAACCATACTTGAGCTGCAAATAGTCTGAAGACTAATTATATCCCTGATCTTTAGGGCTGAAAAAGAAGCTAAGCAACATTAAAGAAGTGATTGCTAAGAGAATACAAAGTGCTCGTCTTAATCTTTCTATAGGCAATCCTTCTAAAAGGACCCTAAACATATTCATTACTTTTTCCTATCTATCGTGAACAGCTGGTTTCATGCTAAAAAGGAAGTTCAGTTTCCAACAAATTCTATGCTAGCTAGAATAAATATCTCTACACTTCACTAAAACCTTCCCTCTGCTAAACAGAGAACAGCATAACTAGTTTTATTAGCATTTATATAACTCACTTACTTGCTTCTTTTGTTTCAACTTACAATTTATTAAAATGTTAAGTAAATGAAGGATGCAAAGCAACGAGTGAGCCTAAGTCAGCCCAGATGAATTTCAATAAAACCCTTCAGGCAATTTTGTGGAATGGATTTTAAGTAGACTGTATTATTTGAGGAAAAAAATTTTTGAATATTCTCAACAACTTTTTACTTTTCTGAGCAGTACTGCCATGCTAAATTCATCCCAGTAAAAAAATGTTACTGTAGAGATGTATATACACATCAGTTCACATAGTTGTCATAGTCCCAAGCATTCAACATCTCTCCCTCTTCCTCCTGATTTACCACCTAAAAACATGGCTTATTTTGTTCAAACTTACATTTGGTGAAATGTATTTGTCCTCATAATCCACTTCCAAGGGAACTGCAATCAGTTTTTGGAATGCTTTTTTCATTTGTTCACTGTCTCCAACAGTAAAATAACATACGATCAGGTTGAAGCCTGCCTTCAGGTTTGGGGACGTGCTCATTATATGTTCAAATGAAGAAATGGCATCCATGTACTGGCCAGTTTTAATAAATGCAACTCCAATGTTTTGCATTATTTTAATCCTAAGCAAAGAAATCAGAGCTAGGTTACATTTTTATTAACTATCATGCTGTACTCCAAACTTTTATTTCAGAACCATGCTTAATAGTACAAGCTTACCTCATCTCTTTGTGGACACTAGGAATCTGGTCTAGAGCCATGCGGTAGAACTTGACAGCTTTAGAATAGTTCCGTTGTTTTAAATATATATTTCCCATATTGACCTTCAGCCTGCCTATCATGAGAAGTCAACAAGTTACACCTTTTACAGCAATTTTTAAAACTATTTCAAAGGGAAACAAGTACAACTTTTTAGTAAAATCAGTCTTCATTACAGATTATCAGTCATCCTTTAAAGAAGCACTGCAAGGAACAGCTTCCAGGTAACTTCACCCAGAAGGAGATAAAATAATAGCAAAACCTAAAAAAGACTATCAATGTAAGACATGTATCTCATTTTGGTTGTGAACTGAGGGATAAGCTAGCGATTTTTGATGGCATTCTCCAGGAAGGCAGCTATAAACAAGCATCTCAGAGAAAGACACAGTGGAACCAGTATGAGTTTCAAAGATGTGCAAAATGCTGGAGGAAGATTTCAGAAGGGGCAGGTTCAGAATCAGAGTAGACTACACAGTGTATTCCATGAGAAAGTGATGTATTTCTCTCTATGCTTAGCTTACAGAAAGAAAAGACTTCATGAGTTGAAGGAGTGTTAACCACACTAAATTATACCAAGCCAAACAGTATGAGTATCCACCATCCATTCCGGTACACAGGAGAGCTGAGATCTAAGTCAACACACGCAGATGAGGTCCTGATTTTGAATGCATGACTACCAGTTTTAATTCATTTTGGTATGTAATCTACCTCCATTGCTGAACATCTTATTCTTCACTATTACTTGGTAAGTATTCAGTGCTTCCGCATACATTTCGTTAGCAGCATACTGACTGGCCAGATTGAAAAGAACCTATAGAAAAATAGAATTATAGGTACAGTTGGAATAAGAACATTCATTTCCCGTAACAACATTGAACTCATAGTAGATACTTTCAGTCAAATTTTACCTAGTAAGTATGGCTTTTGCCAGTTTAAAGATTCCCATCTTTAATTTCTTTAAGATAATACTCAGAAACGGTGTAATTTATGGCTCCCAATATGTGGGAAACAGTCCTGCTCAGTTTAAGAAGAGAATGTTTTGAACTGCTATTTCAAAAAGGAAGTTCTGTTGGTGTCAGGTAAAATTCCCCCCAATATTTATCTCAGCTTTACTGCAAAATAAGCAATTAAATCTGCCTAACTTGATGCATTAACCATTTTTTCTCTACAGCAAGTCAGAATTCTAATATAACTATCCTTTCTCATGTAATACATTCCCTGATATTTTATGGTTCAAGATAAGGGCAATGTTTAATCCTGTTTTCTTCTCCTTTATATTTACACATTACATTTCCTAGCCTACTTATTTTTGAAGTACGGAGCTTACATTTGCTATATTTTGATATGCACTTTTCTAATGTGATAGGTAGCTACAACGTCCCTGGGTGTCCTTCACTTTACATCGACTATGTGATGGATTCCTCATCCCTGAAGGTATTTTAAGATATGTGTGGATGTGGCACTACAGGACATGGCTCAGCAACAGGAGTTGGTAGGTCAGGTTGATAGTCGGATTTCATCATCTTGAAGGTCTTTTCCAATTTAATGATTCTACGATTACAACACGCACATAGCAAGCAATGAAACATCATTAGCTACCAACATATTCTACTAATTGAAGATTTCTAAGTACTTACTGAGTACGTGAGATCTAAGTTGATGCTTTCTGGAGTAGCACTTTGTTCACGTTGTCTCACTAAGACTCTTTCCTTTCTTCCAGCTTCTTTTGCTTTTTCCAGTGCCTTAAATTAAAAATTGAAATTTAGTAATGCCTTAAATCTTACTACAAAAAAAAACATTCAAAACAGCTATGAAAATAATACACGCATGTCCCTTTTCTTTAGGCACACAAGTGTACACAGTGATTGAACAGCAGCATTACAATGCACAGAAATGTGTTAATTAGCAATAAGCAGACAATTACCTAAGTCAACTTAGCTGCAATACTTTTACAGTAGTCACACAGTACATACTTATGTACACAAATATATATATTATGTTCCATAACCACAAGCACTGAAATGTTGTACTTGTATGAATCATAGAAACTGCATATAAATTAAGGGTGACAAAAATGATTAAGGAACTGAAACATCTCTTCTATAAGGACAGGCTGAGAGAGGTGGGACTGTTCAGTCCCACTCAAGAAGAGGAGGCTCAGTGGGGATCTCAGCAATGTCCATAAATACCTGAAGGGGAGGTGCCAAGAGGATGAAGGCTCTGCTGATGAGCAGTGCCCAGTGCCTGGGCAAGATGCAACAGGCACAAACTGGAATACAGAAGACTCCTTCTGAATACCAGGAAGCATTTCTATACTCTGTGTGTGATGGAGCACTGGCGCAGGCTGCCCAGAGGCAGTAAAGACTCCTCCTCAGAAATCTTTCAAAGCCTCCTGGACTTGGCCCAGGGCACCCTGCTCTAGGTGTCCCTGTTTGAGCACAAGTTGGACCAAGTGACCTCAAGAGGTCCCTGCAAACCTCAGTTATCCTATGATTCAAGACAAAGAACACTTCTTAGCAGGTCCAAACCGTAGCTACTACTGCCTGCACATTCAGAAGGCTGAGACAAGATTAAATGATCATCTACCTACCATGCTTGACAAAACATAAAGAGATTCAAAATGGTCTGAATTAGACTGTGGATAGAAAACATTCCTTTGTGTCAGACAAAAGGACAACAGGTATTAAAAATGCTAACTTACCCAAACAGCTTCAACTCACTATATCTATAATAAATGTTAATAAAATGGGTTGTTACTGATCCACTAACAACTGGGATGACATGTTGCATCTGCAACAGGGCAAACACATTCAAACTGCCTCCTGGAAGAAGTTACATAGTAATCTTGAACCGTACTTAAGATCTGTTTTGGAGAAAGGCCTGGACCAAAACTGGAACAGTAAGTATGTTAACCTGAGCTCAGGTATGGGTTGATTCACAAATAAAGTCATCATGTACATTAAAGAGCGCCATTTTCCTGACCAGTAGTAAAGCACAGAACTTCTGTAGTCTGTCATGAAACTTGCAGCTCTCAGTCTTCTCAAATGAACATGAGAATCTGATCAGACAAAACGCCTTTTGGCCCAGGATTGATATTGAATGACATAAAGCAGCTCAGAAAGATGCTTTATTCACATTGTACTCTAGCTGTACCTCCACAAATTGCCTTCCTACACTTTGCACCTTGTGTTTCAAAGTGTGTTTCCAAACGAAAAAATAAATCCAGAATAAATACCAATTTCAAGTCTCCACAGCTGTTGGCAATACAACTTTCTTCAACCAGTTCATTCACTTTTTTTTCTAACTGCCTAATCTTCTCTTCTGAGCTAAAATAAAAACAACAAAAAAATGATTGACTAACATTAGTAATATACTGGTAAATACTTAAGCTTTAATGCAGTACATTCTCAGTAAAAAAAAACAATGATACATCAACTGTCACTACTGTTTTTGCCATCGAAGACGATCTAATGCGAAACTATGTCCATAGAACTTCCAAAGATATTACATTCATACACACAGAGACCTAAGTTAACAAATTCTCTTATGAAAAAGATACAGGCATGTAAAATTCACACACACAATTTGTTGAGCAGAAATAATTACAGTACAAACAGATGAACTGATGAAACTTTCAAATCTAACATCTAGTGAAACAAAATATTGTATCAGAAGCAATTAATTGAAACTCATTTGCATAGAGAACTTTAAAGTACAGCTTGCATATGCAGATTTTGCTTTAAAGTTCTTATTTGTCAGTATTAATTTTTTTCATTTAAACAAATAAACATTTCAGTAGGATTCCCAACTTCTAAATGCATTTAAGGAATACAAGCTTTGTTAAAAAGCTCACCAACACTCACTGCGGACTGCAAAACTTTCACAACTTCAGTTCTAACTCAAGTGTTGAGGTCAGACAGTTAACAGGGAGAAAGAGCAGTCAAACTCCTGCCAATCTGTGTGAACCATGGCGTTCCTTGCCTGTGATACACTCTTTCAGAACCCTCTGCAATCCCATTCAGTATCACAGCATTCATGTGGCAACATCCACATGCAGGCTGCTAGACTACAGTTGGAATCCAAAATCTCTGAAAGCAGACTTTCCTTCCAGTCAGTGCAACTACCCTGGAGAATCAGGTAACCATGCACATAAATGTTTGTGGCACTATTCCACAAAGATAAGTTTGGCCTCTCGAGGCTTTGTAACTGCATGTATATTTCTAAGCTCTGCTGTCAGCTGCTCTTTGTTATCGTTAATGCTTTGAAATCAGAGCAAAACTGAACAAACCTGTCTGGATTCTTCATTTCCAGAGATGGAGCAGGACCTCTTCCTTGGCCAAGAAGATCAAATAAAGACCCTGCAACATGGAGAGTGCTGAAAATTTCAGAGTACTGAAAACTTTTAAATAACATTTTCCTCTGATAGCAGGTCATTTCTACAAACTGTACCTCTCATGGCTGCCTTAGTGTAACCTGCAGCTTGCACTGCTGTCATTGGTCGAGCAACCCCATCCTTAAACAAAAAGGAAGAGATATTAAGACATATCATAGACAGTACAGGCAACAGTTACATACTAAGAAACCTTTAGGTGCAAAAGGCAGTTGTTAGCACATCAGTAAATGGAGTATTTTTAAACTGTTTTTATTGACCTGCCTCGTTACCATGGCACTGCCTTATTTTCTGGACTTTAGGATGGATGTGGGCACCATTTCTATGTGGACTCTACTTGGCTTGCTCAGATACTGTGGACAGTGTCTGGCTGGTGATGCTCCTGCATTGCTCACCAGGTGATTTCCCCCTGGGATCTTGGCTTCCCTTCCCTTAGAGAACAGCCCCATTTCCAACACTTCCTAGTATCTCCTGTTTCCCAACAGGGTGGATGCAAGGGAATAAACTGGCAACTCTCCCTCTCTTTTATCTAAGCCAGTAAGTTTAAGGATGATATGGAAAGTCATTGGTATGTTGCAATAGATTCTTCTTAGAGTATAAATACTTAAGAAAAATGAAAAACAGAATCTACCTTTCTTCCTTTTTCTAAGAAAAATTATCAGAAAGTGTTATAAACAAATACGGTGACACTGTTTCCAACCATATGTACCAAAACATACTCAACCAAACCATTACACTGTGCCATGTTTTCAAAAAGGTAAAAACTTAAACAGTGTCATCGCTTATATTCTTATTTCAAATAATTTTTAATATTTGCATTCAACCAATACACTTCACAGAAAAATAACATTTTATGTTGAGTAAGAACAGTGGTAAGTATTGAAACTTTTACCTGCATTGCTCCTGTCATTGGTCTTCCCATGGATGAAGTTAAAGTTGCCTTTGACTACAAAAATAAGTAACTTGTTTGAAACTAGCATCATTCACAAAGCATTAGAAGCCTATTAAGGCCATGCATACATAGTTTTTTCAACATTTAAGTTTTAAGAGACTCACAGAAGTTCTTAGCAAAATTCCCATTTACATTATTAATGTAGAATATACTTGAGCTTGGCAGACTTGAAGATGTGGAGCACTTCAGTTAGCACAAATTCACAATACTGTTTTTATATATTTGGATATTTCTGCCAAACCTTTAAGAAAATGTAAATTGTATAAAGGCAAGACAGCAGTACTATCCATTGTTAGAATATTGAAACAACATTTAATCATTACAATTTATGTATTTTTAAGACCTGAACAAGTAATTCGTGTAAAATTCTACAGTAAAGTTCTGAGTACAGCTGATACAACACTAGAAACTATAATTTGCCAACTTTATCTATTTTATTACACTCTGGACATCCTCCCACCACCATTTTCACTGTAAATGGTGAAAGGTTTTTTTGCACTTAAAATTTCTCATCGAAAATCACAGTTAAGTCATATACAGACCATAGTTAAGTCATATGCAGATCATTTTATGATAAACACAGACAAACTTTGAAACTGCTGGTGGGTATCTTTTCCATTAGCTGACATGCCACAAACTGTCCTTTTGAATTACTGTTAAAAGTGTAAAAGAATAAACAGATGAAATAGTAGTAAATGCTAAAGGCAATAGAAATACACAAAAAGAAAAAGGATCAGGCCATGAAAAATCATTCCCCTAATTTCCACCCACAGGGTCTATGTTTAACTATTTTACCCACTACCCATCACATATAATCACTTCCTTTTCCTTTTTTCCCCCCTTCCTGCTGAGGCTGTATTTACACAGCACAGATTGTGGTGCAGAAGTGAATCTGCACAGTGAACAGGCAGTACCATAGACTGGACAGCACTTCAGAGGCTTCTAATTCCGAGGTGGACAACTGATTCATTTCTGGCTGCAGCCTGCTAGCTCTGCTTTGAGACAGCATCATTGCATTTAGTTGCACTCGAAAGAACCTATTTCGTACATTCCAAGATCAGGATTAAATGATAAACTTAATTTGTGGGCAATTGCTTTTTTTTGTAGATACCTCATTTTTGTTAAATAAACAAAAAAACAAACACCTACTCCAAATGCAATATCCAGAGGTCTTGAAGTTGCTGTACCAGGAATTTTGGCTGTCACCTGGGTGGGAAAAATATATATGAAAAAAAAAATGCAGTGAACAACAGAATTAGTTAATTATTAGTCTTTTTATATAGCAAATTGGTGGAAATAATGTTTCAATTGTTAAACAAAGGCTTACAGTTGTAGATTCTGGCAAATAACAAAAATTCATAGTTTGCTTTATCCTCCAGCTTAACTCCAAGTGAACTGAATCAATACTACACTATTTTTTTTTCTTATTTTTCACACAAACAACTGAAAATTGTATATACATGGTATTAATGGAAAGAATGATAAAGAGATGCAATCTCTGCTGTGTAGCGGGGCTAAAATTAGAGCTAGGACTCTAGAGAACTTCTCCACTACAGTAATACCCCAGAATCCAAAGGCAGGAACTGGGAGAACAAAGAACTGCTTGCTGTAGAAGATCAAAACCACCTAAGGAACAAATGTGCACAAGTCCATGAGGTGCATCAGATCACCTTAAAGGAACTGGTGGATTGAGCTGCTAAGCCACTCTCCATTATATCTGAAAAACTGTGGTGACCCGATAGTTTTCACTGTCTGAAAAAGGGAATAAAGGGTTTTTAAAACGGAATAAAGGAAGGCTCAGGCAACCAGGTTTACAAATATCTGAGGTGTGGGGGACAAAGTGGTGAAACCAGACTCTTTTCAGCAGTGTGTGGAGACAGGACAAGGGGAAACGGACAGAAACTGCAGCACAGGAGGTTCTGCACAAATGTGCACAAGAACTTCTTTACGGTGAAGGTGACAGAGCACTGGCAGAGGATGCACAGGGGGTTGTGGAGTCTCCTTCTCTAGAGATTTCAAGACCCGCCTGGACGCCTACCTGTGTGACCTGGTGTAGGGAACCTGCTTTGGCAGCGGGGTTGGACTCGATGATCTCTTGAGGTCCCTTCCAACCCCTATGATTCCATGAACTACAGACCACCCAGTCTAACTTCAGTGCCTGATAACACAGCACATCTCCTTGGAAACTATGCTAGGGCACATGGAAATCAGGTGGTTGGTGACAGGAGATATGGTTTCACTAAGGGCAAATCACATCTCACAAATCCAGTGGCCTTCTATGACAGTCACTGGCAGATAAGGAAAGAACAACTGATGTAATCTTCCTAGACTTGTGCAAAGCATTTGATGCTATCTGGTAGACCATCGTTCTTTCTAAAATAGAGACACACAGATTTTATGGGTGGACCACTTGGCAGCTAAGGAATTGACTGGATGGTCCCACTCAGAGCTGTGGTTAACAGCTCAGTGTCCAGGCAGATATCCACGATGCATGGTGTACCTCTGTGTTGTAATCAGTACTATTTGAGATTACGTGCACTCTCAGCAATTTTATGGATTACTCCACGCTGTGTAGTGCAGTCAGTGTATGGAAGGGAAGGGATGCCATCCAGAAGTGCCTGAACAGACTGAAGAGGCAGGCTCGTGTGAGTTCCACACAGTTCAACAAGACCAAGCATAAGATCCTGCATCCAGGTTGGGGCAATTCCAATTACATACAGACTGGGAGAATTTATGGAGAAGGACTTCGGAGTACTGGTAGACGAAAAAGTAAACATGAGGTGGCAATGCATGCTTGCAGCATGGGCTACATTAAAAGAAGCATAGTCAGCAGGGTATGGGAGGTGACTGTCCCCTTCTATTCTGCTCTCATGTGTTCCCACCTACAGTACCACAACCAGGTCTGAGGCCCCCAGACTAAGGACATGGACCTGCTGCAGTGAATCCAGAGGAGGTCATAGGGATGACGAGAAGCCTGGAGTACCTCTCCTGTGAGGAGGGACTGAGCAAGCTGAAGTTGTTCAGTCTACAGAAGGCTCTGGGGAGACCTTATAGTAACCTTCCAGTACCTAACAGAGTGGTACCTAAAGAAGGAGAAAGACGCTTTATTGGGGACTGTAAGGACAAGACAAGGCAAAATGACTTTAAACTGAAAGAAGGTATTTTTAGACTAAAGGTAATGCAACTCTTTAGTTAAGAGAGTGGTGAGGAACTGGACCATGCTGCCCACAGAAGTTGTAGATGTACCAACCCTGAAAGCATTCAAGACAAGGCTGGATGGGGGTTCGGGTAACCCAGCCTAGTGGAAGTTATCCCTACCCACTGCAGGGCAGGGGTGGAACAAGGTATTTAAAGGCCCTTCCAAACCATTCTATGCTATCTATATTTTTAAATGTACTTACAGGGGGTCTTCTACCATGACTTGTTCTTGCTGCCTGCTGGAAAGCTATATCGTTTTCTAATTCCTGTAAAGAATAAAATAAAAACTTTAAATCACAACATCCAAAGCCACAATCCCAGAACATCATGACTACTGAAAGCAGATATGTAAAAAGTTATTCTTCTAAAAATACTAAAACTGGAACTGAATGACAGATTTTACTGACAATAGGTAACGATTGCAGCTGGTCTACCTTCCTGGGTATTTCAGATTAAGAAATGTAAAAATCAATTATTCCTTTTAAAAATATGTAACACTGAGAAGTAGAGACTAAGTGATAAAGTATAATATGACTTCTGTCCTTATTATTAGCACTATTTCTGAATTTTAACTGACATCAACGTCTGTCACGCACATTAAGATATCTATTTTAGGTCACACTAAAATTCTCGTGGACTCTGGTATAGGGATTTCACACAGGATAGCAAAAAAGTCTCATGACACTAGCCCTACTTCAGGCAGCTTTGTAGGACTTGGACCAAAGGAGACGCCCCCATACTCCCTTCTATTCCTCCAGTTTCACTACATCAGGTTTCCAGTAATGGGTCTCCAGGATTATTTTGCTACCCCAGGTGCTCCGCAAGTTGCGCAGAGACCTAGAGTGGGGAACCCCATTCTCATTCCCTCCAGTTGTAGGGCATTAAGAGATCAGTGACCTATTGATTGATAAATATTAGAAAACTTGCTGCTGCACACTGGGAAGCACGATGATGGACGTGAATATAGCCTGCATAAAATTAGGATTTCCTAATCTTTATAGTATATTAGACTTGTCACGAGATGCACAAAAACATTTTCTTGGAACAGATAAACTATCAGGAAAAGAAATATTTAAAGAGACCCTGGTGAAGTTTTGTGTTTCATGCAAAACGCAGAACATTCCACCTCAAAGCAGTAGCATCCTTGCACGTTACCACACTCGGTGTTTTTATCCTGTACTTAAATATTGATTCTCTGGACAGAGAAAGCGGGAAAGAGCAAACATTTTTACCTCTGTGTCAAAAGTGGGGTTATAATCATTGTAGCCAGAGTAGAGATCGTCTTCATCTTCCTCAGGAACCAGGTGCACGTTCTGCATCATTTCTCCTCAGAACACTAACGTGACAAATGCGTTGTTAGCAGACGCTTCAGCACATAACCCCCTGCCCCTCGCCAAAGGAGCCTCGCACCTGCCCGAGGGCTGCAGGGTTCCGCCCGCTGCGCCCCACGGCGGAACCGCTCCTTTCGGCGGCGTTCCTCAGCCGCGCCGCGTGCAGAGCGCGGCAGGACGGCGGGAGGAGGGCGGCATTGGGCTCAGGGCATCACCACGAACTGCTGGCAATCACCCCCACTCCCCCTGCTCCGCCCGGCCCACCAACGCCGTCCAAGGGGCCGGGAGAGGACGCGGACCCCTAATACGCCGCGCCCCGTTGCTACGAGACGTACGGGGCGGAGCCACAGCCCAACGAGGATCCGAGCATGCGTGAGAACCTGGCGCATGCGCAGAGCCGCCACCGAAGCACAGCCACTGCGTAGGGGCTGTGCCGTGGGAGGGGGCGTTCCCGCCGAAATGGCGGTGGAGAGGGCGGGTGGCAATTTTGTGGGGGGGCGGGGTTCAGGGCGACGCGTCCTATGTGGCTGCTCCGCTCCTATCGTCCTGTTCTTCGTTTCGGGGATAAAAACATAGCAACTCTTACCTTGTTTTCATAAAGTGCACAGCAATAAAGGTATTCTATCTAGAGTGCGTGGCTGACCATCTTTTTGATTGGAAACTGTGCTGAATTCCTGTGGGCAGATTTTGATGTGGATTACTGTTGATCACTGAGCTAAACTTGAACTAAATTTCAATTCCTTGCTTGTTCTAGGATTTACTTTGACCTCATCCTGCAACAACTTCATGCATACTCTTAATTTCCTGAGTTAGACTGTACCTATTTCCAAGATGAGAATCTGTGAAGTAATAAGAAGATGCATCATACAATGGACATACAAGCAAGTTTTGTTTCCCCTCCTACTTTCCTCATCTTCTGGAAGAGAACACAAAACCACTGCAAGTGATGGTGGTCTCAACAGACAGCTTTCCTTTAGCCCATGGGATAACTAAATGGAAACAAGATCTCTTATCTGCTGGATGTTGCTTTCCTGTACCTGGAATCACAGAAATGTCGGGGTTGGAAGGGACCTCTGCCCACAGCAAATCCTTGGACACTGGAGACAGGAGGGATCCATGGCTCCATGGGAAACAAGGCAGACTGAAGATCCCTCAAAATGACTAAAATGTTTTATTTTTTTGAGAGAAGAAGGTTTCTGAGGTCAATTGTTGGCAGCCCCTCCTGCTGGCTGATGCTGGTGTGCATAAGAAAACTGTAAACCACTACACAGTACGCAGTCAGTCAGAGTATCCTATTTGTGATCAAAGTTTGTGAGCATTACACAATGTTGGGGCTTTCTGCTGCTCACCTTTCAGCCTCAAAGCCCTTTCAGGAGAGATAAGGCACAAAGGGTATTAGTGAAAGTTCTTTCTACTCCAGCTCCCAACGTGAGAAACAAAGATAACATCAAGTAGTATTAACGCATTATCACTTCTTGCACTAACTTGTTCATGTTCCATGCATGAACCACCTTGACATTGAAACTTAAGACATGAGACCTTTGGATATGAGAATCTTTATACCTAGCATTTCTGGAATACAAATATTTTTGCTGAATAACAGATACTATATGGGAAAAAAATCAGGTAAATTACTTGACACAAATAACAAACTTACGCATAAAAAAAATCCATACATTTCTAGTCCCTCTTTTCTGCCTCTGACCCCTTATAAAATTGAGCCTATGGTTTTTAGATTTTCTGATTGTCTTCTGACATAGTCATACTGAGCAGCAGGTACACACTGTGGCAGCAGTCCTACCTCTGCTGCTTAGCTTGTCCATCTCAGGGATCTGGGCATACTGATGCTCAGAATATTGTGGTATTTCAGCCCACTTCTTTAGGGCACTAGAGAGGAGGGACAATGCTGAGGAGTTGGTGCATCTATCTTGTAAATGGAACAGTGCCAGGACATGACTGGAATCTGACCATGACCATATTAAGCTTCCTCTAAAACAGTGTGTACACATTCAAACCAGCTGTTGAAAGATGTTCCTGGCCTCTATTAATTCCCAGTCCATACTGAGAACTGTCGTGAGAATAATAATTAGCTAACACTGTAACAGGGTATGTTAACAGCAATGACAGTCAGCTTCAGCACCAGAGTGAGCTGTGAAGTCAAGAGCACTCCCTAGCTCAGCTTCTTTTCTCCCTCAGCCTGTGCATAACAACTTCAGAGTCTTAATAGGCTTTGTTTACACTTCTGAAAGCTGTATCAATCTTATTTATTTATTGAAAGTGTAAGTAGACCTTAACACATGAAGATTTAACAGAAAACCTCAAAGTTTCAGGGTCCTCAGAAGATAACACCATGGGGAAAAACCCTTTGCAGTTTTTGGCTAAATCCTGAGGGTGACTTGGGTTGTGCAGCTGATGCCCTCAAATGTAGCAAACAGGCCAAACAACATTGTATGCTGTGAATTCCAGATCAATTTAAGCGGAGTGATTACTAAATGAAGTTGTCCAGTTCTTTTTCCACCTTTAGATTTTCATTCATGCCCCAGATGTCCTCTGATTTGCATCATGTTAGCTGTTCGTGCAGTGAAAGCAAACTGCAAATCTGATATATGTATTTTTGCTGTTGTTCACTTAAATTTCAAGACTTGAAATACCTGAACAAATTAATTCAGTGAAAATTTAAGGAGATCACAAAGATATACTTTTAGTGAAGGTTTCCTTAGCATAGAAACTAAGTTAAAGAAGCTTTTTGTCTCTTGTAGGAAACTTAAAGGTCAGCTTTATAGCTGTGAACACTGAATTGCCACACATAAATGGAGGCATATGCTACATTAAGAGAATTAGAAAATAAATCTTTTGAGCTAATCTTGGTGCAGTAATAAGTATAAGGATCAGAAAGTTTTCAAATTTATATTCTCAATGAGGAAGCAATTAGATAAACTATTTGAATAATTTTAATACAGGTATTTCAAAATAGTTCTAAGGGGGAAAATATTCATTGTAATTCCACTCTATGCATCTGTTTACTATGTAATCTCTTTGCTAAAGCAAATGAATTTACGTTCAGTTTGAAAACAGGATCAATGGAAGAACCTCATAATGTCCATGTTATGAACACTACGTATATTGTCATTAGGGTTTAAAAGACACCTACATCAGGAAAACTATCTTGTTGATGAGTATTTCTACCATTAATGAATACCATTCTATCTAGCTTTTCTAAATTATGTGTTTGTATAGTTTTTTGCTGTGAGCTTTCTGATCCCTACAGATGGTTTAAGAATCATCATTTTAGTATTATTTGTAATAATTGCATCAGACTATTTACACTGTAAACAGCCACCTAAGATAACTGCTCAAATTGCTAGCAGTAATCAAAATCAGAATTTCAATTCAGCGTAATTTTAAAACACTTTAGTTATAATTACTCTGAAAGCCATTATTTAGAACTTTACAGGTTAGGAAGTAAATTATTAAATGAAAATTTAAGCACATTTTATTTCCTGAGACATTACTATCATAGCAGAAACGTACCATAATCACTTACAAAATAAACATAGTTTCAGATTCTGCTGGTGAACAAGTAACACATTAAAACAACCTAATACTTAACAAGGATGAACTGTGGCTCTGTTTCCATCCCTTGCCAAAAGTTCAGACTAGGACACTCCATATTTGAGACACATTTCTTTTTTTCCTGTACATAGACTCATACTCCCATCTCAACCACATTCCAACCCCTCCAACTCCCAGCAAGCACTAGCAACACCCTTCCTGTTTTTTTCCCAGACCATCTTATAGTGCTCTGCTCCTCCCCTACACTAATCCCACCTCCCCACCACAGCCAATAGTGGCTTTCACCTCCTATATGAGGTGCTTGAGCATGCTCAATACAGATTAAAAACATGGAGGAGACAACTCTAGAGCTCCCAACGTGTTAAGTCAAATCTGCTCCTACTGCTGTTGGACCGCAAAAACAAATGGACAGGATGGTGAGTCTATACTTGCGCCACTTAGGCGTCTTCTCTTGCCAATATAAGCCTCACTTTTCAGCCCCTAATAGAACCTATAACTTTTCACCATTTCTTGGTTATGGGTTTTTGATGCCTCTGGGCCACAGTTGTCTTCTGTCCTTCCCATGTGAGCTGCAGCAGAGGGAAGA
Organism: Odontophorus gujanensis; assembly: GCA_013399175.1. Classification (NCBI taxonomy): domain Eukaryota; kingdom Metazoa; phylum Chordata; class Aves; order Galliformes; family Odontophoridae; genus Odontophorus; species Odontophorus gujanensis. The sequence goes on from VXAB01001686.1 coordinate 50,117, forward strand.
GAATTGCCATTCTAAATTTTGGAGGCTCCAAGTACTAGACCTAAAAATTCTTATGCTGTTACACAAAAGTTAAACTAATACTGTTGTTGTTTTCTAACCACATTGTCTTTTCTTCACGTATACGTCTTACAACTTAATTCTCTCTATTTTGTTTTCTTGTAAATCTCTCTTCTGATCTATTAATACGTTGGTGGTTTGGGCTCATTAGTGCATCTGGCTCTCAAAACCAATGGGGAATAAGGCTGTTGTTATGTCCTAATAAAATAACTATTGTATAGCTATGTGGCACTGTCACTGCTACACTGATGGTAATAGAACAGTTCAGATTTCATTCCCATAGATCTCTTGTTTTGGTCACCAACAGAACTTATAGGCTATTTAACTGTTCTCAAACTCCTGCAGTAACTCCTCCTAACTTGTTTGATTGAGCTCTTAATTTCCCTATTTCACAGAATCACAGAGGTTTGAAGGGATCTCTAGAGATGATCACATCCAACCCCTTGCTAAAGCAGGTTCCCTACAGTAGGTCGCAAAGGAAAGTGTCCACACAGGTTTTGAGTATCTTCAGAGGAGAAGACAAAGAAGACTCCACAGCCTCTTTAAGCAGCCTGTTCCAGTATAATGTCACCTGAAAATAACTTTCTCCTCATGTTTGTATAGAACTTCCTGTCTTCCAGTTTGTGACCTTTGCCCCTTGTCCTGTTGTTGGGCGCTACTGAAAAGAGCCTGGCTCCCTCCATTTGACACCTGCCCTTTAAGCACTGATAAGATTCCCTTTCAGTCTTCTCAGGGCTGAACAGCCTCAGGTCTTTCAACCTTTTCCCCTAAGGGAGATGCTTCAGGTTCCTCATCATCTTTGTGGCCTTCTGCTAGGTGAACTCTCCAAAAGTTCCCTGTCTTACTTGAACTGAGGAGCCCAGAACAGGACACAGTACTCCAGATGTGGCTTCAGAAGGACAGAGTAGAGGGGGAGGATCACATCCGTCAACCTGCTGGCCATGCTGCTATTAATGTGCCTCAGGAAACCATTGGCCTTCTTGGCTACAAGGGCACACTGCTGACTCATGGTCAGCCTGCTGTCCACCAGGACACATGTCCTTCTCCACAGGGCTTCTTATCATCTTGTCTGTCACCAAGTCTTGTTTTTGTCTCTCAAAGACTAGTCATTCTTAAGGCAACTTCAGGTATAAATATGAATCTCGGTATGTTAATGTATATTGAAATAATCTAAGTACTTCCAAGTGGGAGTGATAAGGATCTTGTTCTCAAAACCATGTTTCCAAAGTCCAAAATACATCCCTTTTATCAGGGAACTTTTTTTTCTTTAAGTAAAAACTTGTGTACACAGTGTAACTATACAAAGCTTCTATTACACTTTGGCTAGACAAAGTTCTTTGTAATATGTGACAAGTCATGCAATTTCAAGTTAGTCTTCAAAGGGGCAAAACTGGTAATTGCTATAATAGAATAATGCCTCTGAACCATAAACTGGCAAGGCCAGGTTTCCTGCATGCTGCTGCCCCACTTCCTACAATCATTAGGACCAATGCCCTCCACTTGGCTCCTCCATTTCCCACCTACAGGTAGCTGCCATGTTACAGATGCAGTGTTGAGGTGTTGAGTTCAGAGAGAGAGTAGTTTGGTTTTCTTTCTATCTGCTGTCCCATGGGTGGTCATCACCTTTAGGAATTCATACTTCTTGAGGTACCTGCCTCCTTGTTCAGTGTGGTTGGAATTAGTGAAGTGCTAATGAGGGGGATGGATATTGAAAATGATTATTTAGTTGTTTGTTTTTTCCTTGAAAACAAGAAGAAATGACAGCCAAATTGATTCACTGACTTTAAATAATTATGAAATACTTATTCTGGGGGTAAAAAATTTATTTTCAACATAATTTGGGTCTCAGCTATGTTAAGAGTACAGATCTTTGGTAGCAAGTAAACACAATCTTATTTCTTTCCAGGGATATCCAGTGTGATTACAGAGCAATATACAGATGAACGTGAACTACAGAGAATTTGAAAAAATGGGTAATGCAGCAGTCCAACAGAAATTATAGCACTGTCAATTAATTATGTTGAGATTGTAGTCACATTCTTTCAGAATATAGAAAAGTTCTTGTGCAAAAAACAAGGTCAACAAAAATGCGTGATCAGAATTCAAGTTCTTTCTTTCCAAACGATCACGGTGCCTCCCTAATAAATAAATAAAGCATGGAGTTAGCCTTACATTTGCACATCACCTTGGAATCCAGTGCTTTCTGCAGCACAGCGTGATGGGATGGGGTTGTTGCTCCTTTGGAGAAGGCTGCAGATCCCGAGGCCGTGACTCTCACAGCTGTTTGAGTTTCAGTGGGAGCTGATGCGGAACCTGAACACCTCTGAAGCCGTGGTCCTGATACTTTTCACCACTATGGTAACACTGAGCAAAGCGTTGGCCGTGGTATATCACGCTTGCTCGGAGGAAGGCCGGGCAGGATTCATCCTGGCAAAAGCTGCTCTCGTCCTGCAGGTGAGGCCCCCGTCTGCTGCCTCACGTGGGCTACTACGGCCGGGCAGGACCGCTGTCACGACGCTAATGAAGACGTCGTGTGCACGCTGCCTCGGCCCGTCCGGTGCCGCGGCTCGAGGCGAACTCCCTCCCGTCGGGGGAGCGAGGGTGAGCGGGCTCGAGGAGCGGCCGCTGAGGGGCGCGGCCAATGGCAGCGCTCGTAGCAGGAGCCAATGGGGGCGGCCGTGACATGGCGGGAGCCGTGGGTGGGGAGCGGGCGTATTTTAAGGCGGTGGCAGCGCCCCCGGTCGCGCGGTGGACGTGGTTGTGCCTTGCCGAAGCATGGAGCCCACGCAGGTGGCGATCATCGGCAGGTGAGGGCTGTCTGCCCGCGGGGGGGCGCTGCGCGCGGAGCGGTGCGGCCCGGGGACACCGGGCGTCGCGGGAGGGGGCGGCCGCCGCAGAACTGTGCACCGCATCGGATGGCAGCGGCTGCGAGCGGCGCCGGGGGAGTACGGCTGCCGGCTGTAGCCCGGCGGGCTGCGGGCGGGCGCTGCCAGCGGCCGGGAGGCCTCCGTGCGCCTCGGGGCAGCCGGCGCCGCTTCTGTAACAAATGGCCTCCCGCAGCCGGCCTCTGTGCTCCGTCCCATTTCTGCACAAATGGAGCGCCGGTGGGGGAGATTGAGAGCAGCGTTAAGAACCCGGAGCGTCATCGAACTGCTAGGGTTCCCTGGTACGCTCCTGCGGTGCTTCTCGCAACGTACGGCGGTGTCTCTGACTTCCAAGCGCGTTGCTTCACCCTCTCGCTGAGCTGAAACTGCCGTCCTGTTACTTGACCGCAGCCGCGCGGCCGGAGCCGAGCAGCACGTGTCCGGCGCTGCCATGTGACAGCACGGCCCGCTGGCACCGCTGCGTGCCGCACGCCTCGAAGGCGATCAGGTGGGGACCCGGGGTGACAGCGCTTCGTGTCCGGGAGGACAGCCCTGGGGTCACACGCTTCAGCTCCGCGTCGTGGTGGTGCTACTGTCATGTACGGTGCAGGAGTAGTGCGAGACTGGTGCCTGCCACTGAGCAGCGTTGTGTGCTCCGGACTTGTAGAGGAAGCAAATTTTGCCATTCTAAAACTGTATATGAATAAAGATACAACTTTGTTGTTGTTGTTGTTTTTGTTGTTTTTTTTTTTTTTTGCTGTTGTTAAATGTTAATTTAAATAATCCTCATTGAAAGTGTGGTTCAGCGAGGTGATACTAGTTTATAAAGGTACTGGTAGCCCATGTATGCTTGTTTAGGGTTCAGGTAATCCAGTGTTTTTAGTTAAGTGCTTGTTGGCTGGGAGCTGCTGTAGCTGCAAGCTGCGGGCTGTACCTGTCTTTTCTGTAAGTGTACTTACTCTGCAGCTTGCTTGAGAGATGCCAGCCTCTGGTTTTCTATGGCGTGTGCTTGTTTTATAGTTTAAATTGTATGCTTTAAGTGGGTAGTAGGTTCTCTTTCAACAATACTGAAGGTAAAGTTTCACTTTTTTTTTTTTTTTGCCTTAGTTATTTCCTCTGACGCCTACTTTTTCCCTAAAGTTTCCTGTTTTATTCCCTTTTTGTTCTCCTTTAGATAAAGCCTGAACATGTTCCTTTTTTTCTCTTCCTTCTTTTTGCATCTGGTCTCCAGCCTTATCTTTGTTTTTTGCACCCCCCACTGTTCTGTACTGTTCCCCTTCTGGCATTTCATTTTCCCAAATGTCAGAGGTTGTTTAAGTTTAGTGTTACAGGGACCATAATGTGGGAAGTGGCAGAAAAAGCATGTAATGATCAGTGCTGTCACTGTGACAATCGTGGCTGTGGCATTTTCGTTGCTGGGGTGATTATTATTATTTTTTTTAATGTGATCTGAAGTTACTTAATCTTACTGCACCGTGTCTCAGTGCTTCTATCTGAAGAAGCTAATGAGTGGTAATAAAACTACTAAAGTTAAAGCAAATGTTGCTTTGATATGGTACAATTGTTAGTTACTTCAGATTTTCTTCCTCAGTAGTGGACTATAAATAATGTGGTTCTTCACACCAGCTCCTAGGTAAGAGTTACAGCTGATAAAATTATTGACACTTGAATCCAGTGTCCCAAAGTAGTGGTTCCTACTCCTTACGAGTTCTGCTGTCCTTTTTCTATTTTTAATTTCTTGTTATCTTTCTCCCTGCTCTCGTAAGCTTCTATACAACCAGTGAAGGATATTTCTTCCCTACAGAGAGAGATTAGATTCTTATTAATATGTAACTGATATTAAGATTAAATGCTGGAGATTCCAAACTCCAGTTTAGTTCTTGGAGTGCTCATTGGACCCCAAGAAGAAAATACTTATTTATTAATAAGTTAATATTTATTTCCTTTTCAGTGGACTCATTGGTCGCAGCTGGGCCATGGTGTTTGCTGCTGGAGGCTTGAAAGTGAAACTTTATGATATTGCACAACAGCAATTAACAACTGCACTGGAAAACATTCGGTAGGTCACCTGACTTGCTATCATAGTATTACTTAGGTTGGAAGGACCCTAAAGCCCATCCACATGCAACCCCTTGTCGTGGGCAGGGCTGCCACCCACCAGCTGAGGGTGCCCAGGGCCCATACCAGCCTGGCCTTGAGCACCTCCAAGGATAAGGCATCCACAGCTTCTCTGGGCAGTCTGTGCCAATGCCTCACTACCCTCTGAGTATGCTCCTAACATCTAACCTAAACCTCATCTCTTTCAGTTTAAAACCATTCTCCCTTGTTCTATCACTGTCAGACTGTATAAGTGACTGACATTGTAATGAATCTGTGGGATTTCTGTAACTGAGTGAACAGTCTCATTATTTGAGAGAGCATAGATTTTAAGGAGTAAAGAAGGCATTAGCATAAAACTAGAACTACTGTTAATATCAGAAGAACCGTGTTTCCAAATCTCTCAATGACTCTTCTGAAGAGCACTTCAATTATTAAATAATGATTTAAGGACTTAAGTTTAGATCCAAGTTCTTGAAACCATGTCTTCTGTGATTTGGTTGTCTATAAACTAACCTTAAATACAGGACTGTAAGGATTTTTTTTTTTGTTTTTTTTTTTT